>JAMPIV010002261.1:0-74537 GCA_024509875.1 Oreohelix idahoensis | reverse complement strand
ATACTCTTGCAGACGTGGTTTCTGTGGCTATTTATTTTACATGATGAGGTTGCAAGCCGCATGCACATCCTAATATTAGTCGCTTTGTAAGTTCTTTTCTTTCTTTGTCTCTGCATAGATCTCTGGGAACTATTTCGGACAACGGTCCAATGTACTGTAAATATTTACTAGACCGCTAGGTCTTTTATAATTGGACATGCACCCTGTAAAAAATGATTTGTAAGGCATTTGGTCAAATTAATTTTCTCACTATTTTTTCACCACTTATATCCACCATCTCTATTTTACATCACAGAACTGATAATTATTTGTAATCCAGATAAAATATTCATACACTTAGTGCAAGTTAAGGTTATGGCACCATAATAATAATCATGCATTTATCTTCAGTTTTCTGCATGAAAACATATCTGTTTATGCATGCCACAAACATGAGTTTATTAAATATACTGTCGCTGCACACAGCTGGTGCAGCTATTTCATTTCTGCTCTGGCCAAACCCACTGAGAGATAATCGACACATATAATATTTAAGTTTAAATTAAATTATAATCTTGGCTAAACTGTGACAAATGGATAAGTCTAAAGGAAATGCCATGCCATATAGTTCCCGCTGCATATTGTAAAAGGCGACAAATTTAACGTTGCGCGTGGGACTGGCAACCTTATCCTGTAAAATAGCTGCTACAGAAACATCTGCTGCAAAAGCATGAATGGCTGAAACTGCACGCACAAACACAGCTGGTGCTGCAAATAGTCCCCTTTTAATGCATGAAAATGCTTTATCTAAAAAGAAAAACATTAAATATTTTGACAATAACAGATAGGCTAGGCCTATTTGATTTCCGCTAACCCATGTTCGTTAAAATTCACGCACAACAGAGCGCTTTGGAAAATAAACACGTAAAAATATTTACAGCAGAGTAGGTCACTTTAAATAAAAAACCTTACAGTGAGTTGTTTGTCAGAAATTTGCTTACCTTCATCATGTGCAACTGATCCTCTTGCTTTTGGCCATTCAATTATGAGACTAACAAAGACGACGATAAAGCACCAACAGCACAAACTCAACATAATTGTAGGCTAACTAAAGAGGTTCACATTCACTCGTAATTTAATCTCTTCACTATCCACCTTCATGAGTCAATAACAGTCCTCACGTGGAAATAAGACTATTATATTTGCAAAAGATATTCTCTCCGGGGCATTGCGGATCCGCACAACATAGTATCAACCTCAGTATGTTCTGTTGTTTGCTCTGTGAGGACGGTGCTTGGCCGACTTGAAATCAAACCAAACGCACTGTCGTGTAGCCTTTACACGTTCGTGCTTATCAGTCTAGGCCAAGCAACTCTGCCTTAAGGGGAGGTTAAACCCCCAAAATGAAAAACACAGAATTATAAGTTATTTTGCCTAAGAATATTAGCAGAAAAATATACAGAGGTCCAAAAAAGTATGTATATGTGCTTCATTGACTATAAGAAGGCTTTTGACAGAGTCCATCATGAGAAAATAATTGAATGCCTCGAAGACATAGGTATTGATGGAAAAGATATAAGAATACTCAGTAACCTTTATTGGGAGCAAACTGCCACAGTAAGATCGGGAAGGAATTATTCACCATACATAGACATAAAAAGAGGTGTCAGACAAGGTTGTGTGCTGTCCCCCTGCCTATTTAATTTATACACCGAAAAAATTTTTAAACAGATACAGGAAATACCAGGACTGAACATCAGTGGAAGGTCAATAAACAACCTTAGATATGCAGATGATACCGTGTTGTTAGCTGAAAGCGAACAGGAGTTACAAGAACTAGTGAAGCAAGTGAACAGTATAAGTCATGAATATGGACTCGACATTAATATTGACAAAACAAAAACTATGATAATTAGCAAAACAGACGATAAACCCACATTAAAGATAAGCGTAAATGGGAAAATCCTGGAACAAGTCAAGAGCTAAGTATATCTTGGTCATATAATAACAGAAGATGGCAGATGTGAAACAGAAATCAAGAAGAGAATAGGAATGGCCAAAGCTACATTCAACAACATGAAACATATACTGACATCCAAACAGTTATCTCACAAATTAAAATTGAGAATCATAAAGTGTTATATATATTCTGCATTTCTGTATGGTGCAGAAACATGGACGATGAATAAGCATTTGGAAGAAAGAATTGAGGCTCTTGAAATGTGGATATATAGAAGAATGGGGCGTATCATGGAAAGAGATGAAAACAAATAAGGAGGTCCTAGAAAATCTAGGTATGAAAAGAGAACTAATGAGGGAGGTCAAAGTTCGGCAGCTAAAATACTTTGGCCACATAAAAAGGCATAACACCTTGCAGAAGACCATAACAGAAGGGAGAGTTGAAGGCAAACGTGCAAGGGGAAGACAGCACTATAAGTGGGAAGATAACATCAAGAGATGGACAGGAAAGAGTCTATCAGAGTGCACCACCAAGACAAGAGACAGAAGACGTTGGAGATCCATTACAGCCAACCTTCGTTGTGGAGATGGCAACTGATGATGAGCTATATCTGGTCATTTATACAAGCAAAATGACTGAAAAAAATACAAAACATTGAGGTATATACTAAAAACTTGCAGTCTATGGCAGAAAAACAGTGGAAAAAAGGCAAATTTTAGCTTTTTTGGGTATTTTGTTGCCCAAGATATCTCAAATGTGAGTAAAACTTGAGTTATGAAATTTGGCTGTTTCATTTGTTAATATATGATAATGATTTTATACTAAAATAATTTTGATTGCTTTGATATCTGAGTTTTTTTGGATTTTAACATACCAATCGAAAAATAGTTGCGATTTTTAAGGGGGGTATCTTAGCTATTTCTTAACAATTTTGTAGTGTGTTAACATATATCCTTTACTTTAGTTCATTTTTATGAGCACTGCGTGTACAGTATGTGATCCAAAATTTACTGCTGTATCACTAATAGTTTTTGAAAAATCATGGGCAACGTCCCCACATTTGTGTGAAAAATGAGGTTTTGAGAAAATTAAGAAAAAAGGGAGGAATTACACTTTTACACAAACTTTACTCATCTTAGTATCCCCCTGCTATGTAGGAATCCTCTCTGGTATTTTCCTTTATTGATTCCATGGGCTGTGTCATACTTCGCAGCTTACTTTTCATTAAATTCTTCATTTCAGCAGACTGTATGCGCTTTTCGTCAGTTTCCGAAAAAATACATCGTTTCTCTGGTAGACATGTACTATGTGGGGGGAAGCGATTGCTCATATTGTATATATATAATTAGGTAAAAATACACACCTGACATACTTTAAAAATTTATATAAAATCATCCACAAAGGTTTTAGTGAAAATAAACATACAGAAATGTGGGCAAATGAATGTACTTTCCAGTGCAATATGTATCTAAAATTTGATATTTTCAATGAAATTCTTCATTTTTGGGGGTGAAATTACTGCAATTTTCATTCTTGCTTTAGAATAGTATTTATTTTCACTTGTTTCTAATTATATATCAGTTTAATTTAAAAGTTTATTGTTTTCATTACGTTATAAATCAGTTTCCAAATTGTTTTTGCATATTTACTTTTTTTTTAATCCCTGTGTTATTTTTCATTGTAAAATTCTTGTAAAATTAAATTTCGTTTATGTTCTCAATATCTCGTGTTTGCTACTGATGCTAGCAAGTATTTTTCACAGAAACGTCGCGTCCTTAACTGCAATGTTCCACTGTTAAACAGACATACACAGCATCTTATCTGTTAGGGTATAAACTGTAAAAGTTATTACATGTGCCAATGTGGCATATCATTATGCAAGGCAAATTAGCATTTTAGAAAAATAAAAATCTGATCTGATCAGCTGCAATCTCCGCATTGAATGTCGGCTGCTATGGGTCTACGTCTTCCATCTCTTACCTTGATGCTACACTGTGATGGGCTGTTTCCTATCAGTGTCTTGATGCTGTCTTTCCACTTCAACAATGTCTTCTTGCTCGTTTATTTATTTATTTTTTTTTTTAACGTTCAGCCTCTGATGGGTTATAATTAGGATATACAGTGTCGTTAATTCCAGATAATAGTTGTTATTGCAGATACCGTACCTGATCTTGATATCATTTTGCCTTAAAAGAGTAATTCTTCTTCTTCTTTGATCCTTAGCCGCCGACCGTCAAAGCAGTCAGTGGCCAACACGTCTAGTGGCGTCTTGTAGGGCAACAACAAATTGATTCCACTTTGCTCGGTCGGCGGCCATCCTTCGTACAGTGTCCCAACTCTGGTTCATTCTTTGCATCTCAGCCTCCACAGTCCTCCGCCAGGTTGTTTTTGGTCGGCCTCTCTTTCGTTTTCCTTCAGGGGTCCAAAGCATAGCTGTTCTTGTGATGGCATCGGGGTCTCTTCTGAGGACATGGCCAACCCAGCTCCAGCGTCTGCCAGCTATGATGGTGTGCATGTCCTCTTGCTTGCTCCGAGTAAGCAGATCTTGGTTGGTGATGGTATTCGGCCAAAAGATTCGGTGAATTTTTCTTAGGCATGTTGTGTGAAAAGAGGACAATTTCGACATTTCCTTCTCTGTAACTCTCCAGCATTCCGCACCATAGAGAAGCACAGAAAGCACACAGCTCTGATATAATCTTAATTTTGTGCTTGTGCTGTATTGAGAGGACTTCCAGATGTTGTTTAGGCTAAAAAAGGCTGTTCTTGCCTTATTTTTTTCTGATGTTGATGTCTTTGCCTGCCCCGCCGTCTGGTGTTACTATGCATCCTAGGTATGTGAAGGTGTCTGTCTGTACCAGTTGCTGATTCCTTACTGATATGGGCTCAGGGTTGCTCACATTGAGCGTCATGACCTCTGACTTCTTTAGATTGATGTTCAAGCCCACCTGCTGGCTAAACTTATTAAGTCTATCCGTTTTTTCCTGGATGTGTTGATGTGAATGTGCTAGAAGTGCAATGTCATTCAGATAACTTTCTGAACTGATATGAAGTAAATCTAAGAGGTTTATATTGTGTTGCATGACCATCACATATCGTAGAAAAATTCATTTAAAAAATGATGAAATAAACGCAACAAAATGTCTCCAGAGATCTGAACCATGGGCTTTTCAGAAATGAAGCATCGTATGGGACCATTTGTTCAGCATGCATAGAACTTGAAGGGTGCAATAGAGGCGGCCCCCCCCCCCCCCATAATTAGGATAAATAGTGTGTTTAATTCAAGATAACAGTTCTGTTCTCCGATATCAAAACATGGCATCATCTGCCCACTCCACTCAGTCCAAACAGAGTAAATCAAAAATGTAAAATTGTGTGAATGTAGGTGTGTAGGCCTTTTCAAAATCGACAAAGTTTATATATAGTTGAAGTGAAAACAGGTGTACGACAGGGTTGCCCCTTGAACCATTCTAATTTTTTGCCAGCTACACTGTTGCTCTTCTGTCTAGGTTGGCTTCAAGAGCATCCATGGCAGAAATAAATGAATTTATTCTAAATCTGTCTCTCTACCTTGTTTTGACTGTTTTGTACTCTACATCCGGTAGAGTAATTTTTGCTTGCTGTTCAATTTCATCAAAATTAGCCCGAGTGTTTGATACGAACTGCAATAGTGAGCCGTAAATCTTTGCACATGCTTAATGAAATTTGCGAACTTTGGAGGGCCTTGCTAACTTTATGAAATTGGTCTAGCAAATGTGTCCAAGGGTGAAGCATGAAAATGAATTCAAATTCTTCCAGTTTTTGTAGAAGATTTTCAGCCTGTCGTCTAGTATCTTCTTTTTCAGTTTCATCACAGTAAATATGACTGAGGGCTTCAACAATATTAGCATAACTTTTGCTAATAGCTGCAGTAGTTTTGGCATGAGCCTCCCATCTTGTGTCTTCTTCTTCTTCTTCGTCCTGAAAAGGACGTTGGTTGCGTTGTGTCCGTTTACAGCGAAACTGCGATATTTGCGCCTTTCGGCCGACACATCCGACTTCAGCACAACATTTTTGAGACCGGGTTAGCCTTCCCTCTTCGATCCCTACTCACTCAGCCAGACTGCAGTGATGCAGCCTGTTTCCAGGACCACCACTTGGAGGTGGAGTAGGGTCTTGGTCAGCTCAGGTTCGCTGACCCTGACGCAAGCAGTCTAGCTATGGGTCGCTAACTGCATTTCTCACTGTTGACGCGTCTTGGTGTCCCATCTTGTGTCTGATAAATGCTTAGGAACTTTTGACTATGGAGGCAAGAAACGTTTTAGCACTGACCATCTTTTTTTTTTTTTTTTTTTGTAGAAGCTGAGAAAAAACAATAAAGCTCATTTATTGTACCAAAAAAATTCACTGCATTCAGATACGAGTCAACTGGATTTAGGGAATGTCTAGCGCATGGAATAAATTTTGCAAACTTGTTCCTTTCCAGAATTGTTTTTTGGAACGCCGTTATACTTCCCAGCCATATTTGCTGCATTGTCATATGATTGTCCTCTACATTTACTGAAATCAATTTCAAGTTCACTGAAGTAGTTCAGTATCAGCTCAGCCATACTTTCTCCGATTTGATCTTTCAGTTCAAAAAACCTCAGAAAGCGTTCAATTGGTAATCCATCACTTGAAGAAACACATCTAACAATAACAGTAAGTTGATCAACATGGGAAATATCAGGGGTTGAATCAACTGATAAACTAAAATAACCTGCTTGTTTGATGTCGCTAAGTATTGCTACTCGAACTTTATTAGCCATCATCTGGATAACCTCTTCACATATGGTTTTGGATAAGTACGATGGCTTCTTCTTCTTCATTCACCCTCAGATGTCAACTTGAATAAGTTCAAAGAAAGCAGTGGTCAGCCTGAGGCTGTTGACATCTCCGTAGATTTTCTCCAGAAATGGTCCTGGTGATGGCCATATTTGTTTTCTCTGTTCCTCATATGTTGGGCACCTTTGAAGCAGAAGTACGATGGCTGACCACAGCCTTTACTTCCATATATGTGAATTAGCAGGAAGGGATCAAATTTGGCAATTAATTCAAGCAATCCAAGAAAGTTTCCATTGTTGGGAGAACCAAATGTTTGATCATCTCCTCTAAATGCCATGCCACGTTCTACCAAAAGGGAGATCACTGCAATAACTCGCTGAAGTAAGTTCCGACCGCCAGTAATCCTGCTCTGCTTTGATTTGCTCTTCGAGTTTTGATGTTAACGTTTGACCACACTTTCTTGTTAAGTATGTTAGCATGGAGTTCATATGATTTTTAGAGTTTTCGTGGGTTTGAACAAGATAAGCGTGGTGCCAATCATCGAATCCAGTAGAGGCTAAAGCTGTAGTTGAGGTAATTTGGTTAGAGAAAAGTTTGCACACAAAACAGTAGACTTTTCCTTTTGTGGGAGAATACACTAACCATTCTCGAGGGTAGGTTTCTCCATTTACTTTAGTGGAATTGAATAAATTCTTTGAACAGAACCGGGCTTGGTTTTTCTATGTTCGCTTCGAATTGGTAAAAGGCTGATCTCAGTGCTGACATTCCGATGGGCCTTTTGCAATCCAAAGTGATATTTCCTCGTTATTCAATGTCGTCCATAAACCTACGTCATTATTATCTCTGAAATCACTAGTAGCATGAACAGTTGGTATTTTTGTGTCTGCAATTCTAGGGTTTTCGCTGAACTTATTTGCTTGTTCATAGTCTTTAAGATGGTAATGATCTTGGACTGCTTCTTTTAATGTAACTATCTCGTGGGATGTTCCTTCAGCGCCTTGTGTTAATTCTTTGGCTATAGGTCTTCTCACTTCATTGTCACTTTCTACAGAAGTTTCCGTATTTGTAGTGGTAGTTACTGACAATAGTTCTCCTTGGAGTTCTTGAGAGGCTGTGTTCTGTATATAAACTGGTTGTTCATCAGTCTGCCCAGTGTAGTCTATTTTATTTTCTTCTGTTTGTAATCATGAATGTTCTGTATCTGAGAGGTAATGCAGGGCGGTTTCTGCCTGCTGTACAAATCCATATGACGTGATTGGCTTTAAATGCTTCAGTATTTCCTTCTGTTTTTTTTTTTTTTTTTTTTGGTCGCTTTCGTTTACTAGCACTACTTTCATATCGCTTTCTCATTATCTTTAACATTATACGTCAAAATTAAATATTATTGTGAAGATTCACAATGGTATAAAAGAATCCTCACTTGATTTCAAAATGCATTACTCTAGGCTCTACTAATATTCATAATGTTTTTATTTCGGAATTTAAGTTAGATCTATAATAGATTCGCATTTTGGCGAAGCTGGCAAGAAATGGCCGCAATTTCTCCTTTTGGCTAAATTGAAAAGCAAAGGGTTAAAGCCTCCACAAACTTTACTAAACAGTAAGTGCGTATTTGTGTAACTGTTATCCAGTCATACGTGTTTAATGTTACTAGCAACTATGCCTATATAGTAGAATCAAGAATGTGTGCTTTGGTCACTTCCATCAATGTATTCCTGAATTTTGGATTTGTGCTTACACATTTTTGGCTTAGGTACGCCCCTGATTTTTATCATTACAAATGGAATAAAATTAATGGTGAATTTTTAAATTTTTTTTTGGCAGGAGGCAGAGGCCGCCCCCCCCCTCCCCCCTAGATTATGAGGCCCTGGGCTGCAGCCCGCTTAGTCCATAAGTAAATCCAGCACTGGTCATAGATTCATGTTGAAATCCTCCTGCATACATCCAAACAAGATAAGTGGGAGTTAATGTGATTCCCACAAGCTTGGTTTGCAATACTGGGTTCTTAACATGTTTCACCTCATAAGGGGAATCGTAATGTTGGGCCACTCTGGTGTGGCTATTTGATCCGTGAAGCGTTTGTCAGGCAACCTTCTATTTCCAGGATGCATGACGCGTGGGTGTTTCAGGGTCTCAGTTGGAGGTCTAACCCTGAAGTTCACGTGAGAGCAACGTGCCGTCCTTTGCATCCACAGGAAAGCATCAAAATGCAGGACTGTCTATACCGGCACGTTCCCACTCTCCCCTTACAAATCCTTATATATTAATTTTTATTCTTGTTATTGTTAATCATAATTGACGTCATTGCACTCCGGGCAAACCCATAGGTGTTCAGTCTCCCGCAGCAAATGTCGAAGGGTATGAGTGTTAATTGTTCCTGTTGCGCGCTGGTTGTATACACAGCGGATGCGTCCTCTCATGCGTCTATCCCTGCTGGTCTTAGGTTTGATGCCGAATTACAGCAATCTTAGCCTTGATGATTCATTGATTGCAGTGTCATTTTCTAATAGACGAACATGAATCGCCCGCAGTATTTCTTCCTTATCCATGGCCAATGCACATTTTATGGGTGCTCTTGAAGCTAGTCTGTCAGCGCTTTCATTGCCACGTACCCCGGCATGACCAGGACAGTAGATCCATATCAGTTCTTGAAGATTCTATGCTTCTATGGAGGTTTTCCATTCATGTGGAAGCCAACCAATTTGGATCTTTCAAAGCATGGATTGTGAGTCTGATACAATAATTGCCTTTGTTAATAAAGTCTCAGACAGCCATCTTAAGGCAGCATTCTCATGCTGGAGGTTGTTATCATGTAAGCCCCGCTATGTTCAGCGACGGTTCTGCCCTTTACTCTAGCAGAGAAGCCCCCTCCTGATTTATTACCACAGATTACAGACCCATCAGTGTACACAATGGCATCATCATCCCCAGCATTATCATTTATAAGCTGATCAACTTCCAGCTCTGCTCTCCCATTGGCCCAAGTTCTGCATTCTCTACCAAGGCTGATGATGACTTGCTGGTAGTTCATCCAACTCTCATCTGACTTACTCTACTCTTGTCCCTTGAATATACTTTCAACGGGTCACCTGTCTAATAGTCTCCTCCGCCTGCGCCATCCATGACATCCCACTCTTTATTCTCGCTCCTTTTATGTCAGCTGTGTTCTAATGCAGGGGATGCCTTTTGTCTGTGGTTACACGTATATACGCTTTTACCTGGTGTCGTAGATTTTCGATAGGAGAATTAAGACTAGGTTTGGTCCCTTCTGAATAGGTTTGAATAGGTGATAGACTCAGTGAGAGTTAGTGAAAGGTAATAGAATTTCCACATACGTGAGATGATAGATTTTGATATAGTGGCTGTCTCTGAAAGCGAAAAGAATTCTTCCTCTCTCTCACCTATCTTCTACAACAGTTGTTACAGCGTCAGACAGACTACACCAATATACATATTACGTATATTTCTATCACTCACAGGCACGCTCATACACGTGACGACAGGTAAACACACAGACGTGGGAAAACTATAACAATGATATATATATATATTATCTAGAACGAGCTGACCAAACACGATTATTAAGTTCAAGAGCGATTTTAATATCAGGAAAAATCGGCTCACAACATCAAAGAAAGTACATCAAGGAAAATACATATACACATAGTCATAAAAATTCAAGGAAATGTTGCAAGGATGATAGCCCCGTTATAGTGTTAACTCTAGGTTTAGCCCGGCCCCGTTAAGAGAACAGATGATGGCGCCCGAGTCACAGATACATAGGGTTTGAGTCTAAGAGTTTTTCTTTGTTTTATCTCGTAATTATATGCACAGAGTTTGAAAAAATCTGATTTAACCTAAGACAAAAACACAAGAACTCTAGCCTTAGCAACAAATTATGCAGATTGAAAAAAAATATTAGGACAGCAACAGGGTGTCAAAGATATAATAGTGAAAATATCACTCAAACCAGCGTACACTCATTCATTCCGCCATGGCCTCTCATTCATGTACTCACGACTTTGCTCGCTGCCTCTTGGAACACACTGATTTTAGATCTTCACACAGACTCAAAAAAATGCAATCTTCTGCCAAGAAGTCCCCAGTTCCAAAAGACGTATTTAACTCGGAGTCTCCGGGAACGACTACTTGGGTGTGCAAATTTGTTCAAATGTCTGATTAAGTCACCTAACCATTATTCCAGGCGCGGGAGTTAGCAGAGCACAGTGTCAATAGCGTAGGTTTCTAGAAATGATGAATGTCGGGTCGGTGCCTTCCCTCAGTATAGGATTCACTTTAGTCACACCACAGATTTGTCCACAAGAATATATATAAAAAACTACTAGGTGCTGGTAAAGTTAGGGTCACCCCAAAACTTTCACTGTGTGGAGGAAAAATAACACATATAATATAATAAACAGAATCTGTACTGGTTATAACTTACATTTAAACTTGCAAGCAGAGAGCTTTGCTTATCATTTAAACTTCCCGTGACGTAAGTTATATTTAAAAATCAGCAATCCTCATGAATTAAGAACACGTGCGTATTCCGTCACCATTCACGAGGCTCGATTCTAGAGTTTATACGTTAGTTAGAAAAATACACTCGACTGAGTATTAGCAGTTAAATTAAATTCATAAATAGCTACAATTGCCGTTATAAGCTAGAAATTTAATTTTATTCTGCTTTCCACTGAATGCTTCCCTAGAAAATATAATAGCCTACCACTTTATTTCTCTTCTGCGCTAAAGAAATAGATTAAAATGAATTAAGCGATTTAACACTTTAACACTCACAAAATCTATATATCTATCATATTAATTACCTCAACCACAGAATTACAGGTAGTCGCACAACTTAAGAATAAGATTGCTGAAAATATTTCTGGAAGTCTAGAAGTTCGACAAATTGCCGAAACAAACTGAGATCTTCGCTAACAGCTATTCTGTTTACGAGCAACCTATCTACTGTGAGTCTATGAGCGAGAATGAAATTAAAGTTTCAAACTCGGGCCAAATATCTTAAAATCAGACAAAGGGCCCAAACTTATTTCGCCAAGCGAAATTATCTCCCCTACTCCCAACATTTACGTCCGCTTAACGCGTGTCGTAACTGTCACCTACTGACCACGATGTACGCGTGTCAGTTTCAAATCCCAGACAGCCTGACTCCAATGCAGGGCAGTTTTCACACTACCGCTGACCGTGGCCCACAGTGAGCGCCGTGTCAGTTTGGGATTTTCCAGACAAATGTCTGGATACTGACCGGTGCAGATGTAAAGTATCACACCTCACCGGGACTTATGCCGAGAAGAAGCTCGCGCGCTCGGTGAGAATGTAGACGATTTGCTACGTCCTATGTTCAGCGAACCGACTTATCACGCCTTCTGACGCCCTGCAGCCCTGACATCTACGTAATATCGTCCTAGCGCGATTCTCAGTTTTAGAGAAAGGAAAACAGGTAAAGTTTGCGAATTATATGAAAATAATAATATCAAAACGAATGGATGAAAAATATACAGGAAAAATGAAATACAGAGATAATAAAAGAGAGAAATCCGGTGAAAGAATAGGAAGAAGATGTAGGAAATTAAATGAATATAAACCCTACGTGACACCTGGGCCATCGTATATCTGGATCTAACTGACAGCAATCCAAGCATGTGCCGTATCATCACAATAGTGGTATCTCGCGTGCAGCCCAAGACTATATGCATCCCTTCATTTTGAATGCGTTCCAGTCGTTCACACTGTGATATTGACAGCGTGAGTATTCCCAGGCCATACTCGATTACAGACAAGACTAGCTGATGATACAAGAGAAACAGTAGTCTCTGCTCCAGGTGCGCTGCAGCCATTGTTTTTAGGGCTGCCAGACCTCTCTTGCACTTCTGTATGATGTGATCAACATGGTGCTTATATGATAGCCCACGATCGAATGTTACTCCAAGGTATTTCAACTTGTTCTGCCTTTCTTGTTATGCACAGTTTAACTATATTGTGTAGTTCTCTGGTATTTTCTGTTGTCCATACTTCTAACATTTTAGTAGGAAATGCTCTATATTGTTTTCTTGTAGATATTCTGCACAGTAAAACCCTTCTATTCTAAAATAACCCATTCCCAGTAGTAGTTTAATTAAGTAGTCTCTTATTGCTGGAAATTTTTGGTTCTCTAGAAACCTGACACGTTCTTGTGCCCTGAACAGTTTATATGCAGAGCTCCAACAAGAACGTATCTAGAGAACTGAAAATTTCAAGATGTTAAAAAAATTATTAAATTTATTTTTGCATTTTTTATTTGGTTGCACCTGGCTATTTAACGGAAGTTGACAGCCCTTTATTTCTCACATAGTTTGCCTGCCTAATAACTGGAAATTTTGAATTCATTCGTCCATGATTGGTTTTCTTAGATTCGCAAAGTTTATTATAACAGTACAACGATTTTAAAAGTCGGTGTGTTTATTAGATAATCAAGGTAAGGGCGATTGGCTCTGCACATTAAAACAGGAACTGCAGTCTCGTACTTATAGGCCTAACTGTGACTGCTTTACAACTCGTACTTAACGCTTTGGACTTTTACGACTTCTGTTATCGTGAGTGTGTATTTATCATGAGTATGTATATGGTGCACCAGTACCGTATTCATATTTTATGTTTAGTTTATAAAAATGTGCATATCGGCACCTGTCTACTAAATACTATTTAAATCTAAGCATACGCCTGTCCACGCACATGTAGGCTACGTACATCCTGCCGGCTTATCTCCTACTCAAATGTGCATAGCTTCCCTGGATATTTGCACACATGCAAGAAAGCACAAACTTCCACCAATAGGCTAATCCCGTTTGTTCTTAAAGAATCGTCATTTCCCATACATAGGAACAGCCCCGGGTATTCACACTTGTGTCCTTTTAGGCTAACAGGCTATTGCACACAATAGGTTACGTCCTTGTTTTGCTACCCTAAGTGATGTGAGTTCACTCCCTCTGGAAATATTAATTTGCTGAGCAGTATTTTACTTACTTCCAGTCAAAATGAATCCTGTTGAAAATCTTTTGATCAATGAAATGTCCAATGACAGTAAACAGGGTAGACACTATATCAGTCTAGTTATACTATATTCTGATTATACCTAGGCTATATCTTAATTTTCTCATTAAATTGGCAGTTTCAATATAGCAGTTGGTGAGTAGCAGGGACAGTGATAAAAATGTATATGGGTTTGAATCTTAGGGTGGGAAGGTTTTTTTTTTCAGTGTTGTTTCACTATTTATTTTACTGCAGTATCATCATTACCTTTTAGGTTCCTGAGGAACATAGGCCATAAGCACATTTATGCCAAGCCTTTCTGCCCGGTGCCGTTTGTTCAAAGTCTTTCCATATCTTTTTTAAATCTATCTATATTTCCCATCTTCATATTTAAAAAAAAATCTCTGTACCTCTCTTGTCCTGGGGATTCCAGAACAAGGACTGCATTGTAATGCTGTCATCAAATTTCCTTAAATTGTCATGTCATATCCAAGGCCAGCATTTTCTGGCCTCGTGTTCCACTGGCATTTGTGTGGTTCTTGCCTTTAGTTCCACATTTATGATCTTGTCATATCATTACAATCTATCTGCTCTATGCAGACACCGATTAATGGAAGTCTGTAACTTCTTCGTTGTCGTTTTTGTAATTCTCTATTTCTCAGCCATACAGAATGACTGCCTTGGCATTTGAGATTCTAATTTTTATTTTACTTTGACATGATTGGGGGGAGAAATTAATTTGTTTATGACATTGTTGCTCACATTCCTGGTATCTTGGAAGTAAGTAAACAAATAGGTTAAAAAAAAAATTTTTTTTAAAATAGTTTACAATAGTTGGGCTGTGTTGTATATCCCAATACTTTTTCCTGACACCATATAATTTATACTGTTATGCTTTCTCCATTGAAATTTTGTTTCCAGTGAGTCATGGCACATTTTGTGTACCCCACTGCGAATGCAATGGCTCAAGTAGCTCAGCCTGCCCAAGCATATCCCACGGCTCAGAGTGCCTATGTTGCTGCAGCACCTCAAACAGCATATGCTGCTGCAGCTGCTCCAGCCAGAGCAGGACAAACGTATGAGGGTTATCCAACTGCTGCAGCTTCTGCAGTTCATCAGGCTACTCAGTATGCATATTCCAGACCTCAAGTTACAGTTAGTATTTGCTTTCAGCTTTAAGAATAATTTTATTTTAAAATATACCATTGTGTTAAGAAATGGAACATTACAGCAAATCTTCAATGCAAAAGACTTTTGTTCTTACTGGATATAAGCAGAATGCTACAATATATGTACGTGGAAGTGAACCTATGTCTGTGAGGCTATGAAATCATCCACACACTTCCAGGGATTCCCCCTGTGGTGAAACTTGTTGAGAACCAAGCATTGCACATTAAGCTTGGAGAAGTCACTTGAGCACCAGGCGTAATTCTTTGGCTTTGACTTGGTTGACTACATGCAGAAGGATCTCACTGTGGACCCAGTGATAGGCAGGGGAAGCTGAGAAGTGGCTCTGTGCAGGACTTGAGAATTCCTTGGGAGAGCCCAGAACCAGAGCACAGTATTTAGCTCTGCATAGTTGGAGAGCCCCCCTGGATGACGGGGAATGCACAGTATGCCACCCAGTTCTTGCTGCTAGTTTGGGACCATATATCTCTCCACATGTAAGCCTACCTTGCCGTGGTTGGAGAGCTTGAGCGCCTCAATGATCCCGGGAGCTATGCCGGCGGGAGTTTTACTCCTGGCAGGGTCACCCAAGCCGGACAGGTCCTGGGTGAGGGGCCAGACTAAATGGGCTGAGGAGTGGGTGGAACCCTATAGGTGTAGATGCAGAACCCACCGGCGAGTGGTACATGCTCTGGTCTGCACCAATCCACCCCCACTTCATGGGTTAAATGCTTTCTTGCCTCATTCTTCACTGTTTGTCGTCTATCACGCCCATGGCGACCGTTGCCTCAATTGGCTGTGTGTGGTGTACCCGGAAACGGGGCCTCCCAGTACTGAGGCAAAGTTAAGTCCCCGATGTCACTTATCGGTGCAGAATTGAGAGAGATGGCTGAGCACCACAATCCCTCCTGTGTTGCAGCATGATGAGAACCCAGCATTGCACACTGAGCTTGGGGGGATCACTTGGGCACCAGACTTAATACTGGCTCTTGACTGGATGGCCGCATGCAGGAGATTTCTACAATGGAGGGTTGGCAGGTGGTGGGTATCGGGAAGTGGCTCTGTGCAGGACGTGAGGATTCCTTGGGAGAGCCCAGAACCAGAGCACAGCATTGTGCAAGCTCTGCATAGTTGGAGAGCCCCCTGGATGACGGGGAATGCACAGTGTGCTACCCCACCTATCCCCAACTGCTAACTTAGAACCAGAAGTGGGGTTCTCTGTATGCGTGCCAGGCCAGGATAAAATGCCTGGGAAAGAGACTGGAGCTCAGAACTCCCTAACTCAAAGTTGCAGGATGGCAGAAAAGCCACGGGAAAGACAGGGCTATTTTGAAGATAACGCAACCATATTTTCACCATACGAGCTCGGACGCCGCCTCGGTAAACAAGGTCCGCGCAGAGCAGTGACACCCCCAGGCTGCTTGCGAATAGTCTACTACTGGGAACATAAACAGATTAGGGATGAGCCCACTCTCCCGTTGAACAGGTGCTAAAGTCGTAGATACTGGGCCAGAAGGCGCACCGGAAACCACAGTATCATGCAACTCGCTTTTTTTTTTCTATGGAGAGTACACCGTCAAATAAATCTCGTTCTGGTGCTCGCCCTGTGGAGCTCCACCAGGCAGGTGCAGTGCCGGGCTCTGAGCCTCGACAGAGCCCACCCTCAGCTACTGGAGGACCCTCTAGACCGTCTTGTGGAGTCAACAGACGGCGGAGGAGAACTACTGACCAAAACAAAACAGAAAAAGAGAAACCCAGAGTGCCACTTGTCATGATGCACTGGAATGCAGAGGGAGTGAACAGCAAGCAGGCTGGATACAGCAAAAAGACAGAGCTGGAAAACATCTTGTATGAGAAGCAAGTCAGTGTTTGCTGTATCCAAGAGACTCACTTGAAAGCAGATCAAACCTTTAAAATAAGGGGATATCAATGCTTCAGATCCGACAGACAAGATAGACGAAAAGGAGGAGTACTTACTCTTGTAAGGAATAACATTCCTGCACACGAAAGGAAAACCTTCATGGATGGAGCAGAATATCAGCTGCTGCAGATAAAGGTAGACAAGATGGAAATAGAACTCCTGAACTATTACTGTCCGAACAACAAACCCCTGAGTCTCAGCTCTATACAGGTACCAGCCACCAACTTTATAGCAGTTGGAGACTTTAATAGCCACTCCCAGAGCTGGGGCTATAACCATCTGGATCACAGAGGTGAAGAGGTTGAAACTTGGCAAGATGATCACTCCCTAATCCTAGTCAATAATGCCACAGATACTCCTACCTTCTACTCCAGAGGATGGCACACAACCTCAACACCAGATCTTGCCTTCTCCACACCAGATATAGCTGGATCTATTAGTAGAGAAGTAGGAGACCAACTAGGGGGAAGCGACCATCGCCCAATCTTTCTTACTGTCCAGAGTGCAACTCTCAGCACAGGCCCAGCCATTACAAGATGGAACTACAAAAAAGCCAACTGGGGTTTATTCAGGCATCAGGTGAACACGCTGCTGTCTACCCTCAAGGTACAGAACAGAGACATTAATGAAGTGGTAAAAGACTTCAACAGATGCATACTACAAGCTGCAAAAGAAACCATTCCCAAAGGATGCCGGCGTAACTACATACCATACTGGTCCAGCACACTCCAAGAACGTCAGGAAGCTATGGACAAGGCTAGAAAGGACGCAGAGTCTCAGCCTTCACTTGAAACTCACAACAAATGGAAAAAGGCTGTAGCAGAGTTTCAGAGAACAAAGCTAGAAGAAAAGCGGAAAAGCTGGAGAACTAAAACGGCATCGCTGAACCTTGAGAAAGACGGCAGGAAACTTTGGAGATTAGTCAAGTCTCTAAATGAAGAGCATTCCTCACCAAGGCAGACTATCACATTGGATGAAGGTGGCAAACTTTTCAGAGGAAAACAAGCTGCAGACTTGTTTGCTAGAAGATACAGTTCAGAAAGCAACTTACCCATTAACATAGACCATCAGAGAGAGATAAGAAAAGAAATACTGGCAACCATGGGACAGACAGATACTCCTGCCCCAATGAGGGAACCCATCACACTAGGAGAACTACAGAAGGCTATTTCCAAGCTTAAGTTTCAAAAGTCACCCGGCCCAGACAAAATCAGCAACGAAATGCTAGTAAATCTGAGCTCAGCAGCAAAGACAAAACTGCTTGAGATATTCAACCACAGCTGGTTGAAAGGAACGGTACCCCAAGTATGGAGAGAAGCCATCACAATACCCATACTAAAGAAAGGGAAATGTAAGACCGAGGCTGCAAGTTACCGGCCAATCAGTCTCACAAGCTGTGTTGGGAAGACTATGGAGCGAATAGTCAACCACAGATTGAAATGGTATTTAGAGTCTGAGCAGATCCTGGTGCCGGAACAAGCTGGATTTAGAGAATGCTACAGTATAGAAGACCAAGTTACTTACTTGTCTCAAGCAATAGAAGATGCCTTCCAGGAGAAGAAAAAGGTCCTAACGATCTGGGTCGACTTCAAGCAGGCCTTTGACAAGGTGTGGAAAGATGGCCTCATTGCAAAACTTAGGAGAAGTGGAATCCAAGGCAACATGATGAAATGGATCCAGTCATACTTGCATAACAGGAGAACTAGAGTCACTCTTGACGGTCTGCAGAGCAGAAAAGTGTTGCTCCATCAGGGGGTACCTCAAGGAGGAGTAATTTCCCCAACACTCTTCCTTGTTTACATCAATGACCTGGTGAAAGATCTCCCTGCAGGAGTTAAAGCTGCCTTATATGCAGATGACCTAGTACTCTGGTGCGCTGATGAAAATGTCACCACAGCAAATTATAGAATGCAGCGGGCAGCAGACATGCTAGTGTCATGGGCAGAGAAATGGCTTATCACAATAAACACAGACAAAACCTCCACAACACTGTTCTCCCTCGCCCCCAAGGACAAATCAGCTAACATACACCTAGGGACAACCGTGATCAAGGAAGAAAGCTACCCCACCTATCTTGGGGTGACATTTGACCAAAGGCTTACATGGAATAAGCATATTGAAAATGCAGAAGGAAAGGCCCGAAGACGACTAGGCATACTCAGAAAATTAGCAGGTACCAACTGGGGAGCAAATGAACGAAATCTAAAGAAGATTTATAATGGAGTAATAAGACCACACTTAGAGTTTAGCTCAGCAGCATGGTCATCAGCTGCTAACTCACATCTGCAGTCTTTGGACAAGGTGCAAAATCAAGCTCTCAGGCTCATTACAGGAGCCATGAAAACTACACCAATAACAGAGATGCAGAAGGTTGCTGGATTACAGACATTGTCCCATAGAAGAGACACAAAAACCATGATCCAGATGGAAAAGTACAACAGTATGCCAATGCACCCAATGAAGGCAAGACTAGATGATCTGGCATTGGGACGTCTAAAGCGTAGCAGCTTTGTGCATCGGGGGAAAAGACTTATAAGACAGCATCAAGAAGACCTATCCATGAAGACAACACCACTGAAGCCCACCCTATACCCTGTACCATGGGAGCAGGCCAGCAGTGCCCTCCAAATTAATACAACAGTCAGTGGTCTCACAAGTGGATGTGAGTATAATGATCTGCAAAAACGAACTGCTACATTGAGTATGATCCAAGAAAGCTATCCCGATCAATCATGGATACATGCCTATACAGATGGATCAGCAACTAATGCTGTTAGGAATGGAGGTGCCGGTATCTTTATCTCATATCCTGACAACCACTATGAGACTAGGCACATTCCCACTGGCAAATTCTGTTCCAACTATACAGCTGAGGTTCAAGCTCTAGAGCAAGCTGCAAATATGATTTATAACACCAACTCTGACTGCCACCAGGTAGTCATCCTCACAGATGCACTGTCTGTCCTGCAAGCTCTCAAGGGTGGTAAACTCCCGCATCTGAGAAATGAACTAAACAAGGTAGCTGCCAAAAAGAGAACCATACTTCAGTGGGTACCATCTCATTGTGGTGTACCCGGAAATGAAAAGGCAGATAAACTTGCAAAAAAGGGAGGAGAATGTGAACAAGAAGATAATGAAGTCACATACTTTGAGAAAAAGAGAGCTATCCAGACTATCAGAAGAGAACAGAACCAACCCAAAGACGACTATCACACTCTCGACCGGCAGGGACAGACAACTATTTTTTCGACTCAGGACAGGGCATAACAAACTGAATAAACACATGCACAAGCTACGATTGTCTGCTTCACCACTGTGCACATGTGGATTAAACAAACAAACTGCTGAGCATGTTCTACAGGACTGTCCTCTGTATGACCAGTTAAGAAAGATATACTGGCCCAATGACTCAACACTAAACTCAAAGCTATATGGAGTTAAAGAGGAACTTCAAACAACAGTCGAATTCATCATGAGAACTCGTCTGACGGTGTAATCATCAAAGATGCGATCGCAAGAAGAAGAAGAAGAAGAAGGGACCATATATGATGATCCTTTAAATGCAAGCCAAGCTGGAGAAACTGGAGCTCATGACTTCAACACTTCAACTCAACATGTTTCGGAATGGCAGAAAAGCCACAGGAAAAGCCTAGATCTACAGTGTAGATAATACCAAGGGGTCTTCAACTTGGTATTGGCTGCAAAAGAGCGAGAAGCTCAGCAGCCCTAGTTCAACAGCAACAACTGGATATAAAAGTTGCCTGCTAGATACAAAATGCAAAGAATCATTAATATTATGCATATCTTTTATGTTATTGATTTGTATTCTGTTAATTGTTAAATTACGTTATATGTATATAAACAACAGTAATTGTTAATTGTTTATATGTTGTTAGTTCATGTGCAAGGCAGGACAGAAATGTAACATGGCTGAATATTGGTTTTCTTCCCACTACACACACACACAGAGAAAAAGACAAGAAATTTAAATGTGATGGGCAGTCAGTAGTAATGAGCTATTGGTCCTTCTATGAATGTGTTATATCAAATGTTTATTGGAGAATATTAAGAGTGACATTTTTAGAGCTGCCCCATGTAGTTCCCAGGGGTCTCTAAAGAGACAAAGAAAGAATAGGCAGACTGCATCCTCAGGCATGTCATACGAGGCAACTAATACGATGAGGTTGTGCATGGGGCTGGTAATTTCATCATGTTAAACAAATAGCCACAGAAACTACCAGTGCGAGAGCACGTGACTGCTTGGTGCAGACTTCTTGCAAGGGGAACAGCTGCTGTGATGGTTCTATGCTCCTTAAGGAGCGCAAATAAAAATGACTACTATTTTCTATTCCAGACTGCCTTTCCCATGCAGCCCACTGTGACTTATGACCAGTCCAAGGCTTACTACCAGCCTGCTGCAGCCACTACATATACTGTTGCTACTGAGCCTCAGTTTCAAGCAGGTTAGTAGTTCAGTTTTGATATTGTATGAAGCTCTTGACCGTATCCACAGAAACATACAAGAGAGTTTAGAATAGGAATTCAGAGCTCAAAAACAGTTTAGTTGTCTACTAAAATATTTTTCGGACAATAGAATACCTATACAAGTAAATTAAGAAATCAGAATTTACAAAAACCTACCAGTAGAAAGAGACATCAGGGCGGGCGTGACAAAAATGAAACATTTAAGTGACTACTCATCAGTAAGTGATCGCTGATAAGGCTTGCTTCGTCAATGTTGTAGAATGACTGCTGAACACATACGTGTAAGAACGTACTATTTTCAAGGAAGAAACAAGCTTTTATGCCCATACATGATACGACGGTCCTTTGAAGGCATTAAAAAAGAACGTGACAAGAACTACTTTTTTTGTTGTTGTTGAGAAGATTCATGCCTATCTCTTAAAAGGTAAGAGGGAAAGAGAAGTGGAAGAAGACGGAGAGAAAAGATAAATGTAGCAAGATAAGAGATGAGTAACAAAATTGATGGAAGCATCGACGATCAAGATATGCGGAGAGACACGATTGCATACGCTTTGCTGTACAGCACTTGATGTTACTGACCTTATGTTATTTTAATTTACGCCCCATTACGGAGCATGGAGCCACAACTACAGCTGGCCGCCTTGAAGAAAGCCTGCAGCAGTCACATGCTTTTGCAGAAGTGGTTTTTGTGGCAGTTTTCTGCATGATGAGGTTGCCAGCATGATGAGGTTGCCAGCATGATGAGGTTGCCAGCATGATGAGGTTGCCAGCACTATGAGATTGCCAAGCACGATGAGGTTGCCAGCACTATGCACGACCTCATATTAGTCACATGATATACCTGAGGGTATCCTATTCTTTCTTTGTCTGTTCAGAGACCCCCTGGAAGTACACTGAGCACTGACCTGATGTGCAGAAGAGAAGACAGAACATTGTGGTTAGACAAAAGTATTAACTCAACCAAGAAAATTGATACCTGTGGAAGAAAAGTATTAACAGAATTACATTACCTGTACAGGTCTGCAACAAAAATCAGCATCCTAGAATCAAATTGGCATGTCTGGAACATATATGAATGAAAGAAAAGTAACAAAAAAGACAAAGGAAAGTCATTATGTGGGCACAGAAAGAAGAGGAAGAATGAGTGTGTATGCAACAAAAAGCTTCTAGGGCATTAAATGCTGACAATGTTAATTTCTTTGTTGGACAAATCACTGTTTTCAAATCAGAATTTTACAAATGAAATTGAAAAACATTGAGACAATCGTTGTAAATAAGTTAACATTAAAATGACAGTTTGTTGGGTTTAGATATTCTTTTACATGCACTTTACCAAGGAGGTACATTAACTACCGCGAGCCTGTGGGACTGGCTTTTGAAATCCTATCATTTGGACCGCGAGCCGCTCAGAGCGTCGATATATTTTTAGTAATAAAATGGATAAAAATGTACTGAAACACTTTCTGATCTGGTTTGAGATTTTAAATTGCCACCGGAAAACAAATTCCCAAAGCATTGTTGTTGTAGAACACTTGAAAATTGATATTATGTTCATATTTTTCAGCGTTTTGGGTTAGTTACCAAATCGTTTAAAACTGTTTACCGTGGCAACTAGTGATAGGACCACAAAAAATGCTTGTACATCTCGTCTAACGGCTGAATAGGCTAGAAACTTGTTTCAACAATTAGCCGCGGTAGCATAGTGGTTAGTGCACTGGCTTCCTTGCGCAGTGGTCTATGGTTCGATCCCCAGATGAGGCGGGAATTTTTTAGGCCACAAACGGCTCCTGGGTCGACCCAGCCCCAAATGGGTACCAGAGCAACTCTGGGAAGGTTAAGGCGGCCGGCGTGATGCCGACCACATCACCCCTCGTGTGCCGACGGTCAAGATAATATGGACCTAACACCATATTCCCAATATGCCTCAATGGGCGTGTAACGGGTTCCTTTACTTTTTTGTTTCAACAATTGACTGATAGATCTAGTGATGAGGACAAGAGTCAAAACGGTGTGCACATTGATTGAAATAGTGATTTTGATATAGATGGGGCGCAAGCAGTTATAATTATGAAAATATTGCAAGTCCTTGGTCATCGGAGGGCCGTTAAATAGCAACAACCTCTATTAGAGTTACAAATGGTGCTTATTATATTAGTACATTCATTTATCTTTAAAATGACTTGTAATTCATAACAATCTGTAAACAATTATGAAAACTACAGCTTACTTTGTGCAAACACTTACAGGATGAAAATGGGAAAAAAATTTAATTCGGCCGCAGTGTGTTTTTCAGTTTGGTAGTTAATGTGTTAACATTGATAAGAACATCTTTTAATCTAATCTTTTGTGATTTCTGGGAGACTTTTGAAAAGACAAAGAAGGAATAGAACCTGAGGCAGACCATTAGGATCAACTTTTGTAAGGCTGAGCCTGAGGTTGGTCAGCCACATCATTTAAAACAGGTTGCTACAAAAACTAGTGCAAGAGCACCTGAAGTGTTTTAATGAAGGCTTCCTGCAGAAGAGCAAACTTTGGTAATGGCCTCATGCTATCGATGGATTGTAAAAGAAAAACAGTGATAATTCATTAATCTAGAAATAACAGTATTGTTATGTTATAAAATTTTTGTTTACGTTTTGCATTTACATGATGTGATCAAACTGTTTTAATAATTCTTCTCTTTGCCATCTTAATTTACTACATGTGGTATTTTAAGTTGGCATCTCGTTACCCGCAGCCAAGTCAGTGTTTAGTGGTGGCACAGCTTTTGCTAGCCCACAAAGACAAGCTGCAGTAGCACCCAAAGCTCAGGCAGTACCAGTCTCCTCTACTAGTTATGTGTACTCTTCTGCTGCCCCAACTGTAACTACCTACTCAACAAGTGGCTACACCACAACCACCACCCCACAAACCAACATGTCAGGTACCATATAGCCTTGCTTTAATTGATTTAGGGTATATATATATATATATACATATAAGTGTGTATGTTTGCATTTTAAAACGTAGTTAAAACATGCTACTCTGGTAAATTTGGTAGAGCACATTTACTTTTTTAGTTCGTCATTCCACATCCATCATGAGACTGGCAACCTCATCATGTAACAGAAATTGCTACAGAAACCACAGCTGTAAGAACATGTGAATGCTTGGTTCAGGATTCTTGTTTGGGGACCAGCTTCAGCTGTGGTTCCATGCTTCGTAAGGAGCAAAAATGAAAACCTAAGGGGTGGGGAACTTAAACTTTTACATCTCACATCCTTTCTAAGATTAAACAATGAACCAGTCAAGACGTTTATAGATTTTACTACCTGGTTTTTATTTCTAGCTGCTTCCTCACATACATAAAGAGAAATATAAAAATAAATGAGATTTCTGTTGTTGCTGTCAGACAGTAAGGACTGAAATTTAAGGAGCAATCTTGAATTATTCAAGGCGCATGTCATGCCCGATATTCAACCGATTTCTATCCTTTGTTTTCACACTGACCATTGTTAACATTTCACATTTGCAGAGATAAGTTATAGCAGAGGGGGTTCAGACTAAAAGAGCTGTCCTGGCTAAAACTTTACAAATTTATTCAGTGAGAAAGCAGTTGTGATAAATTGTCCGGGGGGAAAAGGGGGTGGGGGGGGGGGGGCCTCACACCTTCGTTGCCAGGCATAAATTAAATAATAACACAGCACAAGCATCCCCTGTCCACCTTTCCTGGGAGAGGCACAGCCCACAGGTTGATAACCTGCATTAGAGTAAATATGAAGTAGTCCTCCGCACAGCGTTGACGAGATTTTCAAGCAGTTCTTGCCATGATCTACTGTCTTGAGCAGTCTAAGTTCTTTCCATGTCTTAGTTAAATGCTTTCTAGAATTCTGTCATTAGTAGTACCCATAATTTAGATTATTGCATTAATAACCTTTCAGTATAGCACCTTTATTTTGTTGAAGATTTTTGTTGTTGTTGACAGCTTGTCCTATGCTTTGCCAGTCTTGTATTGTAGGCTAACAATTTTAGGTATCTCAGTACAGTTATTTCTGTCCATTCTCTGCAGCTGTGATTGCTGAATTGGTGGGCTGTATGTTACACTCCATCTTTTTCAGGCTATGATACAGCATTGTACTCAGCCGCAACAAACTTCTACGGCCACCAGCCGCCACAAGTCAAGACTGCTACACCGCCGTCATGGATTTTGAAAAAGGCTACTACTGGAAATCAGTTCAGGTTTAAACCTAAAGGTCCTCCTAAAGCACCACAGCTGCATTACTGTGATGTATGCAAAATCAGTTGTGCAGGGCCACAGGTAATGTGATCAAAAAATCTTTTGTACTTTTGTAAGTTAGAATTCTTTTTTTTTTTTTTTTAAGTCAAAAGGATGTGTCAAAACATCTGAAAGGCTGGATAAACCCCCTAATGAACAACTTGTAAAATACACCATGACTGTATTTGATGTTTGCAACTTTAATTAATGTTATTTCCACTTCTAGACATATCGTGAGCATTTAGAAGGTCAGAAACACAAGAAAAAGGAGGCTGCCTTGAAAGCAAGCCAGCCATCAGGAAGACAGTCACATCACCAGATAAAATGTGAGCTTTGTGATGTCACTTGTACAGGACAAGATGCATACGCAGCACACATCAGAGGTTCAAAACATCAGAAGGTAATTTATGCTGAAGCAGTGGAAAAATATTTTTATACTTTAGTTGGATGACTTCATCTCTTCTGCTGTGCATATACATTCATTTTAAAAAATTCCTCATGGAAAGTATAGGGCAGCAACTGATGCTCGCAACCCATTTCTCATTTGGGCAGTTGCCTGCAGCTCTACCTAAAAAAATCCCATTTTTCTATGGCTTCCTCTTCTGCCATTCTTTTTTCTCATTGGTCTTCCGACTATTCTCTTTCATTGCAGGTTCCAGTTAAGGGTGGTTGGGCAATGCTAGTTTCCTGAGTTTATAGATGTCTTATCACATATTCACATTCAGTATTTTTCTCTTCGCTTGTTCCATTGGTATTTGTATTTCTGTTCTACGCGAAGTCCATTTATGGAAGTCTGTGCTTCTTTGTTGTAGTTTTCCATATTTCATAGCCATACAATAAGACTGTTTTAGCATTGAGTTGAAGATGCTTATTATTGTGTTGAACTTGATGAACATCATAAATCATACCATTTTCTGTGCACTCAGATAATTTGTTTCTGTTTTTATTTTTATTTTTAATATTTTGTTTTAACTTCCATAATATAAACTTTTAGGTACTGCTGCATTAAAACACTGTTTATTTATTCTTTGTTCCATAGAACAGCTTAAGCAGCTGTCTTTTTCCCCCTCGTCTTGTTTTTATCTCACTCATTTTACACGCGTTGCCTTTATTAAGAGCAAATTTGTATATATTGAATTTAGTTTGCATTTTATGTTGATAACTATTGTATCATCCTGTTACCCATAGTGTTATAGAAGATTCCAGAAAGACTTCTCATAATGATGAATAAAATACACTTACTTAGTCGTTCCTCTTCTACCGTGAGATGTAGAGGTTTGGAAGAGAGCATGGATTTTTACGCCTTAACGTATCGTCTGGTTGTGGACCATGTCTCTTATTGTTACTTCAATCACCTTTCTCAGATAGCTCATTTCTGAGGTTTGGATCTGGCCTTTGTGGGTTGCAGTCATTGCCCATGACTCATATCCATTAGTCAAGACTGGGGTGTAGGTGGAGCGGTATACAGTCATCTTCGTTTTCTTGCCAACTTCTCTTTTGCTGAGGAATCCTCGGTTTATGGCCTGAAAAAGTCTCCCAGCTGCTGCTCTTTGGGTAGCCAACTCTTCTTTGATGCCTTCCTTCCAGTCTGTGACAGCTCCGAGGTATTTAAAGTGGTTGACCTGCTCCAGGACCTGTTCTCCCAGCTTAATCTGATGACTTCTTTCCTCTTGTGATATCGCCACAGTTTTTGTTTTGGAGCTGCTGATGACCATCCATCCCTCAGTTCACCAGCTCTTCCTTCCAGACTTGCAGGTTGGATTGAAGATGCGCCTCTGATTTAACAATTGTCACGTAGCGTTTAAAGGATAAGAGAATTATTTAGAGGAAATAATAGATCTGATGTGGAAGATTTGGCTCAAGGAATCCCTGCTGGGTTTTCCCACTTCCGAAGGGTGACGAAGAGGGTAAATTCTCCTAACTCGACAGGTCTGGAAAAGATTGTAAGGAGATATTTGGTCTCTCGCTACCGTCGTCCCCTTCTCAGTTATCTATTATTATTATTCTTTAAATTATATTATATTTTACGAGCCCCCCCTCCCTTATAAAGGAAGATAAACATAGACAATATTCAACATCTAATGGAAGGAACAAAGCGTGGGGTACAGTATATACACCCAATTGGTTTATTGCAATAAAGTGAATAGATGGTGAATGATAGTATTGTCGATGGAATTAGTGTCTGCTGTATGTATTATGTGTCTCACACTTCACGTGTTTTTCATCATGGATGACTAAACTTTGTGGCATTGATTAGGTGAGTTTCCTTTGTCGTGGACTTAGCTTTTCAGCCCCCGGCTGATAGTGAAGTGTGGTTAGTTCTCCGGTCTCCTGACGTTGCCCCGGTAGGTCTTGAATGGTTCGGATTTGCCTTCTCTGTGCTCGACTCCGTATTCTGCGCTGAGATTGGACTGTCGTGCAAGGCTCCACCATAGACTGAAGACAAATACGACGGCTTCATTAATTTTCTAGCTTTAGAAAGCAGTCTTTCCCTAAGCCGTCCCTCTGCCCGTCACCTCAGATTTTAGTCTCTAACATCATATGTCTAGAGTCTAATCTTGAATTCAAGTTTCTCCTGTCTGTCCTTTATTATATTTCTCTGCCCCAGTGGCAGTATTATAATTCTTTAGACTGATTTATCGTCAGCTTAACCCGATGAATTATTATAAATGTCAGTTAAACCCACCCAATTTATCATAGAAATGTCGGCAACAGTATTCTAGTTCTGTGCCTCTAGCCTAATCGTCATGTCATTATGATGAATTTAACAAATAATTGGACATCCGTGTTTTTAGAATTGTCTGACAACATTATCACACACTTCATGTCTGGTCGCCTCGTCATATAATTTATAATGAATATATGTCACGGTCGGTCAACATTATCGTTAATATTAATTTCCGTTAGTCTAAACGTCGGGTCGAAAATAATCAAATAATATGGAAATTAATAGCTATATATATATATTCCCGTTATACATTATTATGAACATGTACATATCCCGTGGGATCATAAAATATACCCGATCACATGTGGCTGGATGTGATCGTAAAACAAAAATATGAATAAAGTAAACATACCAATCTTGCGTCGATTTTGCAATGTACTACACATTTCATCACATTATATTCTAGCGAGATTTCACTTACCTACTCAAAGATGGACGCTAACCCGCAATTAGACACGTGGCTTCAGGGCTTTTAATGCGAGAATTCGCCGATAATTGGGTTAGACCTAGCTGTCTCAAGGGTTCCGGGCAAGGGAAGATTGCCCGTGTCTGGCGCACTTTTAGCGGGACATTTCCGCTTGGGCACGTGATCCATAGCGTGCATCATGTGACATTAGCGTCAAATAAACGCTCCAATCAATAGCGTTAAAAGTCACGTGGGGTCTTCCTAAAGTGGCATAAACTGGTTTTATCAGCTTAAGCAGTCTTAAATTAAAACAGGTTCCTAGCTACCGAGGTCATTGGTCAACAATGACGTCGTATCTAAAAATAGCGAGGAGAAATACTGAATGCTAGGAGAATTTCCGCCAGTCACAATTCCCGGGACTTTGCGATCATGCATTGAGGATGAGAAAAAAACGATGTCACGTAAATAATAAAAAAAAATGAAGAGAAGATTGGGCAAGTTGTCACACAAGCCCCTCCTCAAGTTTGACGTTCCGTCCAACTCCTCTTGTCCTGTCTTCCTCTTCTTTTCCAGTTTCTCATATCTCCTCGGTTGCGTCCGGATGTCTGCTCAAAAAATCTGCCCCTACGTTGTTCTTCCCAGGTATGTATTCTATGTGAAAGGAATATGGCTGCAACAGGAGTGACCATCTCATAAGCCGCGCATTAAGGTTCTTCGACGCTGCAAGAAATATCAACGGTTGGTGATCACACTGCACCGTGAACTTTTTTCCCGTATAAATATGGTTGAAACTTCTGCACAGCCCATATTAGCGACAGACATTCTCGTTCGATGGTAGAGTAGTTCTGTTCAGCAGGGTTCAATTTCCTACTAGCATATGCGATGGGGAATAGAGTTGCAGAAGGTCTATCACTAGGCTGCAGAAGAGTGGCTCCTATCCCTATATTGCTAGCATCTGTTCGCAGCGTAAAGTTCAGAGTTAAGTCAGGCAGTCGCAGAATTGGCCTAGCTGTGAGTTTCTCCTTCAGCAGCGTGTAGGCATTTTCGCACTCCGCTGTCCAGGTTACTTTGTCCGGGTTCCCATTCTTGGTTAATGCGGTCAATGGCGCACTCAGGGTATTAAAATCTTTAATATATCTCTGGTAGAAGCCACATAGAGACACAAATGACCTTACATCCTTTTTAGTCTGGGGTCGTGGGGCCCGCTGTAACTTCTCAATATTACGCGCATCTGGGAACATGCATCCATGCGAGATAGTGTGTCCCAGGAATTCTAGTTGCTCGCAGGCAATTTGACATTTTGTAGGGCGAGCGGTGAGTCCTGTTTCTCTAAGTCTTTCGAAGAGTAGGGAAACTGCGTCCAGGTGCTCCTCAAAGGTGTTCGTGGCAATAAGTATGTCGTCCATGAAATTACTTATCCCAGGGTGGTTCAGGGGTTCCAGTAGCTTCCTCATCATACGAGTAAAGACGCTTGGGGCGTTGCTTAGCCCAAATGGCAATACATTAAACTCGTAATGGCCTTCAGAAGTACTAAATGCTAACATATGTCGAATTTCCTCTTTTACCGGGATCTGGTAGTACCCTTTGCTAAGGTCTATCTTCGAAAAGTATCGTGCTCTACTCAGCTTGGTGAAAAGCTGATTCTGATCCGGTAAGGGCTCCGCTTGAAATTCCGTTACAGCGTTGAGCCTTCGGTAGTCTATGCAGAGGCGATGTTCTCCTGTGGATTTTCTAAGCAACACTACACTCGCACTATAAGGCGACTCTGATTTTGAGATAATATTTTCCTTAAGCAGGTACTCGATTTCCTCACTCAATGCCTTTGCTTTAGCATAAGGAACAGGATAGTTCTTAACTCGTACCGGGGCGAGGTCTGTTAGCTTCATATCAAATTCTATCAGGTTGGTCATGCCAGGTTTATCCGTGAGTGTACTAGTGTGTTTTCTCAACAACTGTTGAATCTGTGCCTGCTGATCCTCCGTTAAAGTTGAACTAATCTGAACATCTTGATGAGTTTCGCACTGACGAAGAGGGTATTCACAGGAGGTCAGGGGTTCTGCCTCAGTTTCCGTCGCAATAGCCAGTGTCAGGAAATGTGCTGGTTCTGCACCTGGTCTTTCATAATATCGCTTCAGCAGGTTTATGTGGTAAATTTTCTGCTTCCCCTTTATGGCAATCTTGTAATTGGTGCGCGACATTTTCTCAACAATTTTATATGGACCTCTCCACCCGATTTGCAATTTATTATTGCTACTGGGCAGGAGTAATAATACCTGTTCTCCTACTTCTAGCTCCCTATCCTTCGCAGTGCGGTTGTAGTAACGCGCATGTTTACGACGGGCACGGCGTACATTTTCCTTTGCCAGTTCCCATCCTGTTTTAAGGCGTTGGGTCAACTCCTTCACGTATTGGGATGCAGAGGTGACCGTCTCATCAGCTTTATCATCTGTCCAAGTACGTAACAGTGCCTCTAAAGGTCCTTTTATAGGTCTACCAAACAGCAATGTGGCAGGAGGCATCCCAGTAGAATTGTGGGGTACTTCGCGGTAAGCAAATAGTGCTGCGGGTAAGTATTGATCCCAGCTCTCTGGTTTTTCCTGCGCAAGTTTCCGAAGGATGGAAATAAGGGTCCCGTTAAAAAAAACCCTGCTCCACCTGTGGCCATTTTGCCTGGGGGTGGTAGGGAGAGGTGTGGATATGTCGGGCCTGAAATATCCTAAACACTTCCTCGGTGAGTTTTCCTCGGAATTGGGAACCATTATCTGTCAGGATCTGTGACGGAAACCCTAGCCGAGTAAATATGGTGAGCAGAGCCTCAGCAACATGCTTAGAATCACAGGCGGGCATAGCAATTGCCTCTGCCCACATGGAGCAACAATCCACTAACGTGAGTATATAACTGTTTCTCTTTTTGCTACGAGTAAGTGACCCACAATATCCACCGCTACTCGTTCGAAGGGTGTGCCCAAGATTGGCATTTCTCCCAGAGTGGCTGGGGCCGTCCAGTGTTTCGGCGCTGTCCTCTGGCACTGCGGGCATGATTTCACATATCTCTGGATATCGGCGTTGATACCTGGCCAATAATAATGACATGAAATACGCTGAATCGTGGCACTTATGCCCATGTGGCCACTAAACGGAAGGCATGGCCCATTTCTAGGACCTGGGCTCGGTATGCTGATGGAACCACAAGTTGCCCATGTTCCTGTCCTCCATTTCCTGCTTTCCGATGCAACAGCCCATTTTTCTTGTAGAAGTCTCCCTTTTGGAGAGGAGTGTGCGCTCTCGGTAGTTTTTTGTAGCAGGGTGCTAGAGATTGATCCTCCGTTTGTGCCTTTTTTAATTCCTCAGGAAGGATGTTGGGTGGGGATTCCAACTCCGTATTCCGTTTGGCCTGTCCTCTAGTGGTGACAGCCGCCACAACCAGAGGGTGAATGGGTTCTCCCAAGAACACATACCTACACCCTAAGATCAAGGGATAAATAGGGTCGTCCAAGATCGCTGCACGGATTTCCCCAGGCACATGTTTGGATTTGACCTCAATCTTGGCTATGGCCAAACGCATAGGTGCTGCACTTTTAGTAGGCCCTTGTATTTCTATAGTGTCTTCTGTCATCTGGTCAGGCTTGACTAGGGATGCACAGACAACTGCGTCGAATGCAAGGCCTGTATCATAAAGGCAGGTCACCTCTTGGTCATTTACGAGGACTGTCTCAACGACCGGGGGATGTCGGGGTTTGTCCAGCGGTTCTTCCGGTCCATTTCCCCTTGCGGCACTTTTACGTAAGCAGGCAGCATGATGAGGTGGGTTTTTCCGGTTGCACTCCTGCGTATTGTGGGTGATGGTTCTACAGTGCTTACACCATTTTTCCCCTTGCCTCTGCTGCTGGAAATTAGATCTCTGAGTAGTCTTGTAGTCTGGCTTGTCATGCTTTTTGCAGTTAGTATACGGTGGTTTCACTTGGGGGTCCATGTGTGACTGAGCTGTCTGTCTAGGTCCGTAATCTGGTTGTTTCCGTCTGGGTGGTGGATTCTCTGATAGTGCTGCCTGATATCGTTCCGCTAACTGGACTATGGATTCTAAAGTGCTGGCCCCATTCTCTGTCAGGAATCTTCTCATGTCGGAAGTCATGGTGTCCTTCAGTTGTTCGATCATGAACATTTCCTTCAGGCCTTCCCAATCATGAGTAAAATTCCCTAGGGCACCCCACTTCTCCACGTAGGAATCCAGTCTCGCAGCAAACTGAGCAAAGTTCTCTCCGACTTCCCTCCTAGAGTTACGGAACCTCTTCCTATAGGCGTCAGCATGTAGCTCATAACGAACCAATAGTGCCTTTTTCAAAGAGTCGTAGTCATCCTGTAAACCTGGAGGAAGCTTGCTATACACGTCATAAGCAGTTCCTCTAAGCCCTTGCGACAGTTTCAGGTTCCATTTGCTCTTCTCCAAACCAAACGTGGTGGCAAACTTCTCAAATTTGTCGAGATACCTATCGATCGAGTCGGCTTGTTCCGAGAAAGCTTCAAATGGAAACGTCAAAGGTCCCAAAGTTGACATGAGTGAGGATGGCAAAGGTCCGGTGCCCCCTGCGTGCAAGGAGGGCATATCATCTGACCGTGGCGATAGGTTGCCTGAGGAGGTAGAGGCGGTCGCACCGGCTACTGGTTCAACTCTTTGAGCTTGTCCCTGCATCTCTAACTGCTTCATCTTCAATGCATGCTCGCGTTCATCTTTCTCGCTTCTTTCTCTAGCGTCTACAGCTTTTATCCTCTCATCTATTTCTGCTAACTTTATTCGCTCTTCTCTTTCAGCTTTCGCTGTTTCTCGAGCGTAATACTTATCAGTCTCGACACTGACATAATTTGCAAGGTCCACCCCACTATAACCTAGATCTCGACGGGCCTCCCCTAGTGCTGCCTTAAGCTTAACTATTTCAGCCATCTTTTGCAGTTAAAGTCCACACTGAGTAAGCTAGTGCTACCTTCCAATAGTATTTCTAGCAACAAGTAAATACTAATTATTTATCCGACTGCTGTAGAATGAAATTACTACAGTTATGGAGACTTAAGGTCTGTAATTCAATGAAATACAAAATCAAGAACTAACTTAATTAAACACAACATATATAAAGGGATTCACCAATCAATGCCTGAATTTCTAGAAAAAATGTTTTTCTGTCTTTCTAGAGCTCACTGTGTGAAAATACATGTGTTAAAATGGTATACTGTAATGACTGAATGGATGATACTATCCCAGAGGTATGATAAAATACATAAGTTCAAATCCCGGACCGAGACACCAGTGTCACGTAGCGTTTAAAGGATAAGAGAATTATTTAGAGGAAATAATAGATCTGATGTGGAAGATTTGGCTCAAGGATCCCTGCTGGGTTTTCCCACTTCCGAAGGGTGACGAAGAGGGTAAATTCTCCTAACTCGACAGGTCTGGAAAAGATTGTAAGGAGATATTTGGTCTCTCGCTACCGTCGTCCCCTTCTCAGTTATCTATTATTATTATTCTTTAAATTATATTATATTTTACGAGCCCCCCCTCCCTTATAAAGGAAGATAAACATAGACAATATTCAACATCTAATGGAAGGAACAAAGCGTGGGGTACAGTATATACACCCAATTGGTTTATTGCAATAAAGTGAATAGATGGTGAATGATAGTATTGTCGATGGAATTAGTGTCTGCTGCATGTATTATGTGTCTCACACTTCACGTGTTTTTTCATCATGGATGACTAAACTTTGTGGCATTGATTAGGTGAGTTTCCTTTGTCGTGGACTTAGCTTTTCAGCCCCCGGCTGATAGTGAAGTGTGGTTAGTTCTCCGGTCTCCTGACGTTGCCCCGGTAGGTCTTGAATGGTTCGGATTTGCCTTCTCTGTGCTCGACTCCGTATTCTGCGCTGAGATGGGACTGTCGTGCAAGGCTCCACCATAGACTGAAGACAAATACGACGGCTTCATTAATTTTCTAGCTTTAGAAAGCAGTCTTTCCCTAAGCCGTCCCTCTGCCCGTCACCTCAGATTTTAGTCTCTAACATCATATGTCTAGAGTCTAATCTTGAATTCAAGTTTCTCCTGTCTGTCCTTTATTATATTTCTCTGCCCCAGTGGCAGTATTATAATTCTTTAGACTGATTTATCGTCAGCTTAACCCGATGAATTATTATAAATGTCAGTTAAACCCACCACATTTATCATAGAAATGTCGGCAACAGTATTCTAGTTCTGTGCCTCTAGCCTAATCGTCATGTCATTATGATGAATTTAACAAATAATTGGACATCCGTGTTTTTAGAATTGTCTGACAACATTATCACACACTTCATGTCTGGTCGCATCGTTATATAATTTATAATGAATATATGTCACGGTCTGTCAACATTATCGTTAATATTAATTTCCGTTAGTCTAAACGTCGGGTCGAAAATATGGAAATTAATAGCTATATATATATATATTCCCGTTATACATTATTATGAACATGTACATATCCCGTGGGATCATAAAATATACCCGATCACATGTGGCTGGATGTGATCGTAAAACAAAAATATGAATAAAGTAAACATACCAATCTTGCGTCGATTTTGCAATGTACTACACATTTCATCACATTATATTCTAGCGAGATTTCACTTACCTACTCAAAGATGGACGCTAACCCGCAATTAGACACGTGGCTTCAGTGCTTTTAATGCGAGAATTCGCCGATAATTGGGTTAGACCTAGCTGTCTCAAGGGTTCCGGGCAAGTGAAGATTGCCCGTGTTTGGCGCACTTTTAGCGGGACATTTCCGCTTGGACACGTGATCCATAGCGTGCATCATGTGACATTAGCGTCAAATAAACGCTCCAATCAATAGCGTTAAAAGTCACGTGGGGTCTTCCTAAAGTGGCATAAACTGGTTTTATCAGCTTAAGCAGTCTTAAATTAAAACAGGTTCCTAGCTACCGAGGTCATTGGTCAACAATGACGTCGTATCTAAAAATAGCGAGGAGAAATACTGAATGCTAGGAGAATTTCCGCCAGTGACAATTCCCGGGACTTTGCGATCATGCATTGAGGATGAGAAAAAAACGATGTCACGTAAATAATAAAAAAATGAAGAGAAGATTGGGCAAGTTGTCACAACAATCAGGGCAACATCATCGGCAAATGCTAGCTCTGAAACACAAACCTGTCTCATCTTCCAGTACCCCACTGAATATTTTCTTGTCCTGTCCTTAACATGTTTTGATGACATCATCCATGAGGAGTATGAGCAGATATGGTGACAGGATATTACCTTATCTTACACCAGTGGTGGTCCTGAACTCTTCTGACTTATGATTTGCCATCCTCACATAATTTCTGCAAGACTTGTAGAAGCTCTGTATAGCACGTATTAGAGGTGCTGGAATGTTCTTCCTTGCCAAGCAGTCCCAAAGATTACTCCAGGGGACCTTGTCAAATGCCTTTTCCAGATCCAAGAAACAAAGGTGCATCTCACCTTTATACTCAGGGGCCTTTTCACTCAGCTGTATGAGTGTGAAAATCAGGTCTTGAGTACTTTGGTTTGCTTGGGAGCCACATTGAACCTCATCCATTTGTGACTCAACTAGGTGTGTGAGTCTATGCTCCAGGATTCTAGAGTAGATTTTACAAGGGACACTGAGAAGCTATATGCCTCTATGATTTACACATTGTCGGTTGTCACCCTTTTTGAAAATGGGCGTTATGATGGCAATCTCCCAGTCCTTTGGTATGGTCTTGTGGCACCAGGCTGTCTGTAGGCCCCTCAGGAGTAATAGGTCGCCTGTTGCTCCCATGTATTTAACCATATCTGGTGTTATACCATCATGTCCTGCTGCTTTGCCCATCTCAATTTTCTCCAGTGCTGCCTTCAGTTCTTCCATCTTCATGCCATCTTCGCCACCATTGCTTTCCTCTTCTGCGCTAGTGGTTATCATTTCTGATGTTTGCCCTTGCTCACCATATAATACAGTTTTACTGGTTAATTGTAAAGACCACTTATGAAAATGAAATTAACATTGTTAGAGAAAATACAGTACAGACCCGCTATAAGGTGATAATTAGGGTCCAAACATGATAAATCAATCAATCGTCAATACCCTTTGGCTCCACAGGGAGCATAGGCCTTCAACAAACACATGTGAAGTCCCCCTGTCACATGCCATCTGCTCAAGTTCAAATGATAAATACCAGGACACATTATAACAGTGTGGAGAGTTCTGATTGTCTCAAAAGCTTTCATATTTTGAGCTTTGTGAAAGAAAAGGGAACGAAGTAATGATTACTCTGCATCTTTATTCTCACTATAGCAGACTAAGGTATCACTCATCACCATTTTCCTTTTCACTCCGTATGGAGCAAGGAGCCACCACTGTAGCTGATTCCCTTACCAAGCATTGATGCCTGCACCAAGCATTCACAGCTGTGGTTTCTGTAGCAAATTTGTTTTACGTGATGAGTTTGCCAGCCACATGCACACCCTCATATTCGTCACCTTGTATGACATTCCTGAGGGAGTAGTGGCCCTATTGTTTCTTTGTCTCAACAGAGACACCCTCGAACTACGCAGGGCAATACCAAGTCATAACAGGATATGACTGTTCAGTTTTACTGCATACATATTTATATATATTCCTGAGCATCGCACTCTTTTGCAACTAAGAACCAAGTTGAAGACTCCTTGGTATTATCTACACTGTAGATCTAGGATTTTCCATTGGCTTTTCTGTCATTCCAAAACGAGTTGAAGTCATGAGCCCCAGCTTAGCTTGCATTTAAAGGATCATCTCATCTGACATCTGGTACCAAACTAGGAGGAAGAAGTGTGTGGCATACTGTGCATTCCCCACCATCCAAGGGAGCTCTCCAAATATACAGAGCTAAAATACTGTGCTCTGGTTCTAGGCTCTCCCAAGGAGTTGTCACCGCTACACACAGCCACTTCTCAGCTCCTCCTGCCTATCATGGGTCCATAGTGAGATCCTCCTGCATGCAGGCAACCAGGTAAAAGCCAGAGTTATGTTTGGGGATCAAGTGACTCCTCCTAGCTTAGTGTACAATGCTGGGTTCTCGACATGTTTCACCACCGGGGAAATCCTGAAAGTGTGTAGATGATTTCAAGAGTCAGTAAGGGTATAATTAGCCTCACAGACACAGGTTCACTTCCACATCTGCATACTATAGTATTGTGCTCAGCTGGTGGTCATAGAAGGATGACTCCACATATGCCTCCATACATGAGGGTTGGGTATGCAGCTGGCTACCTATCCTGTAGAAATGTAAACCTAAACTTCAGTCAGAAGAAACCTGAGCATGTCATCTAACACAAATAATTCAAGTAATTCAACTGAGCCAGCCATGTCAGGAGGAGGCCCTCCCTCAGTGAGATTCATGATGCAATATGAAGGAAGCAGAAAGGAGTCCAGATCTCATTTTATCTAGGAGAGCCTCCAGATTTGTACTGGAAATTTTTGAACACTAAATGACAAGAAAGAACCATACAGGTGGCAACAGAAAAGAAAACTACAATTATGTCCAGGGACTGCAAAACAGGATAGAAGGGAAGAGAAAAGATTCCATGATAATAGGAGGAAGGGTTAGGAAAATAGAGGAGTAAATAGCATGCTTACAAAAAAATTGGTTTATGATTAGAATTCGTGCCAAATTGAGAAATTGTATTTGGCTGATTTGCAGGTGGTACCCAACTAAAAAGCATTGGTGGCAAAATTGAAGAAGTGAAAACAGTAGCGGCTGCCAGTGATGGTACAGCAGCCATCACCACCCTCACTGCTGCAGCAGCCGAAACTGCTGCTGCCATGTCTGATGATGAAGGTAACTATCAGTATTTATTATGATATAAATTATTAATATATACTTATTGTCGTTGCATTGCTTGGACTATAAATTACAGCGTGAAAAAGATATTATTTCTATTTAAAATAATTTTCTGTTTAAAAAATAAAACAAAAACCAATATTAACTAATCATAAGGTAATGAAAAACAATAAAGTAGTACAAAAAACACGAAACGTGAAAACTACCAACAACAGAATGTTGCATGCTGTAAATAGTCGAGAAGTAAGCAAACAAAAAATTCTAAAGTAAATTGTCATCACCAGCAGCAATCAGTTGTAAATGACAATATGTATTTGAAAATATTACAAAATTAAAATTACACTAAATACCTCAATTGTAACTGACAATTTGGTTGAACAGGGTAGACCAAGGTGGTGGATGAGCGGATACAAATGATCACCTGATGCCAATCTGCTCTCCCATTTCTTTAAAAAACCAACATATAATTTCTTTGCCAATACGCAGCTAACAACATCCATTAACACTAAGAACGTTCAGGGCTAGACAAGCTTTCCACTGTCACACATACCACTCCAAAGTTGAAAAGTTCTTTCTATCTGCTATCTTCAAGAGTAAAGACTGTCTTGTGATGCTGTTATTTATTAGCTTGTTTCTACAGTGTGTGTCCTATCCACTGACTGCTTTGACGGTCGGCGGCTAAGGATCAAAGAAGAAGAAGAAGTGTCCTATCCTCAGTTTCTCATCATTAGCACAGAAATATCCTTGTTAAACCTGAATATTTTATTATTAACCTTTACAGATGATGGCAATTCTCTAGCTGACAAGGACGTGACACCTGTTGGTATGAAAAATAGCAATATTTTTGTACCGCTTAGTTTTGTATGTTTGGGTAAAAAAAAAATAACAATATTTATATTTTAGTAAGGTTGAATTACAGTTTACTGTGTGGGTCAGCCATCTTGCCACAAACAGGGTTACCTTTGATGTTAACATTAGCAGCTATGTTTCTATATAACCAGAACCCTGAATCCTCATGCTAAACCCCCTAACCATATTTTCTTTAAGTAAACAATATCACTCTTAATTTACTACACCACCACCAACCTTAATCTTGTTTGTGATAAGACTGTGACAACGTGGCTTGCCGACCACACAGTAGACAGTAATTCAGCCCTCATTAAGAAGTATACCCCATGTGGTTACTAGAGGTCTCTGAGGGAACAGGGCGACTGTTTCCTCTGGTATGTCGTAAGAGGCAACTAATGTGGGATGGCCATTGCAACTTCATTATGTAAAACAGGTTGTTATGGAAATCACCACTGCATTAGCACATGAATTGCTTGGTGCTGGCTGTCCTTGAAGGGGGCCAACTGCAGTGAATAGTCCCATGCACCTTCAGGAAAAAAAAAGTAAAAGAAGAATAAAGTAAGAAATACAACTCAACTTGTTGTGATGTGTTCTTATGATGCCTAAGTAAGAAATACAATACCATAGTTTGTTGTATTCCAATAATTTTAGTTCATTACCCTCAGCTTCCCAAGGAGCATAGGCCTTCAACTAACACATGCCAAGTCCTCCTGTCACGTGCTATCATCTCAAGTTCTTTCTGCGTTCTCCTCATTATTTTTACCTCTGTCTCCAGCTGTCTTCTCCATGTGCTTCTTGGTCTACCTCTGCCTCTATTGCCCTGTGGGCTCCAGAACAAGTCCTGACCTGTAATGCTATCAACAGGTTTCCTCAGTGTGTGTCCTATCCATCGCCATGTCTGGTTCTTGTCACCAGTTCCACCTTTTTAACCTTGTCATACTATTTTAATCTTTCTTTTCTACACAGGCACTCACTTATGAAAGTCTGTAGCTTTTTGGTTGTTATTTTTGTTGTTCTCCATGTTTCAGAGCCATACAATAGGACTGACTTGACATTTGGGATTGAAAATTCTTATTTTTGTGTTAGACCCGCTTTCTCCTGATCTCCATATATTTCCCAGTGCAATATATTTCCCCTCATACTTTGTCTATATTGCTGCCAAGATATGTGTACGATTCCACATCTTGTATTGATGTTTCTTCAAGTTCAACCCTGTTATTATTTCCTGCATTTATTCTCATTATCTTCGTCTTTCCCTGTGTATTTTCAGACCTAATTGCTGTGACCTCTCATCGAGTATTTTTATTTTGTCTTGTATTTGATTGCAGCTGTTTTGTCAGATTCCACTGGATTCCATTTCTGTTGTATGTCGTCGATGTTTTCATAACCCAGTCTATCGCTAGTAAGAAAAGAAATGGAGACAAGAGGCATATCTGTCGCACTCCAGTTCTTATCTCAAATGGTTCTATAAGTTGTTCTTCATGAAGAACTCTGCATGTCATGTCTTCATAAGTTTTCTTTATCAAATTAATGATCTTCAGAGGAACACCATAATGCCTCATCAATTTCCAAAGTGATTCTCTACACTGTCAGAGCCTTTTCATAGTCCACAAATCCAATGTAAAGAGGTGAGTTCCACTCTAGGCTTTGTTTCACTATAATTTTCAATGTGGCTATCTGATCTGTACAGGATCTGTTGTGTGGAAAACCTGCTTGTTCATCTCTCAATTGCTTGTCTATAGATTCTTTTAATTTCTCAAGGATGATCCTGTTTACTACTTTTCCTACCACTGATAATAACATTATTCCTCTATAATTTGTCGATTCTTGTGAATTTCCCTTCTTAGGCAGCTTAACCAGATATCCTTCCTTCCATTCTGCTGGTATTTCTTCCCTCTCCCAGACTTTACCAAGTAATTTATATAAAATCTCTGTGGCAATGTCAATATCTGCTTTGATGGCCTCTGCTGGAATGACATCTGGACCAGCCACTTTTCAATCTTTTAGAAGCTTTTGGCTTTCTTTATTTCTTCCTTCGTTGGTCTTTCACAGTTAATTTGTAGCTCTTCTTCTGCTGGCTGGATGTCTGGGGGATTTTGTGGAGCTGGTCTATTAAGAAAGTCCTCAAAATATTCTGTCCACCTTTTCATTTGCTCTAGTTTATTGCTAAGCAGTTTTCCATTCTTGTCTTTAATGAGGCAATTTGCTCCTCAATATATTTCATCATGTCTCTTTTGATGCTTCTTCTTACTTCTTTGTTTGCTTCTGTGTACACTTCTTGAGCCTTGGCTTTGGAACTTCTGGTCTTGCTTCTGTTTAATTCTTCTTTCTTGTTTTTTCTTTCTTTTATCTTATTGATGGTGTCTTTTGTTGTCCAGGCTTTTTATTGTCGTTCTCTTTTCCTCAGTATTTCTTCACGTTCCATTCCATATAGTTTTGATTTGCTGCTAGTGGTCTTCTGTATTCGCTACATCTTCCAGCTGTTGGAGCACTTGGTATTTATTGGATATTGTGACCGTAAATTTGTTTCTTGATTTCTGAGATTGCCTACATTAAATTGTTGTCTATAGCTATGTATTGTTGTTTATCTCTTGAGTTTCATCTTTACTTTGGCTATCAGAAAATGGTGATCTGTTGCCACGTCTGCTCCTCTACACAATCTTCACATCTTGCAGTGATGATCTGAACTTCTTTATGCATATTTGATGAATCTGATTTTCTGTTCTATGGTTTCGTGATATCCAAGTTGCCTTGTGTATTCTCTTATGTGGAAACAAGCTTCCTCCAATAGCCAGTTGATTTGAAGCACAGAAGTTTGTGAATAGTTTCCCATTTTCATTCAATATTCTTAGCCCATGTTTTCCCACGATTTCTTCACAGCCAGTGTTGTCTGTACCTATCTTTGCATTCATGTCATCCATCAAAATCGTGATGTCTTTTCTTTTTATTTCATCCATAATATCTTGTAGTCTGGTGTAAAATGTTTTTTTCACAGACTCTTCTTTGTCATTGGTTGGTGCATAACAGTGGATGACATTTAACTTTATTTTCTGTTTAGCTGTTTTGAAAGTGCTGTTATGATTCTGGGTCCCACTGCTTCCCATTCAATGAGTGCTTCTTTAGATAACATTAGAGCTACCCCCTCACTGTGGTGTGAACTTTCTTCTTCATGTCCCGAGAACAGAACCATTTCACCTGTGCTGAGTTTCCTCCTAAAAACCCCCTTTCACTTTGTTTCGCACCTTCTCAGGGCATTGATCTTATATTCCCTAATTTCTGCTGCTACCTGTACCGTTTTGCCGTATTCGTTCAATGTCTGAACATTCCAGGTGCCAAATCCGGAGGTTCTCCTAGAAGAAATAAGGTTAGTCTGCAACACAGGCTCCTTTCGGCTTTCTCTGTGTTGCATCATACACCTCCCTATGAGAGGACCTTCTCCTATTTTGGATGGCTGAGTTTTATTTTCCTTAGTTTAGTTGACCTGTCCATGTTTGTTGAAGTTTTTTTGGTTTAACATTTTTTTAGTCGCTTTCTACGAAATGCTTGATAGGGAACAGTGTTACTGTACTTTGCTCCCCTTTCGGACCCCGGTAACACACGGATGAATAATTTTAGTGCTGTGTGAGTTTTATTCTGTATTTGTGAGGTCTGAGTACAGAATATAACACTGTGATAGATGTGTTCTGTACTTGTGATCTCTAGAGCTTATTAACACAAGTTTAACAAGTAAATCATGCACTGATATACTTCAAGTGTGTTTAACTCCGTTGAGGTATTTGGAATAATTCAACTCAAAGTGTGGCCTTGCTACTTAAAGAAGTGTGCTCTTTGCACTTACCTTGAGCATGTTTTATAAGATGAGCAGCCTTTTACTAGTGTATTCATAGATGCTCAGGAAGATTAGCAGACAAGAGATGTGTGCATGATAGCACCAGTTTGTGACATATATTGCCTTGGATTAATATAATCTATGACTAAGCAGACATGATATTTGATGTACTAAATGAACGAATGTGGCACACTACTGGACTAATTTCTGATGTAACATGGAATGGAGTTGAAATACAGGTCGGTAACCCAGAATCTGAGCACTCAAAAACCAAAATATTTTGAAAATTGAAAGTTTTTTCGGCTGGCTTTTGGGCAGTTTTCAGACCGATTTTTGGGCTTCTCTGGACGAAATCCTAAAACTGAAAAAATCCTAAAACTGAAACACGGCCGGCCCTGGGCATTTTGGATTCTGGGGTACCATCCTGTATTGAAATATGTCACGTATTAAAAGTTATGAAATCGTCAGCTCTACGCTCTGTGAGGTTTATCTCATGGACTTTTAATTGTTAGATTTGAGCTTTATATTAATAGTAAACATAAACATAATTTAAAAATTTCTTGAGTGTGTTATAGAGTGGTACTTTTTTAATCGGGAAGTCTATTTTGCAAAGCTGTTACAGAACTGTGGTAGTCTTTTAACATATATTTTCTTCTGATAATGTAAAATAATCAAACTTAAAAACAATCAGAAGCGAGCTAGAACATTGAGGCAACATGAATCGTGGAATTTTTTAGATGCTTTCTTTTTGGCATCCTGAGGTCTTACAATTTTTTTTTAAGATATTTTTTTCTTTTCTTCTTAACTGCCATTAAAAAATGATCATGTTGAAGATATGAAAACATTTGTCAGAATAATTGAAGATATCTTGTTATTTTTTTTTTTTATCAGGACATGAGTACATTGAAGAAATTAAAAGTGATATTGGAAAGGTCGTTAGCTTCAACTGTAAACTTTGTGATTGCAAGTTTAATGATCCTAATGCTAAGGAGATGCACCTGAAGGGGCGGCGACATCGCCTTCAGTACAAAGTAGGTCATCATCAAAATTATCCTTCAGCTCCCTACGGAGCATATGCCTTCAGCAGATTCATACTGTCCTCCTGTCCTGTGCCATTCATTCATGGTTTTTCCATATCTTCTTGGTCCCTTTCATGTCTGTCTCCAGGTCTCCTCTCTTTTTGGTCTCTCAATCTGGTGATTTCAGAACAAGGACTGCCTTGTAATGTTATCAGCAGGCTTCCTCAGTCAGTGTCCTATTCATCTGCAGCGTATTTTTCTCATCTCCAGTTCCACTGGCACCTGTTTGATTCTTGTCGTAGTATCACTTTGGTGATTTTGTCATACCATTTCAATGGGTTGCCTTTCTCCTAATGGTCTAAATGTCCAACATCATTTTGCTTGACTCTTTTATTCATTGGCTTTCCTCTATTTCAGATTTATTTATTTCATCCGTCGCTTTTTCATGATCTTTTTGTTATGAAGTTTTGTGTTTCATTTCATCTCCTGTTTGTGTATTTTACAACGTTACTTTCATTCATGCTCTTGTACGCCATTGGGACTAGTGTTCATAGCCTACCCAATTCTTTCAGCTGAGTTTTTTTAGCAGGACTTCTTGTTTTTTAATTCAATTTTCTGCTTTTGATTGTTGAATTTCTTGTATTGATCAGTTCTTTTTGGTTTTGTAGTTTCCTTACTTTATTATTGCTCTTCATCTGTGTTTATATATATTACGTGTTTGTAGTGTCTATAGTATTTTTCTTTTACACGTCTATATTTCTTGTCCTTGTTGCCTGTTTGTAACTGTGGCTGATGAAGGGTGAAACCCGAAACGTCCCATGTTTCCTGTGTGTCGTTATTTTGTAAAACTGATTTAATACCGTTTTATTTGTTAATACGAGGTGTGTTCAAATGAAACCCGTCCCAGTGGCTTTATAACAAATATATGTAAGGTACATCAGCAGGAGTAATAGAATTAAATACAGCAATTGTTATGAAGCAAGTATGCACTGGGGTTCTTTAGAAATAGTCACCATAGGCATTTAGACACGCATCCGCTTGCTTGGGTAGACAGCGGATGCCGTCCGAGAAAAATGACTTTGGTTGCTTATTGAACCATTTGGTCACCGAGGCCCTGACGTCTGCATCGGAGTCGAATCGTTGTCCCTTTAGAGATTTTTTAAAGGGTCCGAACAAATGAAAGTCACATGGTGACAGATCGGTGCTGTAGGCTGGGTGTGGCAGAACTTCCCACCTTTTCCTTGCTAACGCTTCCTGCACAAGGTTCGCAACATGTGGACGAGCATTGTCATGCAACAGAATCACACCACGCGAAAGCATGCCGGGTCGTTTATTCGTGATGGCTGTATGCAGGTTGTCTAGTGTGTCTTTGTAGCGGATGGCATTGATGTTCCTTACCGCCGGAAATCTGTGACTTGAATTTTTTGGACGGATTCCTTATCACACCGGCCATTATTTTAACGGCTGCAGCACAACCAATGAATATTAGGAGAATGAACACTTACACACTTGTACATTCGTATGTGCTTATTACGTCAGATGTGACGTCATCATGCTCCTCCTACGAATGTCCACTTGGCGCAGCACGGTCGGGTTTCATTTGAACACGCCTCGTATATATATATATATATATATATATATATATATATATATATATATATATATATATATATATATATATATATATATATATATATATATATATATATATATATATATATATATATATATATGCTGCACCAGTTATCAATATCGATAATTATGAATTGGCAGTGGTGCACCACTTCACATACCTGGGGTCTACCATCAATGACAAACTCTCACTGGACACAGAAATTGACAGCCGCATTGGCAAAGCTGCAGCTACCTTTGCCCGCCTCACATCGCGTGTTTGGGGAAACTCCAAACTCACAATGAAGACCAAGGCTGCGGTATATAATACCTGCATCACCAGCACTCTCCTATATGGCAGCGAGACTTGGACAACCTATGCTAAGCAAGAAAGAAGGCTCAATACCTTCCATTTACGGTGTCTACGCCACATCCTCGGCATCTCGTGGAAAGATAAAGTGACAAATGTCGAGGTGTTGAACACCAATCTCGGTCCACAGCCTGTGGTATTCCTGACAAATGCAAGATCAGCACTTCAAGCACTTCAGTCCAGAAAATTACCAGGTATACAAGCCTTACTTTCTGAACTGTGCAACCAGCGCAAGGTCGCCATGCAGTGGATACCATCTCACTGTGAAATACAGGAAACGAGAGAGCGGACCGACTGGCTAAAGAAGGTGCTACAGACGAGCAACCGGATGTACCAGTTACGTACCATCAGAAGAAAAAGATGATCAAATCAATCAGAAAGCCACCAACACTAACGCAGGACATCTACCAAGCTATGAACAGATCAGAACAAATTGTCATTCTGCGCCTCAGAACAGGACACAACCGACTCCGCAGCCACATATATAAAAAAATTTAAGATTGGCAATTCAGCCATGTGTACATGTGGACGGGCACCCCAGACTGCAGAGCACATACTTCAAGACTGCCCCGAATATGATATATTGAGGCAAACCCACTGGCCCAGAGAAACAACACTGGAAACAAAACTACACGGACCTCTGTGTAAACTACAAAATACAGTGAAGTTTATACAAGAAACAACATCGCAGATATAGACATATATTTCAAGCGAACAAAAGAAGAAGAAGAAAATGTCGAGGTGTTGTCACGTGCTGGCCTTCAAAGCATGTATACACTGCTTAGACAGCACAGACTACGCTGGCTTGGCCATGTCTGCCGCATGGAAGATGGTCGCATCCCGAAAGATATCTTCTACGGGCAGCTAGCAGATGGGAAAAGAACAGTTGGGCGACTGCAGCTGAGGTTCAAAGATGTGTGCAAGAGAGATATGAGGGCACTGGACATAAATCCAGCAACATGGGAGGATGAAGCTGCCGATCGCACCAAGTGGCGTTGCTATTTACGGTGCCACCTCAGATTGGGCGAAAAGAAGTTCACACAATGAGCCGAAGAGAGGAGAAAACGTTGAAAGGAGCATCAGGAAAATAAGCAGCTGAGGGTTGTCACCTCAGGGGCGCATTCCCATAGTCAGTTATGACTGAAGGAGCTATTATTATTATCATTATATACATTTCAGTCCTTACATTCCATGCTAACACCCATTTAAGATAGTGTGAGATGAAACTGTGGGTGGCTTTGAAGTTACAGAACTGTATGCATGTGGCTGACAATTGATAAATGAAAGGTGGAGAGGGTAGGTGATATCATGAATATTTTAATGCACAGGCATAACTTTTAACAGATAGCATTTTTAGAGCGCTGATCATTTCTAAAACTGTTTTAATGTTGGAAGTAATATAAATATCTCTTTTGAATATGAAATGATTGTGTGTGTATATTGGCTCAAATATTTCTGTGAAATTTGAAAAGAGTTGTATGTGGATTGATTTTGTTATAATTTTACATTGAAAAACAAGGACGTGTAATTAAAAAGATATTTCTTAAGTCTAGGAACAGTAGCTTGCCATACTTTTATTTTTCACCTAAAGTTTTCCTGTTTACATTTATAACAGAAAAAAGTGGATCCCAACCTACAAGTTGAAATTAAACCAAGCATTCGTGTTCGAAAGATACAAGAAGAGAAACTGCGGAGACAGGCACAAAAAGAAGAGTATTGGCGGCGCAGAGAACAGCAAGAGCGTTTACGTGAAGAAATGAGGTAATCCATTAATGGGGATATATTTTTGATACATCTGGCTTCAAGTGAAACTCTGTACTTGGATATTGAAATTATGTAGCAGCACGTATGAGAATTTGTGCTTGATTTGTTTTTACTTTTAAAATCTCATTGATATTTATCTCAGGCATAAACCTATTCAGATTGCTAGGTCAGTTTCTTCTGAGTTCTATTAGCTGGCAGTATTTCAAGGTAACCAAGGTCAACAACAATTATTATCACAGTAGTTCTACATCAATGACCTGGTTGCTGAACTACCACATGGAATGAAAGTGGCAATGTATGCTGATGACCTGGTAATATGGTGCACAGATGAGCATGCAACAGTGGCCACCAAACTGCTACCAAAAGCGCTATAGATGCCTTAACCTCGTGGGCAAATAGATGGTGTGTCAGCATCAACACAGACAAGTGCAGCACTACGCTCTTCACCCTCTCTCCTAAACAAAAAGCTGGTGTCATCAAGATAAATGAAGAGCTCCTGAGAGAAGATAAACAACCCACCTATCTTGGAGTTACATTCGATAATAGGCTGACATGGAAGCAGCACATCAACAAGGCAGCAACAAAGGCCAGGAGGAAGTTAGCCATCCTGAGAAAATTAAGTGGTACCACATGGGGAGCCAGCGGGAAAATACTTAGTAAAGTTTACCAGCAGGGCATACAACCACATCTGGAATATGGGTCAGCTGCGTGGTGTCCAGCATCAAACACCATATTACAAGAGTTAGATAAGGTGCAAAACCAGGCGCTTAGGGTCATCACGGGGGCAATGAAATCAACGCCTATAGTGGAGATGGAGAAAATGGGGAGGATACAAGCACTGCGAGAACGCAGAGACACGAAAGTGCTAACACAGGCAGAAAAGTTCCTTTGTATGCCAAGCCATCCAATGAAGGACAGATTCCAAAACCTAGCAATGGGGCGATTGAAAAGAAGCAGCTTCATCCACCAGGCCAAACGATTTCGTAGACAAACCTCAGACCTGCCTGAAGTTGACAGCCCCCTAAAGTCTGTGCCAGAACAAACCCCTTGGAGAGAAGAGCCTGGACTACCAGTACACATCCAGACAAAAGTGAAAGGAATATTCGACAGGGATGAACAGAACAGCGTGCAACATAGGACAGTCACTCTCAGTTTCCTGGAAGATGAATACCCACAGGACCTCTGGGTCTGAGTATACACGGATGGGTCAGCACAGAATGCAGTCAAGAATGGAGGAGCAGGAGTGTACATAGAATACCCAAACAACACTAGAGATACGGTCAGAGTACCAACGGGGAAATTCTGTAACAACTATGATGCAGAAATCCAGGCAATCAAGGTGGCAAATGAGAAACTGCTGAACACCAATCTCGATCCACAGCCTGTGGTATTCCTGACAGATGCAAGATCAGCACTCCAAGCACTTCAGTCCAGAAAATTGCCAGGTATACAAGCCCTACTTTCTGAACTGTGCAACTGTTAGTGGTTTTTTTATGTGATGCAAATGTTGGTGTGTAGTTGGCCAGGTACGCGTGTCGAGGTCACCTGAACAGTGTACTGGTGCGGTGAAGATCTGGGTCACTCACGCTGACAGCATACATGGTCCTTGTACGATGATGATGATGATGATGTGAGACATGGGTGTGTGCAGACGCGAATGCGTTTAGGATCATATATAGTATACAATGTACCCAGTCACACTCGTACAGAAGCCAATGATGGTTGCAACTACTGGTAACAGTTCATACATTTATTCACAGCACTAACAGTAGTATCATTCAGGAACAGTCAATGTAAACAGGATCACGTACATCATGTTAATTGAAATGGCTTGGTACATATCAGGCATTCTAAAGCTGGTAAACATTCAAATATGTGGGCATGGTCAATAGTGGTATGTCCTTTAACGTACAGTTCATATGGCCGCTTTGGTATCCCTGACTGAACACGTCAGATACCTTAATAACTCCGTCATACAAAAGATGAGCCCTTAACTCATGTAATCCTATTACCAGGGCCGTCGTTCAACTTGGCATAACACGCCAGTTACATCTTTTCATGCGGTAGAATAGTGGCCATTACACAGACCTCGATATGACGTCAGCTGTGTACTCTTCATAAGCAGGTTGCATAAACCCTGCTATAATGTTTGTATAAATATACCGCCAACCTGCGGTTTCCACCATATATAACTTCGTCTCTGGACTTCTGATCATATGAAGACAAATAGTCTTAAATAGCTACCTTGAGCACAAAATATGAGTTCTGCATTACAGGAACGGTGAGCTGTTCTCACGGCTAGGTAAGCCTTTAACAAATTCTGCAACCGAATGCGTAGTAATAATAAAGTCGGTGTTACCTTGAAACGAATCCTCAGAACACAAGAAACAACACTGTCATCATTCCTGACGTACAGTAAATCACTGGGGAAAACTGCCAACGCAGTCACTTCGAAGATTTTCCTTCTCCAGGAAACAACGGACATTCACGTCCTACAGAAGCCAGTTCGCATCTCTACCTGACGGAAGTCTAATTTTGCGCGCAACAACTGCGCATGGCACATAGCCCAGAACTGTTTACCTTTGACCCTAAAGGTCAAACACAATGAATGAACCAAAAAGGGAGATAACCCCTAATCAACCTGACACAGCAAAGGTAAGACATAGTTCCCTAACCTTGACCAGGGGGAAAAACATACAACCAATAAATCGACGTTTGAAACTCCGTCAAAGATGACAGCAACAGCAACCAGTGCAGGGTCGCCATGCAATGGATACCATCTCATTGTGGAATATCAGGAAACGAGAGAGCAGACCAACTGGCTAAAGAAGGTGCTGCAGACGAGCAACCGGATGTACCAGTTACATACCATCAGAAGAAAAAGATGATCAAATCAATCAGAAAGCCACCAACACCAACGCAGGATGACTACCAAGCTATGAACAGATCAGAACAAATTGTCATTCTGCGCCTCAGAACAGGACACAACTGACTCCGCAGCCACATGTATACAAAATTCAAGATTGGCAATTCAGCCATGTGTACATGTGGACAGGCACCCCAGACTGCGGAGCACGTACTTCAAGATTGCCCCGAATATGATATATTGAGGCAAACCCACTGGCCCAGAGAAACAACACTGGAAGCAAAACTATACGGACCTCTGTATGAACTACAAAAGACAGTGAAGTTTATACAAGCTGGTGTTGTACTGGCGACCAGGTGTTCATGGTTCAAACCCGGGCGTCAGCGTTTGAAGGAATGTTTACGATTGGAAATTTGACTGAATAACCTGAATGGTTCCTGTGATAAACCCTCTGTGGATGGGAAGGAGCGAAGCTCCTGACCGGGTTGGAAGGAAAGTCCTCAGGTTTCCCAGTCTCGCAATGAGGGTTCATTGGGCCGAAGGGCTGAAAGCCCAAGTGCCGCTGGTTAAAAAAAAAAAAAATACAAGAAACAACATTGCGGATATAGACAATATATTTCAAGCGAATGAAAGAAGAAGAAGAAGAATTACAGTAGTGAATGAGAGGACTTATCAGTGAGAAACATTTTCTGTGACACATTTAGAACTAATATGTACGTGCAGTATATTTAAGCATGAGACAGAAAGAGAAGTATTGAATTTGAAAGTTAGCTTTGCATTGCTTCTTTGGCATTTTAATATTTGTTTCTTGGACATTTTAATCATTGTTTCTCTGGCATTTTAATCATTGTTTCTTGGACATTTTAAAGATTGTTTCTCTGGCATTTTAATCATTGTTTCTTGGACGTTTTAATCATTGTTTCTTGGACATTTTAATCATTGGCATTTTAATCATTGTTTCTTGGACATTTTAATCATTGGCATTTTAATCATTGTTTCATGGACATTTTACTCATTGTTTCTTGGACATTTTAATCACTGGCATTTTAATCATTGTTTCTCTGGCATTTTAATCATTGTTTCTTGGACATTTTAACACATTAACAACCGAATTGAAATACACACTGTGGCCGAATTAAATATTTTTCCCAATTTCATTCTGTAGGTGTTTGCTCAAAGTAAGCTGTAGTTTCCGTAATTGTTTACAGATTTTTATGAATTACACGTCATTTTAAAGATAAATGAATGTACTTTACCATAAGCACCATTTGTAACTCTAATAAAGGTTGTTGCCATTTAACGGTCCTCCGATGGCCGAGGACTTGCAATATTTTCACAATTATAACTGCTTGCGCCCCATCTCTATCAAAATCACTATTTCAATCAATGTGCACACCGTTTTCACTCTTGTCCTCGTCGCTAGATCTATCAGTCAATTGTTGAAACAAGTTTCTAGCCTATTCAGCTGTTAGACGAGATGTACAAGCATGTTTTGTGGTCCTATCACTAGTTGCCACGGTCAACAGTTTTACACGATTTGGTAACTTACCCAAAACGCTGAATAATATGAACATATATCAATTTTCCAGTGTTCTACAACAACCATGCTTTGGGAATTTGTTTTCCGGTGGCAACTTAAATCTCAAACCAGATCAGAAAGTGTTTCAGTACATTATTCATTCGTTTTATTAATAAACGTAGATCGATGCTCTGAGCGGCTCGCGGTCCAAATGATAGGGTTTCAAAAGCCGGTCCCAACGGCTCGCGGTAGTTAATGTGTTAATCATTGTTTCTCTGGCATTTTAATCATTGTTTCTTGGACATTTTAATCATTGTTTCTTGGACATTTTAATCATTGTTTCTTGGACATTTTAATCATTGTTTCTTGGACATTTTAATTATTGTTTCCTGGACATTTTAATCATTGTTTCTTGGACATTTTAATCATTGTTTCTTGGACATTTTAATCATTGTTTCTTGGACATTTTAATCATTGTTTCTTGGACATTTTAATCATTGTTTCTTGGACATTTTAATCATTGTTTCTTGGACATTTTAATCATTGTTTCTTGGACATTTTAATCATTGTTTCTTGGACATTTTAATCATTGTTTCTTGGACATTTTAATCATTGTTTCTTGGACATTTTAATCATTGTTTCTTGGACATTTTAATCATTGTTTCTTGGACATTTTAATCATTGTTTCTTGGACATTTTAATCATTGTTTCTTGGACATTTTAATCATTGTTTTTTTTTCTTGGACATTTTTTAATCATTGTTTCTTGGACATTTTAATCATTGTTTCTTGGACATTTTAATCATTGTTTCTTGGACATTTTAATCATTGTTTCTTGGACATTTTAATCATTGTTTCTTGGACATTTTAATCATTGTTTCTTGGACATTTTAATCATTGTTTCTTGGACATTTTAATCATTGTTTCTTGGACATTTTAATCATTGTTTCTTGGACATTTTAATCATTGTTTCTTGGACATTTTAATCATTGTTTCTTGGACATTTTAATCATTGTTTCTTGGACATTTTAATCATTATTTCTTGGACATTTTAATCATTGCTTCTTGGACATTTTAAACATTGTTTCTTGGACATTTTAATCATATGTTTCTTGGACATTTTAATCATATGTTTCTTGGACATTTTAATCATTGTTTCTTGGACATTTCAATCATTGTTTCTTGGACATTTTAATCATTATTTCTCTGGCATTTTAATCATTATTTCTTGGACATTTTAATCATTGTTTCTTGGACATTTTAATCATTGTTTCTTGGACATTTTAATCATTGTTTCTCTGGCATTTTAATCATTGTTTCTTTGAAATTTAATCATTGTTTCTTGGACATTTTAATCATTGTTTCTCTAGCATTTTAATCATAGCTTCTCTGGCATTTTAATCATTGTTTCTTTGACATTTTAATCATTGTGTCTTGAACATTGGAAACATTGTTTCTCTGACATTTTAATCATTATTTCTTAGACATTTTAATCATTTTTTTCTCTGTCATTTTAATCATTGTTTCTTGGACAGTTGAAGCATTGTTTTTTGAAAATTGTAAGCTTTGTTTCTCTGGCATTTTAAACTTTGTTTTGTGAACATTGTAAGCACTGTATTTGGGCATTCTGAAATGTCACAGGCAGATAAATAAAGCATCCTTAGGCTGTGCATTGCTTTCTTCTGGTGTGTTGAAGTTCATATCTCTGACGATGTTTGAATAAGTAGAAGCATACAGATAATGATTTAAGAATTATTCACACTGCCCCTGTAGCTGTTTGGTACTTACACTCAGCATGTTACTGCCTTACCAGTACACTTACTGTATTACTTTGACATTTTTTTTTTTTTTTTAAGATTGGAAGATGAGATTTACTGGGGTCACCGGCGCCTTGAAATGATGGGAGGTCACATACACCCAGACTTTATGGACTGGCCACTGTTTGGACCAAGGGGACCAATGATCCACCCACCATTCTCAGTGCATCCAATGGTATGTTGTGAAAATAGTTTGACAGACATTAGGTACCACAAAGTGCCCGCTTCGTGCTGTTGAAAACGGACAAAAATGGAGAAAACTGAGGGGAGTTTGTCAAGTTTAAATGGTCACAGTCCCTTTGCTCTTAAGCGGATTGCAATAAAATTTATATCACGATACTCTATCTTCTTCTCTTTTGTAGTGTATTAATTTCCAAATAATAAAAGCTATTGAAGTATTTTTTTACGACTAAAAACAAACAGTAACGTTACGCGTAGTTTGCACCAGCGCGCTGCAAACTCTGAATGTTTTTGTCTCACCCCGCTTCATTCCAACGAGGGTCTCTCAACTGCCAAACCACTAATTTGCATACTGTTTTCACCACTTTTAGGGGGAAAGTGTAGCTTTAGTTTCATATAATGCAAGCAATAGAAAGCATGGTAGAAGATGTCGATATCTCAAAGTGAAGTTGAAATTTCACAAGATTTGGCATTCTACGTGATGTTATAATTCCTTGCATGGTATGAGAAGAGTTGGGGCCATTTTTCTTTATTCTTGTGAAATTTCAAAGAAATGATATTTGGTGGTCAAGAGAATTGACTTTGAGTAAGTTCAGTAACGCTCAAGTTCAGCCAAGAATTTTAGCGAAGGATGCAGAGCGAGGCTGTTCCATCGACCGGGGTCACTCCCGATGTCGATCAAGATTGGGACTCCACTTATGTTGGTTCATGCTCAAACTTCATCACATCTTCTGATTTGAGGATGACTATATGTAGGCATATCACTTATTAACAATCTTTTGAACTTCAAATGTAAAATTTACAATAGTTTTAGTATTATTTAGCAATTTAACAGGATCGCATAGCTGTTGTAACAGCGTGGATTGAATGGCGTTATCAACACTTCAGACATTCGCACATAAATCTAATTTTTTCACGAGCTTGAAAAGCTAAGAAAGTTACCAATATGAATAAAAAAATGCATGTTCTGATTAATTTGTAATTGAATGGTTTCTTTTGCAACATAATAGGGTGAATTATGATCTCAAAAGCGAAGGGTATCGCAAGGCCCAATGCCAATGGCCAACATATTGAGTCAAAGCTAGGAGACCGGAAAATACCATAACTAAAGTAGCTGATGGTGTACTGAAATGTCTGGACTAGCAGGCACTAGTTGATAGTCTTAAAATTCCTCGAAAAGAAATATGTATAAACAGCTTTCATAAAATGCACTTTAAATAGTTAAGACTCATGTATTCATATTAATTAGTATACATTTTAATTTAAGCAGGCTATGCCCTTTTCATATATGTGTGTGTATATCACGGCTGTTTGCGAGCGATCTTTTAGTTATTTCCCATTTTTCCCCGACCGTGCTGTTTATAGCCCACTTGACATAGGTCACGTGGTCAGCTTCCTAATGGGAAAAACATGTGGCGATGTTTACTTTTGATAGGGCTTAATTAATGCTTTTAGGCTACTTTTTTATTATAAATACCGGCTTTAATTTTGCGTAAAGCTAGACTAGAAATGTTAGAGTAAATTTTAGAACAAGAACAAACATTTTATCACAATTAGAACAGAAGATATAATAGTCTGAAATAGTGTAAAATTTACGTTTTTTTTATATTTTGTTATGGTTTGTTTATAATGCAATTTTCACTAAATCGGTCACAATCAACATGCATAACGAATTACAGAAATCAAAAGTAGAAAACCTGCAGAAAATGGATATCAAAGATTTGTTTTGGTTTCATGCGTCAAACATTAATTATTGAAAGTTTAAATTGCAAGTCCACATTTACCTTAAAATAACACACCCAATTGTCCCCAGAACACGAGAGCTAACAATTATCTCAATCATACATCATGAGTTCTGATCCAGTCTGCGCAATGTTTTTCTAATATGTGCTGTTTATGAATTGTCTTACTAGGGAATAGCTTTCTGAACAAAGACATATAAGTCTCTATCGATGCTGTTATTGATTCTTTACTAATTGGTTTACTGTGTGATATTTTGTTGTGTACTTTCTCAAATGCTTCTTTCAGTGAGTTGAATTGTTCTTGGGCAATAAAAGCTATGTTAGTTATATCTTGTTTGTCTGTAATTTTCAGTGTTTGTGTAATGATTGCTCTTGTAAGATCTTTATAAACTTTTTGTGTGAGATATCTGTGGCAGTGATTCCCTATAAATGCTCTGCTATTATAAGCCTGTTGAATGATTTTGTGTTTGGCTAGTACCTTGTCCATGTGTGAGCAAACTGGACCAGACCTAGTACACAGATCTTGAAACTGAAGTTTGGCCAGCGCATCTTGTGCATTTTCAAGTCTAACTTTAAAATTATCTGTCTCCTCCTTATCCTCACAAAGTTCAATACCTACCTTAAAAATTCAATTTTAGCTCCTAATTCTTCTGCCTATTTCCAGTTCCTACTAAATCTCTTCAAGTTCTTAAAAGTACTAATGTTTGCATGTATCTCTTGCGAATTCTCAAATATCTTTGCGTCTATTGTATCAGCTACCTGTTGTAGAAGTCTGTGGTGTTTCAAAACAATGCCTAATAAAATATGAAGGTAAGGAGGAGCTACATTTTCAATTTCAATCTCTAACATTGGTTTGTGTAAACAATTATGGTAATGTGCCACTTGCCTTTTATTCCCTTTCCCATATTTCATATATCTATTGTAATCTCTTATCAACATGGCCAAACTTCTTGGTTTGCAAGTTGTATGCTCTCTGGATGTCTTTGATGAAAATGTTTGGTTTGTCTGGAGCTCAAGGAATATACCCATGTCTGTGGTGTCTCCAGCAAAACAAGGAAATAATCCCCGAATAAGAAAACAACAACTTGTTTACCATCCCACTCTAAATATTTTAGTGACTCTATCTGAGCTTTCATGCCATTTCATAAATATTTCTAAATTTTCATATGTATCTCTGACTCTAGCCATTGATAAAAGGATGGTATTAGATTTAGAATTTGGTTTCTCTAAATTTACTACCTGCATTGTAACTTTGAATGAAAGAAGATATACAAACAGTTACTTAGAATTCGCTGGCAGCCGTCGTGTGCACAGGATTGTCTACCAAAGAACACCAATGGAACAGTCCTTATCTCACACACAATTAAAAAAAAAATTCATATTATAAATAGAAGATTAACAAGACTTGAAAGATAGATCAAATTATCTGGAAGTAATCTATCTATAGCTTTACATGTTTTCTGACGCTTATATACGTAGCTAAATATCATTATAAATGAATGAAAATGCAAAAACAGATGGTGCTTTACAAAAAGTTATTTTTTTACTACCTTATTTAAGATTTGTGGGTATCAGGAATGCGTTTAAAGGGATTTAAATGCTATAAAAATCTGGTGACAATATGCTTGTTCTTGTAATGCCACACTCACAAAACTGACTACCACACATTCTCAAGATATGAAACCAAAAAAAAAAAGTATGTGGAAATAATCTTTAGCTTCCCTTCGAGAAGTCTTTATAATTATAAACTCAAACGAATGGGCCGATTTTTAGATATTAAATTAATAAAAAGATTACTTATTTTATGAATTTCCTTAAATGATGACGCTGTTTTCAAAAGTCTGTAACTCCGTCAAAACTAATTTCAAACAAATAAAAATGCAATCAAAAATAGAACACAGAACAAAGTTATAGCACACAAAAGAATTTTAGCGCTGTGTTTATCCAGAACGAGTGTGTAATGATTTATATTTTACTGATTTTACTCACACATCAGCTGATTTTTCCCCGCCAAAAACTAAAATAGTCTTTTACGGTGCACACAAAATTTTATACCCGGTGTCAGAATTCCTGTCACCGAAACTAAAAGAGCGCTCTGGTATAGGGCACAAACAGCCGTGATATACATATACACACTCACGCATGCGCGCACACACACATATACATATATATATACACACTATATATATATATATATATATATATATATATATATATATATATATATATATATATATATATATATAAGTATATATATATATATTATATATATATATATAATATATTTTAGCTATAAGTATATATATATATATATATATATATATAGTATAATATATATATATATATATATATATTAATATATATATATATATATATATAGTATGCGTGTGTGTGTATATATATATATATATATATTCCCAGTATATATATATATATATATTGCATAATATATATATATACTGCACTCAACTAAACGTACAGGAACATTTTTAATTAATAGGAAGTGCTTTTTCCCAATTCAGTCTGGAAAAAACAGTGATGGAAGGGCATTTTCAAAGGGGAAGGGGTCGACCTAGACGACGGGACATCACAGAGAGTCTGAACTTGTCGATGCAAGTTGGCCCAGAATCGTGATGCAGAGCATATGTAATGGAGACTTCCAGATGAGCAGATAGAAGTACATTCTTAGAGTGTTTTTGGTTTCTTTCCATTATACAGTGTAATTAAACTGTTCATGAACACCGTCATTTGAACGCTTTTCTTTGTTGATTGTAACTATTTTCGGGAGAGTATATATAATGGAAACAATACAATTTTTCAACACAGTTGCATTCCTCAGCTGTGACCAACGTACACACGGCGAGAATTACGTTATTTTAGATCCAATTTCAAAGTTCTTTGATGACAACATTTCGTGTGAAAGTGCGTGGATAGTTTTCAAAGAGTGTTCCATCTTGATCATTATGTGTCAAACTGTTCAAATACAATTCACTTTAGTATGTTATTGGCTCATGCACACCAATTTTTACGCACTTTTTCTTTGTTGAGCGCTACTAATTTCGTGAAAGAATAAAAAAATAAAACCAAAGTATTTGTTTTATATAACACCCACGCTGCGCAAGTTGCACACTGTGCGCTGCGCACTTTTTTTTCCTGGCACGACTTACTATTTTGAGTGACACCAACCGACGTAACATACATCGGTAATTATGTTAGTTGGGATGGGATAAATAATATATATATATATGTGTGTGTGTGTGTGTATATGTCAAATGGCTGCGATGTGCTTCCAGCATATTGGACTATTCCCTTCATGTCATCATGGATTGACTTTATCATTTCCAGCAATTAAGGAGGGCAGCCTATTTTCAGGAGGATTTGAAGAGTCCATCCCTACTAACAAGGTCAAATGCTTTTGTGAGGTCTATAAAGGCGATATATAAAGATATATATATATATATATAATAATAGTACATGTAATTCTCTATACCGTACATTTAGATGTTGTTAATTATTGCCTACAAATAATTTTTATGAAATATGGACAGTATCTTAACCAAAAAAAATTTTTTTTTCCATTTTCACATTTTTTTCTTCCCCTGCGACAAATTGGCCTCTGGACACTTTTTTAAAAATTATAAAAGAACAAACAGGTGTTCAAATCCTCTGAAAAAAAATGGGATGTATCTGTGTAGTATGCAGATTAATGTTTATAAATTTAAAGCCTGTACCGTGTATACTTTTTGAAGTATGGTGTTGTGAAAATTGACTTTCATGCAAAAAACGACATTTTTTGGTAATGTCTTTTGCAGATTTGTAATTTTTGGTCTCAAATATATTGATAATTATTCATGATGTAGCCCTATTGTTTTCTCTGTGTGATCAGTATATTGCAGACTGTATGCTGTTTGTCAGAGAAGGTTGTAAGATTATATTTAAGAAGAACAAAAATCACTTTGTGGTACCTACAGACATCAGTAGTTTCATATTTGTTTAAAAACTGGAAGATACCTAAGTTATAAGAGACTATTTGATAACAGGCTTACTGTGTTTGTTTTAATACCAGATAGTGTAGAATTTAAGCTTCTGTGTATTTAAGGTTGTTGGGCATTAGAATACTAAGATGCTAGATAAAATTTATTTAAAATAACTAGAAAAATATTTGTTTGGCAGCAAATACGTCGCCCAGACTCATCTGATGACAGGCATATTATGACTAAGCATCACAGTATTTACCCAACAGAGAATGAAGTAAGTCTGTTTTTTTTTTAACACCTTTGGTAGTAAAATTGTAAAGTATTAACATTTACAATAATGTTGATCATTTCCTTTGCATATCATATTAATTTGTTTATGTTATCATCTTTTTTGGTGCCATCAGATTACTTTGATACAGGTATCAGATTGCTTAAATTACCTGAATGTTATGATTTACTCTGGTTTTTTCATGATTTGTTTTTGTTGTAACTGTATTGTTGAACTTTTTAATTGTAAGAAAATGTTCAAAAGGTTTGGACTTCAAAATACTGAGCATGCTTGTGTTTCAGTTGCAGGCAGTACAGAATATTGTCTCCTGTTGTGAAAAGGCCTTAAAATTTGTCTCAGATTTCCTTGCAGAGAAGTAAGTTTTAACACCAAGCCATGAATTTTAGTGTTTATTTTTCTTTTGGTACAAAAATAACTGGAGTGAAAGCAAGTGCATTTTCTAACTATTAGGATTATATTTTAAGGCCAGCTACTAGATATTTTTCATAAAGGACAACTTACAGCACCATTTTAAATAAGAAATGTCGGAGGCAAGAGGAGCTTATTGCATTAGGAAATGTACACGACGAACAGTAAAAACAACAACCAAGAAATTACAGGATTTCATAATTGGGTGCTTGCGTAGAATAGGAGGATTGAAACAGTATGACAAGGTCAACCAATGTTGAACTGATGACAAAAACCAAACAAGCGCCAGTGGTACAAGAGATGAGAAGAAGATGCTGGTGATGGATAGGACACACATTGAGGAAACCTGTTGATAGCAGCCCTTGTTCTGGAATCCCCAGGGTAAGAGAAGCACAGGTAGATGGAAAAACACACGGAGAAGAGAACTGGAGTCCGAAATGAAGACATGGAAAGACCTTGAGCTGATGGCAAGGGTCAGGAAGATTTGGCTGGTGGCCTATGCTCCTTGGGGAGCTGAAGGGTGATGATGATAACATGATATTGTTTCTGCCCTCATCTTTTGTGTGTTTTGTTCTGACTTACTAGCAATAACCCATCAATATTGATAGGTTTTTAATTATAGTGTGTTGTTTCGATTACATGTATTACAGACGGTACTATTACCACTGTGGTCATTTCATTGCAGGCGACCGTCATTAGATATTTGTAGTGAAAATTATGTGGATGTATTAAATATGAAGACATGGAGTAACATGCCTAAATGATATGGGGAGCAGTGATAATGATCTCTATTGGACCGTAAATTGACTCAATAACTAACATTTCTTTTTTGACATGTCTCGTAATTGTTCGTGCATCTTTTAAAATCTTGACTTTCCATAATCAAACTGTTCATGCACACCGTCATTTGCGTACTTTTCTATTTTTGGGAGAGTACATATAAGGGAAACAATACAATTATTGTCTAACTTAACTTTCAACCACAGTTGCACCCCCTTAGCTATGGTTGAAAGTTAATGTACTCTCTCGAAAATAGAAAAAGTGCGCAAATGATGGTGTGCAAGATGTGACTGACCGACCGATGTACTTACGTCGGGTATTATGGTATTGAATGCTATCAAGTGAAGCTGCATTAAGTAGTTTTATACATTTGCCTACTAAATAATAAGTACATATATGTAAATAGCTGGTATTCACAGAAGAAAGGATGAGCCATCAGATAAGAGAAAGTAACAGAGGTTGTAGGCCAGATAACACCCATGTGGAAATATTACTGTCTATTAGATTGTAAAGGAAATGGTCTATTACTGTCTGTTATTTTTCTGTTATATGTAGTCCTCTTCCTGTCTTTCTTTATAGTTTGTGTGCACAGTTGACCTATTTTCATTTAGTATTTACTTTTCACAGAGCTCAGATTTCCCTCTTTATTTACATTTGCCTACACATTTTTCCCAGTTAAAAAATACATTAGATGATTAAATATGAAATTATTATTTTTTAAACTACAGTTACAAAAAGGATGAGACGGCATCAAATCGTACACTCAAGGGAGTGATGAGAGTTGGAGTCCTGGCTAAAGGTCTTCTTTTACATGGTGACTTGAATGTCAGTCTTGTTGTCTTGTGCTCTGCGAAGCCAACACGAACATTGCTGGAACAAGTTGCAGAAGCCCTGCCCAAACATCTAGCAGTTAGTATCTTGCATTAAAGATTTTGGTTATGGTTAAGCTTAGCCATGAATACCAATGTATTATGAGTTACAAGTAAGGCATCACGAGAAGGCAAACTTTTTTTTTTCTTTTTTTTTGCTTTTGAAAAGAGCATGTGTGTAAAATCAAGTTCTAAAGAGGAAATAAAACAGATTTTATTGTCAGTCTGTGTCCCATCTGTATGTGCACTAGAAGTTATCAAAATAATCTGATGCTTAGGCTCTCTATCTTCCATTTTGTTTTTCTTTCATTTTGGAGGTTTGCTTCAGATGTCTGTCGCCATGTACCTCAAGGCCTGTCTTGTTCATTGTGCCCTAAACAGCCTCAGATTCCACTACAGTATGCTTGAGGAAAGCAGTTATCAGCCTCAAGTACTGACATCGCCACTGAGCTTGTCCTGGACTTATACCTTGATTTTCTTTTTTCATTTTCTCCCTTTCTAGTATGTCAGGCCCTTCAGCAGATGTTGAACAGTCATTTTATCAGTGCCATTATTACCACACATGTGTAGTACTACACATGTGTAGTACTTATCTTTGCTTCTTTAACACATCGTGTCTTTGTCTGTTTTGACTCTGCAGAGTCTGAAGTTTATTACTTGCTCATTTCTGTTGAGCTGATGTTAGACATAGTTTTTCTGGTGGTCTAGAAGTTCTTTGTCCCACTTATTATTGCTCATGATTAGTCTCTTGGCCACTTCATATGTTATTCTTATGTTATGCTTCAGGTATTTTTCCACCTTTTTTGCCAGCCTGTCAACCTCTTCATTTCTGGGGATATTGCAGTGAGATAGGATTAAATTTAATCATCATCATCATTTTCTTTTTGTTCCCTGTTTATGGAGTATAGAGCCACCAGTGCAGTGGTCTCCTTGCAGGAAGCCTGCATCAAGCATTCACATGCTCTTGCAGTGATGGTTTCCATATAAGTTTGTTTTACATGTTGAGGATGCCAGCTTCATGCAGATCAAATTAGTTGCCTTGTGTGACATGCCTGAAGGAGCAGAGTCCTATTATTTGTCGTATCAGAGACCCCGGGGAATGACACAGAAGAGTTGAGTGTAATGCAGTACTGGTAAACTGCCAGCATGGTTTGCATTGTGTTGTTCTTAGGGCATTCGTTTCTTTGACGTCTGCATCCTGTTACTACTGACAATCCACGTGTGAAGAACACTACTTGTAGCTCATAGTCCTCCTTAATCATTAGAACTTTCTGTTGTGGTTTATAGTGTCTCTGCCTCTGCTTTGAAGTCACCTGAAAATGTCTGTTACACTGACAGTTTTTTTCTGTGTACTGCTTTAACTTTCTTTCTTTCTTGGCTAATAGACTTGAATATTTATTTCAGATTGCATCAACAGAGCAGTTTGAAGTTCGCACATGTGTTGAAGAAGCTGCTATTATTGTGAGCAGTGAGGTTGAGCCAGCAACAAGTTGTACTATAACTCTGACATCTCCCATCATGAGAGACTCCAAACTGCCAGATGGAGGTAATATGTTACCCACCTGAACCATTCAAACACTTAATGTTCTTTACACATCATGTGGTGCTACATGTTCACTTGTTATATAGGGAAATTAAAAAATAAAATGTACTGAAAAGCCAAGACATAATTCCTGGTGAAGATTGAAAAATGATGTAGGAAGATAAGGAGACTGTGATTACGTGAGTTCTGGTTAAGCTGCCTTGTAGAAGTAAGCTGCAGTAAATGTTGAGTCTAACAACTTGTGTGCTGTGTTTTATACAGGGTTTGAAGTAAAGAATGATAGTCGTTGAGAATAAGTGTCTGTTCTGTTGTGTAATCATTATTATGTCATTTCATGATAATTTTATTCAGAATAATGGAATTATGGGTTGTTCTCCTAATGTTTAACTCTTTGACTCCAGAACAACGCTCAGAGCAGTGGTCAGATTTGACACCTGTGCCGAAACAATGCGCTGAGCGTTGTTTTTAGTCTATCGTGAACTAAAATTACAGCACAGGGTGGAAAATAATTGCGGAGTCAAAGAGTTAACCTTGCATATGTTAGAATGATAGAGCAATTTATATGTTAGTTTATACAAATTCATACGTTAACTTATACAAACATGAAACGATCACTCTGCCCTTCCCCGATTGCTTCACATTCTACTCCAGATTTTGAAAAAGTAAAAAAATAAAACCTGCATTCACATTAAAGATTTCACTGAATAATTTCTACTTATACTTTCTTGCTGATGACATGTATGCTGCGCAAAGCTTTTAAACATACCCACAGGTGTGATTGTAAGGACTTGGAATATGGAAGGATTTTTTACCATGCTGTTTGGCATTGGGGGTACAAGCACGTAACATTAGATAGATGAAGAGTAGCGGTTTTAAAGTTGGGGTTATGCAGAGGCTTATTCTTTATCTTATAGCTTGAAACTTCACAGGATTATTCACGTACTTTATCACAGGGCCACATTATTTCTTAATACTTTCAACAATTGTGGTACCTTATCGCAATTGCCACAATAGTTTTTATGGTATTTGCAACAATTGTGGTACTTTATAACAAGTCCACATTAGTTTTTTCAGTACTTGCGGCAATTGTGGTAGTTTGTCTCAAGGACTTGATACTTTGTCACAATAGTTTACAATTGTGTACCTTATCATTATACCGCATTGGTTTTTTTTAGTACTTGCAACAGTTGAGGTACATTATCGCAAGGTGACATTAGTTTTTTTTAGTACTTGTGACAATTGTGGTACATTATCTCATGCCCACTTTAGTTAATTTTAATACTTGAGACAATTGTGGTACCCTATCACATGGCCACATTAGTTTTTTTTTAATGTACTTGCAACAGTTACATTACTTTATCTCAAGACCACATTGTTTTGTAATACCTGCAATGCAACAACTGTGTGCATGCGTCCTTAGATCTTACAACACTCGTATATATTTCTTGCACCATGTATACATTTCAAGTATTTATGACTCTCCCAGTTGCACGCATATAGAATGATTGAAATTGTATGACAAGATCACTGACGTGGAACTGATGAAAAGAATCAGGCAGACATCTGTAGAACAAGTGATGAAAAGAGGCTGGCATTGGATATGACAAACATTAAGAAAACCAGTTAATTGCGCTACAAGGCAGTCTTCAGTATGGAATTACCATGCTAAGAGAAATAGAGGAATACCAAAAAACACATGGAAATGAGAACTGGGGGCAGACATGAAAGGGGTAAAGTAGTCATGGAAAGACTTTGAATGGATAGCACAGGACAGGAAGGGTTGGCATTTTTGTTGTTGAGGACCTGGGCTCCATGAGGAGCTGAAAGATATTGATTGGCTCATTGATTTATAAGGAAAGATGAAATTATATACATCATTTACAATAAAGGGTCAGTTAATAAACATCAGTTACATTCATTCATTCATAACCCTCCACTCCCAAAGGAGCATAGGCCTTCAACAAACACATGCCAAGTCCTCCTGTCACGTGCCATCATCTCAAGTTCTTTCCATGTTCTCCTCATCATTTTCACCTCTGTTTCCAACTCTCTTCTCCATGTACTTCTTGGTCTTCCTCTGCCTCTCTTGCCCTGGGGGTTCCAGAACAAGGACTGCCTTGTAATGCTATCAACAGGCTTCCTCAGTGTGTGTCCTATCCATCGCCATCGTCTTCTTCTCATCTCTTGTTCCACTGGCACTTGTCCAGTTCTTGTCATCAGTTCCACATTGGTAACCTTGTCATACCATTTTAATCCCTCTATTCTACGCAAGCACCCATTTATGAAAGTCTGTAGCTTTTTGGTTGTTGTCTTTGTTGTTGTCCATGTCTCTGAGCCATACAATAGGACTGACTTCACATTTGAGTTGAAGATTCTTATTTTCGTGTTGGATCCTATTTCTCTTGATCTCCATATATTTCCCAATGCAATGAAAGCTCCTCTTGCTTTTGTATTCTTATTTTGATATCGCTGTCTGTCCCTCCAACTTTATCTATATTACTGCCAAGATATGTGTATGATTCTACATCTTGTATTGGTGTTTCTTCAAGTTCAACCCTGTTTTCATTACCTGCATTTATTCGCATTATTTTTGTCTTTTCCCTGTGTATTTTCAGACCCAATTGCTGTGACCTCTCATCGAGTGTTTCCAATTTGTCCTGCATCTGATTACGGTTATGGGACAGGAGAGCCAAATCATCAGCAAAATCCAGATCATCCAACTGCTTAGTCAGAGTCCACTGGATTCCATTTCTGTTGTGTGTTGTCGATGATCTCATAACCCAATCTATTGCCAGCAAGAAAAAGAAATGGAGACAAGAGGCATCCCTGTCGCACTCCTGTTCTTATCCCAAATGATTCTGTAAGCTGTCCTTCATGAAGAACTTTCAGTCATGTCTTCATATCGGTTTTTCTTCATTTAAAAACAATGATTTTCTAGCATGGGAACTTTTTGTATGTCGCATTTTGATTTGCTTCACTTCATCAGCAGTTTTCCATAGTTTGTTCTTTCGATCTGTCCCAATCTCATTGCCAGCAAGAAAAAGAAACTGTGAAAATCACGACATGTGGCTAGTCATCCCTGTCGACACTTGTTTTATCGATCATATATCTCATGTGTTCCATTCTGTAATGTCCTTCATGAATAAAATCTTGCACGTCATGTCTGGTTTTCTTTATTTTTCAGGGGAACTCCATAGTTTGCCTCATCAATTTCCAAAGTGATTCTCTGTCCACACTGTCAAATGCTTTTTTCGTAGTCCCACAAATCCGATGTGTTCATAGTGGTGAATTCCATTTCCAAGATCTTTGTTCAACATTTTTTCTCTAAAGTGGCTATCTGTTGTTATCTGCAGGATACATGATCTGTTTTTGTCGAAAACCTTGTTCATCTCTATAGGCAAGAGTCTTCAATTTCTTGTCCTATGGACTCCTCTTTTAATCTCTTCAAGGATTAATCCTGTTCAATACCTTGTCCTGGCACTGTTGATAGTAAACATTATTCCCTCTATAATTATTGTGCACTCTTGTTGATTTTCCTTCTTAGGCAACTTAACCAGCTCTATCCTCCTTCCATTCTGCTGGTATCTCTTCCTTTTCCCAGACTTTACCAAGTAATTTATATAACATCTCTGTAGCCGTGTCGATATCTGCTTTGATGGCCTCTGCTGGAATGCCATCAGGTCCAGACGCTTTTCCATCTCTTAGAAGCTTTATGGCTTTCTTTATTTCTTCCTTCGTTGGTCTTTCACCGTTAATTTGTAGCTTTTCTTCTGCGGGCTGTATGTCCGGATGCGGGGGTTTTTGTGGAGCTGGTCTATTGAGAAGGTCCCCAAAATATTCTGTCCACCTCTTCATTTGCTCTTGTATATTGCTGAGCAGTTTCCCATTCTTATCTTTTATGAGGCAACTTGTTTGCTTGTATTTCCCTGTTAGCTTCTTTGTGCTGCTATACAGTTCTCTCATATTTCCTTTGGCTGCAGCATCTTCTGCCTCTCTTGCCAACTCCTCAATATACTTCCTCTTGTCTCTCTTTTGATACTTCTTTTTACTTCTTTGTTTGCTTCTGTGTACACTTCTTGAGCCTTGGCTTTGGAACTTCTGGTTTTGCTTGTGTTTAACTCTGCTTTCTTGTTTTTTCTATCTTTTATCTTATTGATGGTTTCTGTTGTTATCCATGCTTTTTGTTGTCTTTCCCTTTTCCCCAGTATTTCTTCACATGTCTCCTTCCATACCGTTTTGACCTGCTGCCAATAGTCTTCTGTATTCTCTACATCTTCCAACTGTTGGAGCACTTGGAATTTGTTGGATACTGTGACCGCAAATTTGTCTCTTGTTTCTTGATTTCTTAGCTGTCCTACATTAAACTGTTGTCTATAATTTTGCATTGTTGCATATCTCTTGAGTTTCATTTTTACTTTGGCTATCAGAAGATGGTGATCTGATGCCACATCTGCTCCTCTATATACCTTTACATCCTGCAATGATGATCTAAACTTCTTCTTTATGCATATATGATCGATCTGATTTTCTGTTCTATGGTCTGGTGATATCCATGTTGCCTTGTGTATTCTCTTATGTGGAAACATGCTTCCTCCTATAGCCAGTTGATTTGAAGCACAGAAGTTTGCGAATAGTTCTCCATTTTCATTCATTACTCCTAGCCCATGTTTTTTTTCCCATGACTTCTTCAAATCCGGTATTGACTGTACCTATCTTTGCATTCATGTCACCCATCAAAATTGTGATGTCTCTTCTTTTTACTTTATCCATAATTTCCTGTAGTTTAGTATAAAATGCTTCTTTCACAGACTCTTCTTTGTCATTAGTTGGTGCATAACATTGGATGACATTGACATGAATTTTCTTTTTAGCTGTTTTGAAAATAGCTGTTATTATTCTGGGTCCCACAGCTTCCCATTCAATGAGTGCTTTCTGTGCTTCTTTAGATAACATAAGAGCTACCCCTTCACTGTGGTGTGAACTTTCGTCTTCGTGTCCTGAGGACAGCACCAATTCACCTGTGATGAGTTTCTTCCTGTCTACCCCCTTCCACTTTGTTTCACACATTCCCAGAACCTCGATTTTGTATTCCCTCATTTCTGCTGCTACTTGTGCCACTTTCCCTTGTTCGTTCAATGTCCGAACATTCCAGGTGCCAAATCTGGAAGTTCTCCTAGAAGAAAGAAGGTTAGTCAGCAACACAGACTCCTTTCGGCTTTCTCTGTGTTGCATCATACGCCTCCCCGCGAGAGGACCTTCCCCTGTCTTGGATGGCTGTGTTTTATTTTCTTTATTTGACTTGTCCATATTTGTTGAAGTTTTTTGTGGTTTAAATTTTTTTTTACAGGATGGGGTAACCGGCCCCATGCCCAACCCTCCTTAGTCGCCTTCTACGACATGCTTGGCAGGGGACAGTGTTACTATTCTTTGCTCCCCTTTCGGGCCCCGGTAACACACGGGTGATCAGTTACATAAAAAGGCATATATTTGTTGAGAGTTTTATAATGGAACAAATACACAGCACGGACCACATTCAGTGATCTTACTGGAAACCTTTCTGGCAAGACTAGGAATGCTGTACACACAAGAATAAATGCTACATATCCAGTATGTTTTTGTTCCCATCCCCAGGGATTCAGATTATTCACTCTTTTACCCTTGCGGCAACTTGGGGGTGTCGTTTTGGGCTTTCTTGCAACCCCAGAGAACTTCCCCAACTCAGCCGGCGCAGCTGGCAGAGGTCATACAAGACCCACTAATTGGCATATGTAAATGCCATGAGAAGGATGGTCCTCTTCCCTGCAAGGGGGCCATTGTGGAGGTGGACTTTATCATCACCCGAGCCAGTGGCACAACCACCGCCGCTAATGCTCTGCCTAAAGACGCTGTCTGAACAGACACATGTAGCTCTGCTCTATCCCGTTGCCACGAGCACCACGCACAGTATTCTGGGGCAGTGTTCACCTACAGGTAGATCTCCAGTATAGAGACCTGTTGTATGCTTTGGTACAGGCTTTCAGCATGGTGGCAAACTGTAGTGGTTGTCCCCATATATATATATATATATATATATATAATTTGCACATATGTATGTATGTATATTTGAAGATGGGCAGCATGAGGTAGACACAGCAGTTGTCTGCCTCACAGGAAACAAATGCTAAAACATCTCATGTTCTTGAGCACTATTTTGTGACCTCATGAAGTTATTAATGATATATTAGTGGTATCAGCCATTAGTCATAAACACGAACATGTGATTGGCAAGAGCTGGAGCTATTTGAACAGAACACACTAATAAGTGAATAAACCTGTGAATTTATGACAGAATAGATTCTGTTGGTGTTGGGCAGGGAGAATGTGTAGTGCTTATACCCCCAGGCACAGAGTGCCATGCATGAGTGGTTATGCTGTGCCACTACTGCTGCTATGGTCAAACACCCTTTTTTCATCCTGTGAATCTGATCCCATCCACATTTCTATAGAGATGGTTAACGCCAAAGACCCACCAGATGTCCTCAACAGGCAGAAATGCCTTGATGCCCTAGCTGCTCTACGCCATGCAAAATGGTTCCAGGTTTGGCACTTTCCTTTCTACTTTGCAGCCTTATGTAATATTTTAATAATTGATCAACTTATGTTTTTATGAGTTTGTTCTATGCCCAGTGCTTCATGAATTTTTGTTGTTCATTTTGTTAACATTCCATTATTTTGTTCATAGTCTGCTGCGGATGGTCATACATTTTATTTCTGGGGAATGGAGAAATTTATAACAGTGTTTCGAATGGGGATTAAAACAAAACATAAATGTGTATGAACAAAGACATTTTGCGATGCATTATTGAAGTATTCCAAGAATACAAATTTCTGGTCAAAACCAGACTGGCTGAAGGTGCCTGCTCTGACTTTGATTGTCTGTATGCACTATAAATATTGTGTCATAGGTGGGTGTTTTTATTTTTCTGTTTTAAAATTTTTTGGAGGAGTGGGAATTATTCTCTTGCATCCATTCTGTTTATCAAATTATTTTCGTGTCTGTTTATGGTCTGGTAATGGCTCTCATCCATCTGTGACACAGTTTGCACATCTTGAACAACGAAAAAAGAATGCACTAGGGTTGCTCTAAGTGCACCAACCATGAGGCTGGAAAGTTAGTCTGTAATATTGAAGTGTCACACCAAAGGACAATGGCGGCTTTTATGACATTTATGTCTTATTGAGCTGTATTGACTTTCAGAATTTGTATTATATTTAGTCATTTCTCATTTCATTAGGTTCAGTGCTAGAAAATTTTAGTTGGTGGTAATTATAATTAGTGTAAAAATGTCAATAGTTCCAGATAAAAGATGATGTTTATCATATTACATTTCATCCAGAATTTATAATGTTGTTGTTGAACAATTGTTGTTGGGCTTGTCACTCTTATGCAATGAATGCCAAGTTGAAGCATGTGTTCTATAACTGTTGGGTGGTGCAGTTTGTTGGGAGTCTGGTAACAGTTTTCTTCTTTCTGTGGTGAGACCTGTGAATGTGAGCAGCTCATGCTACTGTCTCGTGTGGATGTGTACAGTTGTGGCAGTTAGGCTCATGTGAGGGGTTTAATTTCTTTAAATCAGTGCTTCTTTAATCAGGGGTGCATGCATCCCCTAGGTTTCCGTGACCCACCTTCTGGGGGTGTGAGACATGCCATATATTTTAGAAAGTGGATCATCATAAAGACAGTGTAATGCAGAGAACTCCAATGTATTTGTAAAAAATAGAACATTGACAACGTGAATTCAATACCGAACCTTAGTAACATTTTCCCAAAATATACTCTTATCTCTTTTTCACATTTATGGCTTATTTTGTGAGCTAGAAGATAAGAGTGTGCGCAGCTTCCTATGGTGGTGTAAATGGGTGGGAGGTTTCATGAGATGTTGTAAAGGGGTGCAGAACCTCTAAAGGGTAAGGAGCACTGGTTTAAATGCATGGTGTGTCTGATTTGCGCTCTTCTTATTTGGAATATTGTGCTGTGCTGAATATGTTGTCATTTTTGTATGAGTGGGTCATTTGAATCAGTGGATCCATCACAGCTAGTCCAGTAGATCATTTTTCCTATTTGTTCAGCTATTCATTGAAGTTGTTTAGGAGTTTTAGTTTAGCTGTCTGCATGTTGGCTTGAGTGTGTGTTTGAACTCCTAGCCTGAATTTAAAACAACTCGTGTTTCATCAAGCACTCTTTTATTGATTATTTTCAAGGCTAGAGCCAATGGACTTCAGTCCTGTGTGGTTATCATCAGAATTATGCGTGACCTCTGTCAGCGTATTCCAACATGGGCCCCACTTAAAGAATGGGTATGTTGTTGGTGAATTAAAAATAATTTCTCATTGTTTTACTTTCAGAAGAGTTAGTTATAATCATAATATCCCTGTTCACTCCCTATGGATCATGGGTCCACCACTGAAGCTGATCCATAGGAAGCTTGCATCAAAAGCATACGTGTTCTTTTGCAGTAGTGGTTTTTGTAGAAATTTGTTTTGTTGTATGTGATTTGGTTGCCTGTTTCTTGCACAGCCTCATTTTAGTTGCTTCTCACGATTGGCCTATTCTTTCCTAATGTCCCCAGAAACAACACAGGGAGAAGGAATTGATATAATATTTTCTTGTCGTAATAGTACGTGGCAATGAAAGAGCTGACAGACTAGCTTCAAGAGCACCCATAAAAGGTGCATTGGCCATGGATAAGGAAGAAATACTGAGGGCAATTCATGTTCGTCTATTAGAGAATGACACTGCAATCGATGAATCATCAAGGCTAAGACTGCTGGAATTTGGCATCAAATGTAAGACCAGCAGGGATGGACGTATGAGAGGACACATCTGCCGTGTATACAACCAGTGCGCAACAGGAACAATTAGCATTCATACCATTCGACATTTGCTGAGGGAGACTAAGCACCTATGGGTTTGCCCGGAGTGCAGTGACGTCGATTCTGATTAACATTAACATTTCTTGTCGTAAGCACAAACAAATTTATAACTGAAATTCTAGTTATTTTATATTTGTGTCTTGTATAGATGAGATATTGATATGTTATATTGTTGTGAAACGTTATTCACTGATCCCATATTGATATGTTATATTGTTGTGAAATGTTATTCAAAGATCTTATATATTATATTGTTGTGAAACGTTATTCAAAGATCTTATATTGATATATTGTTGTGAAACGTTATTCAAAGATCTTATATTGATATATTATATTTTTGTGAAACGTTATTCACTGATCCCATATTGATATATTGTTGTGAAACGTTATTCAAAGATCTTATATTGATATATTATATTGTTGTGAAACGTTATTCAAAGATCTTATATTGATATGTTATATTGTTGTGAAACGTTATTCAAAGATCTTATATTGATATGTTATATTGTTGTGAAACGTTATTCAAAGATCTTATATTGATATGTTAATATATTTGTTGTGAAACGTTATTCAAAGATCTTATATTGATATATTATATATGTTGTTGTGAAACGTTATTCAAAGATCTTATATTGATATATTATATTGTTGTGAAACGTTATTCAAAGATCTTATATTGATATATTATATTGTTGTGAAACGTTATTCAAAGATCTTATATTGATATATTATATTGTTGTGAAACGTTATTCAAAGATCTTATATTGATATATTATATTGTTGTGAAACGTTATTCAAAGATCTTATATTGATATATTACATTGTTGTGAAACGTTATTCAAAGATCTTATATTGATATATTATATTGTTGTGAAACGTTATTCTTCTTCTTCTTCCTCGTTCGTCCTGAAAAGGACGTTGGTTGCGTTGTGCCTGTTTACAGCGAAGCTGCGATATCTGCGCCTTTCGGCTGACACATCTGACATCAGTACAGCATTTTTTGGGACCGGGTTAGCCTTCCCTCTTCGATCCCTACTCTTTCAGCCAGACTGCAGTGATGCAGCCTGTTTCCAGGACCACCACTTGGAGGTGGAGTAGGGTCTTGGTCAGCTCTGGTTCACTGACCCTGACGCAGGCAGTCAAGCTATGGGTCGCTGACTGCATTCTCTGTTGCTGTGTCTTTGGGTCCCAAATCGTTATTCTTCTTCTTCTTCCTCGTTCGTCCTGAAAAGGACGGTGGTTGCGTTGTGTCTGTTTGCGCCTAAGCTGTGATATCTGCACCTTTCGGTCGACACATTCGACTTCTGCACGGCATTTTTTAAGGACCGGGTTTGCCTTCCCATTTCGATCCATGCTCGCTCAGCCAGCCTGCACTGCTGCAGACTGTTTCCAGGACCACCACGTGGAGGTGGAGCACGGTCTTGACCAGCTCTGGTTCGCTGGTCCTGACGCAGGCAGTCAAGCTATGGGTCGCTGACTGCATTCACTATTGCTGCATCTTGGGGTCCCAAATCGTTATTCAAAGATCTTATATTGATATATTATATTGTTGTGAAACAATATTCAGAGATCTCATATTGATATGTTATATTATTATGAAACATC
>JAMPIV010002260.1:510000-746855 GCA_024509875.1 Oreohelix idahoensis | reverse complement strand
CGGGGCTGAATGAAGGCAATTGTAAAACTTTGAGTCATCACCACTTCTGTAAAGTTTTTATCCCCGCCGCTCTTGTGCAACATGAATATGTGTCACTACGTGACAACAGACGCGTGGACAATAAATGCCAAGCCGAAAGTAGTTCAGTAAATATAATATATATATATATATATATATATATATATATATATATTATATATATATATATATATATATATATATAATATTTATATATATATATATATATATATATATATATATATATATATATATATACAAATTTTAAATTCTATAAAATACGAACTTGATCCTCCCGTTTATCTCAATTTTAAGAGAAATTTTTGAGCAAAGGGTACTTACCTTTTATGAACTCATAATTTGCCGTAAAACTCTCTAGCCACACCGGAAGCCAATGGAAATAAAGGCCAAAAATAGAAAGACACTCGGTCAATCTAAAATACAGTTTGACTTATAATACATGTAATCATTACCGAACCTTCATCAACTCTCTAGTTCCTCCGGGTGGAGCCTGGAGTTTACTTTGACGTCGGCCCCCTTTTTTTAGGAAGCCCACACGAAGCGGTCAACGGGTCTTATAGCGGCAGTTTATGTTACAAATTATTTTAAATGATGAGATAACCGACTTCATTCACAACCTTACATACATAAACATATTTATACATTTTAATGTACATATTCGACTTACCCCTTAAGAACTAGTAGAATTGAAACTCCCAAATAAAGTTGTCAGCGAGAAAGTCAAGATGTCTCAATAGATATTGACCGTCTAACTCACTTTTACTGATACGAACTATGTGGATGATCACGTCTAAGTCTTATCAAGACTTGTTAATCTGGGTTTGATAAAAACCAACTCTGTACAACGATGAAAAAAAAATTGACAGGCAGGTGAAGGCAAAAGGAAGATTGAAGAAAGTATAAAGAAAAAACAAAATGTCGAATGACATTTCGTCACACTTATCAACAGGTTTTTGCATGCGTGTTTTCATAAATCAGAGCAGCCGTTTAGGAATTTCAGGACATGTCTTATATGCAACATCCATGGCAAAATTAGGACCTAGAGCTGATATGGATCGTGTTTTTTTAATAATGCTTGCTATTTCTTGTATTGTTGGGGGTTGAAGTTGAATTCAGCTCCTGGTTTATTATGCCATATGAGGCTTGCCACGCTGTTGAGAAGCTTGTCTTTATAACTGTCTGAATAAGTCGTCTAATGTGTTTTTCCAGTTCTTCTGTCCCAGTGTTTAGAGTTTCCTTCCGTAACTGTTTAAACAAATCTTTAGTAAACTTGAAGGGTTGCCTAACGAATTGTTCCCTGTCCTTTGTACGTTTCCTTATTTTCCTACCCCATAATTTTGCTCTGTACAGAGCATTATGTAAGTCTTTCAGGGGCTGGCTAACCTGTTGTAATCAGTCCATTTCCATGTTCATTGCTTTTTTGAACGGTTTTTACATACGGTTCTCCACTTTCCTGATTTCTAAAACACTTATTTGTCTTTTATCCGTTAGTAGATTTTTCTTTTATTTGCTTCCTTGACTTCTATGTCTTTGTGGCGATGATGGTATATTATGTTGCCACAGTTTTCGAACTTTTTTCCCCCAAGGTTATCTAACTTCAATATCTTACTCAATTCCTTCTACAGTGCTTCATCAAGTTGTACCCAAATAACGTTTGCACTGGCAGATGGAAACTTAATAGCATTACTTTTCCCGTCCTAGAAGTGTCTGAGATTATCATTAGGCATATGCTCGAATATTCTCCGCACTCTGCAGTGAACCCAGAAATAGTGTTCTAGTCTGTCGCGGTGCCTTTCTGTCTGTCCAGAAGTCCATTCGTTGTATCCAGATAGCCAATGTCTAATCATGTAGATATGACAGACAGCTGCAGAAACTATTTAAAACAGGAGGAAATATTTCAGCCATTTCATCACATTTTCACTATGGGCAGCGGGCTCACTTGGGTCACATTACTCTACTGTCAGCCTATGCTGACAGCTAAAGATTATTGTGAAAGTAACCACTATGTATCTTATAAACTGATGTCCTGAATTCCAATATTTCATTGGATTGCTCAAAAAGGCAAAATGAAGCCCTTTTCGCGGTTTCACCGAGCCTCTTAAGTGCCATTGTTCTGGACTGTCCTGTGACGCCCAGGAGAACATACGCTGAGGCAGACACTAGAGCTCTAGACATACCTCTACAGATATAACGTTTGCTATGAACCTGCCATGAATAGAGCCATAATTACACTTGGCCATTCAAATGAGCGTTGCTTGTCTAATCTGAACTCAAACATCAATGTTAGCTCAATCATTATAATCTGGTTCGATGATGACGTGTTGTAAAAAGATGGATTTGGGGCGACTTCTTTTCGATTTCTCATTCACTACGGCAGCACTCATTTTCAATTGAAGTGAGGACTGATTACCTTAAATTTCCTGGTCGTCACCTTTTTCTTTCTCTGCTATGTAATAGATATTTTGTATTTTCAACATTCTTACACTCCTCTATCTGATAAGTCATCATGTCTGTTTGGTTACCCTTTTCTCCCTGCTTTGCAAGAACGGATGAGATAATAATTAATCGACAACCATGTTGGTTTATCTCGGGTGTGGCCGACATCAGATTACAAATTAACACTAAAATCGCCCAGCGTATTTGTTTAATCGCTGATAAAGCCAGCGTGCGTTCTTTGCCAAGCTGGTAAAGAGACGGGTGGTGTGAGCTCAAGCGACAGATAACGAGATTACTCGTCTGTGCGACACATTTTGGACAGACATGCATGACATCACCGTTTCCGGCACACCTTGTTACAAAGACATTACTTTATATTAAAAGTAATAATAAGTTATTTGTAATCATTGCCAATAGAGGATCGGATGTTTTCATTCCATATATGGAAGACGTGACCTTTTGCATTACGCACATTATTCCATGTCGGACTATTTTGAAGTACCCCGCAAAAACACACATGTTTAAAACGATTGGAGCTTTCTTAGCTTCGTAACAAACAAATGCATGGAAAGACAGGCAATTTAAGTTGGCTTTTTTCAAGTCAACCTCAGTGTGAAAATACACTGTGAGGATCGCTTGCCAAGACAACCAGACTTTGCCAGAAGTTAGAATTCAGATATCCATTTTACCAGACCGGCTTTTTATTGGAGTATTTTAGAAGGACTTACACAGCCCAGGAAAACTCTATCATTTTAATAAGGCAACCGAGATCTGGGGAAACTGAAACACAAGGAGTGAAAGGTGGAGAGTTACGTAATTTATAGCTAAATTAACACGTGACCCCCAAATAACACGTGTAAGAGGCCTAATTAGGTTGCCCCTTTATTCCATGAAGCAAACAGTCTGTGAGCCAAGATTGGGCGTAAGATGTACTTTTACGTTTTATATTTTTCTTTTGTCACTAACATGTGTGAACTAATTATGCAAATATATTGCCAAGTGAATTTTAATATGTGAGATGTGCTAGTGGATGTCCAAGTCATTTGAGGCATGCAACCTCATCATATAGAATGATGATTTCATGAACTACCACTGCAAGGGCTGGTGACTGCTTTATTGCTAGTTTCTTAAAGAGAACTTAAAGCATAAGTAGTTGTTGAGTTCGGTTTTGATCCCTTGAAGATTCGTTGAATAATAAAGAATGGTTTGATATTATTATTTCGTGCGCTTCGTACTTGATCTTAAAGTTGTCCTTAATCGAGCAATTGTGCTGATTTGGTGTTTTCGCGAATGGTGAGCATTTCTGACCAAATTCAACTGAATTGAAGCGACAAAGATGCGATTTCTTTGAGTCCACAAAACAGTACATATTTATTATGACATACAAGATAGTTGAATTCAAGACATCAAATATTACATCAGATTTCTGCGCAGTCCATTACAGTCTCATATATATTACTTGCTCTGTCGTCCAAAGGTCTGACTGTTTACACGCGATGCCTTATGTCGGTCATCCGGTAATGAACAGCCATAGGTTTAGCGAAGATAACGATTCTGACAATCGTAAATCAATACTCCCTGTTATTCCTAATTCTCAGAACTTAATCATCAATAAGAATACTCCAACATTGTATTCATACAATGACATAGCTGACCGCGTAGCTTTTCTTCAAAAGGACTTCAGCGCAATTCAATCTATACTGGGAGGAATGAAGAATACATCCGACTTGGACAAAGTTCGGAGTCTGTAGAGTCCAAATAGAATGTTGTCATGCGTTAGCATACCAACGTAACACGTCATCATAATCCTAGACAACTATACCAATTCGCGTTCAATAAAATACCGTGAAGAGCGAAAACATCATATATTTATAGCATCTCAACCCCTTAACGCGTAACTTTAAAAGTGCTCACTATAATAGTGGCCAACATCATAAAACATGTCGTAACAGTAGTCCCAAGTTCCATATGGAGCAGGCAAGGAAAGATGAAAGAAATGATTTACATTCTAATTATGATATCTACATTTTCAAACCAGTGTAAATGTCTTTGTAAGCTTATTCACTTTAAAATTAATGGAAGTTTCAAAGCTTTTCACTCAGTGTAGATGTGTAATTGAAAACATATTCAATCTATATTGTGAACACTTTTCAATCAGTGTAGATGTTAACGTAAACATAATCTATATATACTATTAACCGTTTCATTTGAATGCACATTAAAGATAAAGTTATTCAATTTAAAGGTAAAGAAAGTTTTCTCTCGAGGGAATAAGTTTAATTCTCATCGAGGGTATAGTCTGAGGTAGATGGGATGGTGGAATAGGGAGAAGGGGACCCATAACTATGGGTTGGAAAACACAATACTAAGAGAGCGTTTTGTTCATATTCTTTTACCATAGTTGTTGGTGGTACTAGTCTAGGGTACTATCTCTGGAATAAGAAGGGAAAAATGGCCTGAGCTTAAAGACGAGGGACCAACTTCGTAGAAACTCCCTCACATTTCTGGGAACGTGCTGTGCCCTACAACCTTGACCAGCGTCGAGAGTGATCAGTCTACCAGGAACTAAACCACCAGAAGGAGCTTAACCGTCACTGACAGCTAAGTAACACATAAAAGCTGCCAAGTGACCTCCTTTACACATTTCTATCCCATCACAACAGTGATGATAATTTTTTTTTTATAAATAATTATTAATTTCTTTAAAACCTTGTTAAAACCTAAATGACTATTAAATCTGTTATTTGTAAATATACACATTTAACGTCGATTTAATCTTTTTGGATGTACTGCAAGTTTGTCTCAGTCAAGTTACTAAATACATTCTAAACAGAGTTATACCTGTAAAACAAGAATTCCATTGAGTAAATCAGGGTGGGGGCTTGAACGAGCTACAATTAATAATTGCTTGATTCTTCTTAAAAGGCGGCGGACCGATGTAAGTTAAACATAAATAACACATAAGGAAGGGAAACCCGAGGCCTGTAAACAGTAAATTAATATTAGACAAACATAAAGGTATGTTTTCAGGCACTCGTAAGAAATAAAGAAGTAGAACACTTGGACAACAGAAAAACAACAAACGTGAGTGGCTTACCCAGGGTTCGAACCCCGTACCTTCCGTACGACAACTCCGCCTAGCTATCAAGCGAATCACACTGACCCCACGGCCAGCTAGGCATCCCCAAAAAAAGATGCTTTGCTGGCTATTTATCAGTACGAAACACACAAGATAACACCGGAAGTATACAGTGGGCAACTCAGCCCTTAAATGACGCAATCACTTCTGTTGTTCTCCTATTAACAGTATGTGTCAGTCCAAACAAGACAAAGACCTTGATACTGGGTCCAGTAAATAGTAGAAGAATTAAGGACATTAGTATAGAACAGAGGGTAGGTTTCTGGTTTTGTATAAACATAAATAACACATAAGGAAGGGAAACCCGAGGCCTGTAAACAGTAAATTAATATTAGACAAACATAAAGGTATGTTTTCAGGCACTCGTAAGAAATAAAGAAGTAGAACACTTGGACAACAGAAAAACAACAGACGTGAGTGGCTTACCCAGGGTTCGAACCCCGTACCTTCCGTACGACAACTCCGCCTAGCTATCAAGCGAATCACACTGACCCCACGGCCAGCTAGGCATCCCCAAAAAAAGATGCTTTGCTGGCTATTTATCAGTACGAAACACACAAGATAACACCGGAAGTATACAGTGGGCAACTCAGCCCTTAAATGACGCAATCACTTCTGTTGTTCTCCTATTAACAGTATGTGTCAGTCCAAACAAGACAAAGACCTTGATACTGGGTCCAGTAAATAGTAGAAGACTTAAGGACATTAGTATAGAACAGAGGGTAGGTTTTAATCTGGTTTTGTATAAACATAAATAACACATAAGGAAGGGAAACCCGAGGCCTGTAAACAGTAAATTAATATTAGACAAACATAAAGGTATGTTTTCAGGCACTCGTAAGAAATAAAGAAGTAGAACACTTGGACAACAGAAAAACAACAGACGTGAGTGGCTTACCCAGGGTTCGAACCCGTACCTTCCGTACGACAACTCCGCCTAGCTATCAAGCGAATCACACTGACCCCACGGCCAGCTAGGCATCCCCAAAAAAAGATGCTTTGCTGGCTATTTATCAGTACGAAACACACAAGATAACACCGGAAGTATACAGTGGGCAACTCAGCCCTTAAATGACGCAATCACTTCTGTTGTTCTCCTATTAACAGTATGTGTCAGTCCAAACAAGACAAAGACCTTGATACTGGGTCCAGTAAATAGTAGAAGAATTAAGGACATTAGTATAGAACAGAGGGTAGGTTTCTGGTTTTGTATAAACATAAATAACACATAAGGAAGGGAAACCCGAGGCCTGTAAACAGTAAATTAATATTAGACAAACATAAAGGTATGTTTTCAGGCACTCGTAAGAAATAAAGAAGTAGAACACTTGGACAACAGAAAAAAAACAGACGTGAGTGGCTTACCCAGGGTTCGAACCCCGTACCTTCCGTACGACAACTCCGCCTAGCTATCAAGCGAATCACACTGACCCCACGGCCAGCTAGGCATCCCCAAAAAAGATGCTTTGCTGGCTATTTATCAGTACGAAACACACAAGATAACACCGGAAGTATACAGTGGGCAACTCAGCCCTTAAATGACGCAATCACTTCTGTTGTTCTCCTATTAACAGTATGTGTCAGTCCAAACAAGACAAAGACCTTGATACTGGGTCCAGTAAATAGTAGAAGAATTAAGGACATTAGTATAGAACAGAGGCCCGAGGCCCGTAAAACAGTAAAATTAATATTAGACAAACATAAAAGGTATGTTTTATCAAGGCACTCGTTAAGAAATTAAAGAAGTAGAATCACTTGGACAACAGAAAAAACAACCAGACGTTGAGTGGCATACCCAGGGGTTTTCGAAACCCCCCGTAACTTCTTTCTCTCCCGACGACAACTCTCGCCTAGCAAAATTCAAGCGAATCACACAGGACCCCATCGGCCAGCTAGGGCAATCCCTCCCCAAAAAAAAAGATGCTATTGCTGGCTATTTTATCAGTACGGAAACACACAATGATAGATAACACCGGAAGTATTACAGTGGTCAACTTCCACTCAGCCCTTTAAAATGACGCAATCACTTCTGTTGTTTCTCCTATTAATAAAAATAAAATATAAAATTTAACAGTATGTGTCAGTTGTAGTCCAACAGACAAGACAAGGAAAGAAAGACAAAGACCGCTTGTAAATACTCTGGGTCCAAGTAAATAGTAGAAGATTTATAAGGACACATTAGTATAGAACATGAGGAGTACGGTTGCTGGTATTGTTTTTGATAATCATAAAAATAACACATAAGGAAGGGAAAACCCGAGACCCGAGAGTGCCTGTTAAACTGTAAATTAATATTATACAAACATTAAGGGTATGTTTTCAGGCAACTCGTAAGAAATAAAGAAGTAGAACGACTTGGACACAGAAAAAACATACAGGACGTGATTGGCTTAACCCAGGGTTCGAACCCCGTAACCATCCCGTTACGACAACACTCCGCCCCTAGCTATCACAGCGAAATCACTCACGACCCCACAGACACCCACTGCCACTAATGGCATGCCCCAAAAAAAGATGCTTTACTGGCTATTTAACAGATGAAGAAAAACAACAAGATAACACCGGAAAGTATAAACAGAGTGGGGCGAACTCAGCCCTTAAATGACGTAATCACTTCTGTTGTTCTCCTATTAACAGTATGTGTCAGTCCAAACAAGACAAAGACCTTGATACTGGGTCCAGTAAATAGTAGTAGAGAATAAAGGAACAATAGTATAGAACGAAGGTGGGTAGGGTATATCTGGGTCTTATGAATGTACCTAAATAACAAAAAAAAGGAAGGGAAACCCGAGGCCTGTAAACAGTAAATTAATATTAGACAAACATAAAGGTATGTTTTCAGGCACTCGTAAGAAATAAAGAAGTAGAACACTTGGACAACAGAAAAACAACAGACGTGAGTGGCTTACCCAGGGTTCGAACCCCGTACCTTCCGTACGACAACTCCGCCTAGCTATCAAGCGAATCACACTGACCCCACGGCCAGCTAGGCATCCCCAAAAAAAAGATGCTTTGCTGGCTATTTATCAGTACGAAACACACAAGATAACACCGGAAGTATACAGTGGGCAACTCAGCCCTTAAATGACGCAATCACTTCTGTTGTTCTCCTATTAACAGTATGTGACAGTCCAAACAAGACAAAGAACCAATGATACTTGTGGTCTAGTAAATAGTAAAGGAAGAATTAAGGTCAGTATATAAGAACAGAGGGTAGGGTTTTCTGGTTTTGTGATATAAACATAAATAAACACATAAGGAAGGGAAACCCGAGGCCTGTAAACAGTAAATTAATTTTAGACAAACATAAAGGTATGTTTTCAGGCACTCGTAAGAAATAAAGAAGTAGAACACTTGGACAACAGAAAAACAACAGACGTGAGTGGCTTACCCAGGGTTCGAACCCCGTACCTTCCGTTACGGACAACTCCGCCTAGCTTATCAATGCGAAACTCACATGGTTGGGGTGGGGGGTCCCTCGGCCAGCTAGGCATCCCAAAATAAAAAAGATGCTTTGCTGGCTATGTATCAGTTCGAAACACAACAAGATAACACCGGGAAGTTAATAAAGTGGGCTAACTCAGCCCCTTAAAATATGACGCAATCACTTTCTGTTGTTACTCTCTATTAACAGTATGTGTCAGTACCAAAACAATACCAAAGACCTTGATACGGGGTCCAGTAAATAGTAGAAGACTTAAGGACATTAGTATAGAACAGAGGGTAGGTTTCTGGTATTGTATAAACATAAATAACACATAAGGAAGGGAAACCCGAGGCCTGTAAACAGTAAATTAATATTAGACAAACATAAAGGTATGTTTTCAGGCACTCGTAAGAAATAAAGAAGTAGAACACCTGGAACAAACAGTAAATACAAAAAACAACAGACGTGAGTGGCTTACCCAGGGTCTCGAACCCCGTACCTTACCGATTACCGACAACTCCCTCCTAGCTATCAATCAAGCGAATCACACTGACCCCGATCGGCCAGCTAGTGTGCATCCCTCGCGCTCTAAAAAATAGGAAGTGCTTTGTGCTGGCTATTTATCAGTACGAAACACACAAGATACCCGGAAGTCTACAGTGGGCAAAAACAGCCCTTAAATGACCCATTCACTTATGTTGTTCTCTCGATTGAATCTAACAAGTATGTGTCAGTCCAACCAAATACAAGAGACCTTGATACTTGGGTCCTAGTAAATAGTAGTAAGAATTTAAGGACAGTGTAGGTAGTAGAACAGAGGGTAGGTTTCCAATGGGTATTTGTATTAAACATAAATAAACGTACATAAGGAAGGGAAAAACCCTAAGGCCAATGTAAACAGGAAATTTAATATTACCAGCACAAACATAAAGGTATGTTTTCAGCACTAACAACTCGTAAGGAAATAAAGGATGGTAGAGTAGAACACTTGGGACAACAAAAAACAACAGAACGTGAGTGGCTTCACCTAATAGGGTTCGAAACCCTTACGTACACTGTCTGGTACGACAACTCCGCCTAGCTTCAATCTAATAAACACGTGAGCCCCAGTGGTCAGCGAACCCAAAAATCCGCCACAACTACTACCCTTTGCCTGGCTATTGTTATCTAAGTACGAACATCACAAGTCTGAACCCCGGAAGATGGCGGTCCGAGGCAACTCAGGCATCCCAGTGAATTGACAGAGAGATACTTAACGTTAAAATCCCTGCAAGATAAATTATATAATCAGTCTAAAGTAAACATAAGTGCCGTAGGACTGAACCGTGGAAAAGTAAACAAGTACGTGCCCTATGACCGCGGTGTCACATCCTCCAGAACTCAGACCCCTTGAACTTGACTAGCAACAGGAATACACGGTGAACGGCGGATCTTCGTTCCCACTATTAGACAGTCAATGGTGTCAAGTCACCCATTACTAAACAGATCCATAATAGGAGAATACTAAAAGGACAATAGTGTGTTACTATCGGTTGGTAACTTGTATTGAACACGGATGATAAGTCCACATATTATCAAGTCTAACACTACAAGGGCTAAGCAACTGGGTACAGAACTAGGGATGTAACGATGCCTGTATAACACTATATTACCGCCACAGTCATTTAATATTAAGACGCTTTTGCGATAAATCAGGCCTTTTGATTTGAATGGGCGGTAACTATCGAAAGAAGTTTAGGAATAAAGAGAAGTAATTAAACAGTAGCACGTTTCTGAATATTTTTTTTTTTTTTTTTTTTTTTTTTTTTTTTTTTTTTTTTTTTTTTTTTTTTTTTTTTTTTTTTTTACATAGATAGGAATAATACAACAGACTTGATTCTTACCCAGGGTTCGGAACTGGCCGTACCATCCTTACGACAATGGTTGAAATCCCTCAGATGGTCTTAATTTTACAAGCCGGATAGATCACACTTGAATGATACTGCACGAACGGACCAGGGACAGTGAGTCTTCACAGAATCGGACAGCCAGTGTGTACATAATGCGTCCCAATAAGAATAGATGCTTTACTGGCTATTTAAGTCAGTAAGAAAACACACAAGAAACACGACCTTTTTTTTAGGAAGAATAGCAGGTGGTTAGCAACTCATCCCACTAAATATGATACTCAGTACACTCGAGGAGAGGGTCTTTATGGTTCCGGTAGCTTTATCTAAATAGTAACTAATTAACGGATCCCAAAGTTAACCAGTTGGCCACAGACAATCATATCATTAGCGCTCAGACGCGAAAGTGGGGCCATTCTTCAATAGTTGTTCAGTGATAGACACAGATTTTAAAGTGTGGTGATGTCCATATGAAAGAAAGTGTAAGAAGTTTAGGGACGCCATACTATAGCCAGCAGCTCAGCTGAGTTTTGCTAGCAATTCTGTGTTATTTATTCATAATCTGGTAAGATTGAAATTATTTCCTTATATATTTTGAATATTGTTTCATGTTCGAGTGATTTGATACTGCCATATCGAAATCTAGCCTACAAACAAGTAGGGATTTGCTCTAGACCCCCCGCCCAAGTCAGGGTCTAGGGACCAACAATGTACATAAACTCCAGCAAGAGTTAGGCAAGACAGATCAAGTGTTGAGAATAATGAAACATATTACCTATCCTCTTTTAGGGCAGAAAACTAATAAATATTTTTCAGAATCTATAGTCTGGGAGGATCTATCTGATGTAAAACCACAATGGTAAATGTGCTGTTTGGTCAGAGAGATCTGACCTGTCTGTATGATGTGGTTGTTGTGTCAGTGTTGTGTCCAGACGTGGGTAGAGAATAGATTTTGACACATGGCCCATACTTTGATTGCAGAGCTGCGAGTTTCTGTTGTCAACAAAGCAGTGACTATTCAGTTGGTGACTTTACTCGCCTTCCATGGTCTGCTGGACATTCATTCACCAACGCCCTAAGTAACTAATGAACCCCCCATAAAGATTCCCACCATTTTCTGGACCCTGTGTAGTCAATATAGACAGGTGTGATGAGCCACTACACAACAGGCACAAACTGAAACAAACCTCCCAAGTAGATGAATTGCTAGTAACAGCCTTAATCTTTAAAAACTAAGCGAACATATACGGACTTATGCTCGTACATCCATTGCAGTGCCTTCTTGATATAGGGCCTTTCTCGCGACATCAGAATTCAACTAAATTCTTTGAGGAACCGTTCTAAGTTTGGCGGTCCCCTAAAGGGACTTGGAAGACTAGACAAAATAAAATGGTAATAATGGAACTTATAACAATAAAACTTACAACACATAAAAGTTTAGTGCGGTGTATTTTAAGAATTTATCCACCTATATTAATGTAGATCCTTGTAAATATCAGTAAAAGTATATTTTATAATCCATTACAACAAACCACACTACATATCATAACCTAGACATTTACGTACCGACCCACAATATTTTTGTCGGCCCCAACACGACTTATCGCAGTAAACAATCATAAAAGGAAGTCATTAGGTGTAACATTGTAGCTAATCAACAAAAAAGGCAAACAGAACTGAGAAGTTCACTACTACATTGTATCTCCTGGAGACCTACACAGAACTGGCCGCATACAATCCCTTACATTTCCAGTACCGTGTCGACAACACCATCATAACATAACCATCGGTGTACCAAGACAGACAATTCTTTAATGTCTACACTTAAAATCGACGCCAAAGATAACATTCAGTGGTCGCCCACTTCTCGAGTATGCCTTCATTAGCTCCAGGAAATCTTTCTTGTCTGATATCAAGAGGAAACTTTAGATACTCGTATAGACAGAACAAATGAAAACATAGAAACTTAATTAATAAGAAGACCTAGTTGGGCTATTTCAATCAACTTAAAGAGAGGTAATACAAAAAACCAAACAAGAAAACACCGAGTAACTATGAAAGTAATACAAAGTCATGAGTGGAAAGGAATGTGAACTAGCAAACACCTTATACTGATGTCTTCCACTGGTTCGAACCCCGTACCTTCCGTACGACAACTCCGCCTAGCTATCAAGCGAATCACACTGACCCCACGGCCAGCTAGGCATCCCCCAAAAAAAAGATGCTTTGCTGGCTATTTATCAGTACGAAACACACAAGATAACACCGGAAGTATACAGTGGGCAACTCAGCCCTTAAATGACGCAATCACTTCTGTTGTTCTCCTATTAACAGTATGTGTCAGTCCAAACAAGACAAAGACCTTGATACTGGGTCCAGTAAATAGTAGAAGACTTAAGGACATTAGTATAGAACAGAGGGTAGGTTTCTGGTATTGTATAAACATAAATAACACATAAGGAAGGGAAACCCGAGGCCTGTAAACAGTAAATTAATATTAGACAAACATAAAGGTATGTTTTCAGGCACTCGTAAGAAATAAAGAAGTAGAACACTTGGACAACAGAAAAACAACAGACGTGAGTGGCTTACCCAGGGTTCGAACCCCGTACCTTCCGTACGACAACTCCGCCTAGCTATCAAGCGAATCACACTGACCCCACGGCCAGCTAGGCATCCCCAAAAAAAGATGCTTTGCTGGCTATTTATCAGTACGAAACACACAAGATAACACCGGAAGTATACAGTGGGCAACTCAGCCCTTAAATGACGCAATCACTTCTGTTGTTCTCCTATTAACAGTATGTGTCAGTCCAAACAAGACAAAGACCTTGATACTGGGTCCAGTAAATAGTAGAAGACTTAAGGACATTAGTATAGAACAGAGGGTAGGTTTCTGGTATTGTATAAACATAAATAACACATAAGGAAGGGAAACCCGAGGCCTGTAAACAGTAAATTAATATTAGACAAACATAAAGGTATGTTTTCAGGCACTCGTAAGAAATAAAGAAGTAGAACACTTGGACAACAGAAAAACAACAGACGTGAGTGGCTTACCCAGGGTTCGAACCCCGTACCTTCCGTACGACACCTCCGCCTAGCTATCAAGCGAATCACACTGACCCCACGGCCAGCTAGGCATCCCCAAAAAAAGATGCTTTGCTGGCTATTTATCAGTACGAAACACACAAGATAACACCGGAAGTATACAGTGGGCAACTCAGCCCTTAAATGACGCAATCACTTCTGTTGTTCTCCTATTAACAGTATGTGTCAGTCCAAACAAGACAAAGACCTTGATACTGGGTCCAGTAAATAGTAGAAGACTTAAGGACATTAGTACAATACCAGAAACAGAGGGTCTATACTAATGTCCTTAATTCTTCTACTATTTACTGGACCCAGTATCAAGGTCTTTGTCTTGTTTGGACTGACACATACTGTTAATAGGAGAAAAACAGAAGTGATTGCGTCATTTAAGGGCTGAGTTGCCCACTGTATACTTCCGGTGTTATCTTGTGTGTTTCGTACTGATAAATAGCCAGCAAAGCATCTTTTTTTGGGGATGCCTAGCTGGCCGTGGGGTCAGTGTGATTCGCTTGAAAGCTAGGCGGAGTTGTCGTACGGAAGGTACGGGGTTCGAACCCTGGGTAAGCCACTCACGTCTGTTGTTTTTTCTGTTGTCCAAGTGTTCTACTTCTTTATTTCTTACGAGTGCCTGAAAACATACCTTTATGTTTGTCTAATATTAATTTACTGTTTACAGGCCTCGGGTTTCCCTTCCTTATGTGTTATTTATGTTTATACAATACCAGAAACCTACCCTCTGTTCTATACTAATGTCCTTAAGTCTTCTACTATTTACTGGACCCAGTATCAAGGTCTTTGTCTTGTTTGGACTGACACATACTGTTAATAGGAGAACAACAGAAGTGATTGCGTCATTTAAGGGCTGAGTTGCCCACTGTATACTTCCGGTGTTATCTTGTGTGTGTTTCGTACTGATAAATAGCCAGCAAAGCATCTTTTTTTGGGGATGCCTAGCTGGCCGTGGGGTCAGTGTGATTCGCTTGATAGCTAGGCGGAGTTGTCGTACGGAAGGTACGGGGTTCGAACCCTGGGTAAGCCACTCACGTCTGTTGTTTTTTCTGTTGTCCAAGTGTTCTACTTCTTTATTTCTTACGAGTGCCTGAAAACATACCTTTATGTTTGTCTAATATTAATTTACTGTTTACAGGCCTCGGGTTTCCCTTCCTTATGTGTTATTTATGTTTATACAATACCAGAAACCTACCCTCTGTTCTATACTAATGTCCTTAAGTCTTCTACTATTTACTGGACCCAGTATCAAGGTCTTTGTCTTGTTTGGACTGACACATACTGTTAATAGGAGAACAACAGAAGTGATTGCGTCATTTAAGGGCTGAGTTGCCCACTGTATACTTCCGGTGTTATCTTGTGTGTTTCGTACTGATAAATAGCCAGCAAAGCATCTTTTTTTGGGGATGCCTAGCTGGCCGTGGGGTCAGTGTGATTCGCTTGATAGCTAGGCGGAGTTGTCGTACGGAAGGTACGGGGTTCGAACCCTGGGTAAGCCACTCACGTCTGTTGTTTTTCTGTTGTCCAAGTGTTCTACTTCTTTATTTCTTACGAGTGCCTGAAAACATACCTTTATGTTTGTCTAATATTAATTTACTGTTTACAGGCCTCGGGTTTCCCTTCCTTATGTGTTATTTATGTTTATACAATACCAGAAACCTACCCTCTGTTCTATACTAATGTCCTTAAGTCTTCTACTATTTACTGGACCCAGTATCAAGGTCTTTGTCTTGTTTGGACTGACACATACTGTTAATAGGAGAACAACAGAAGTGATTGCGTCATTTAAGGGCTGAGTTGCCCACTGTATACTTCCGGTGTTATCTTGTGTGTTTCGTACTGATAAATAGCCAGCAAAGCATCTTTTTTTGGGGATGCCTAGCTGGCCGTGGGTCAGTGTGATTCGCTTGATAGCTAGGCGGAGTTGTCGTACGGAAGGTACGGGGTTCGAACCCTGGGTAAGCCACTCACGTCTGTTGTTTTTCTGTTGTCCAAGTGTTCTACTTCTTTATTTCTTACGAGTGCCTGAAAACATACCTTTATGTTTGTCTAATATTAATTTACTGTTTACAGGCCTCGGGTTTCCCTTCCTTATGTGTTATTTATGTTTATACAATACCAGAAACCTACCCTCTGTTCTATACTAATGTCCTTAAGTCTTCTACTATTTACTGGACCCAGTATCAAGGTCTTTGTCTTGTTTGGACTGACACATACTGTTAATAGGAGAACAACAGAAGTGATTGCGTCATTTAAGGGCTGAGTTGCCCACTGTATACTTCCGGTGTTATCTTGTGTGTTTCGTACTGATAAATAGCCAGCAAAGCATCTTTTTTTGGGGATGCCTAGCTGGCCGTGGGGTCAGTGTGATTCGCTTGATAGCTAGGCGGAGTTGTCGTACGGAAGGTACGGGGTTCGAACCCTGGGTAAGCCACTCACGTCTGTTGTTTTTCTGTTGTCCAAGTGTTCTACTTCTTTATTTCTTACGAGTGCCTGAAAACATACCTTTATGTTTGTCTAATATTAATTTACTGTTTACAGGCCTCGGGTTTCCCTTCCTTATGTGTTATTTATGTTTATACAATACCAGAAACCTACCCTCTGTTCTATACTAATGTCCTTAAGTCTTCTACTATTTACTGGACCCAGTATCAAGGTCTTTGTCTTGTTTGGACTGACACATACTGTTAATAGGAGAACAACAGAAGTGATTGCGTCATTTAAGGGCTGAGTTGCCCACTGTATACTTCCGGTGTTATCTTGTGTGTTTTCGTACTGATAAATAGCCAGCAAAGCATCTTTTTTTGGGGATGCCTAGCTGGCCGTGGGGTCAGTGTGATTCGCTTGATAGCTAGGCGGAGTTGTCGTACGGAAGGTACGGGGTTCGAACCCTGGGTAAGCCACTCACGTCTGTTGTTTTTCTGTTGTCCAAGTGTTCTACTTCTTTATTTCTTACGAGTGCCTGAAAACATACCTTTATGTTTGTCTAATATTAATTTACTGTTTACAGGCCTCGGGTTTCCCTTCCTTATGTGTTATTTATGTTTATACAATACCAGAAACCTACCCTCTGTTCTATACTAATGTCCTTAAGTCTTCTACTATTTACTGGACCCAGTATCAAGGTCTTTGTCTTGTTTGGACTGACACATACTGTTAATAGGAGAACAACAGAAGTGATTGCGTCATTTAAGGGCTGAGTTGCCCACTGTATACTTCCGGTGTTATCTTGTGTGTTTCGTACTGATAAATAGCCAGCAAAGCATCTTTTTTTGGGATGCCTAGCTGGCCGTGGGGTCAGTGTGATTCGCTTGATAGCTAGGCGGAGTTGTCGTACGGAAGGTACGGGGTTCGAACCCTGGGTAAGCCACTCACGTCTGTTGTTTTTCTGTTGTCCAAGTGTTCTACTTCTTTATTTCTTACGAGTGCCTGAAAACATACCTTTATGTTTGTCTAATATTAATTTACTGTTTACAGGCCTCGGGTTTCCCTTCCTTATGTGTTATTTATGTTTATACAATACCAGAAACCTACCCTCTGTTCTATACTAATGTCCTTAAGTCTTCTACTATTTACTGGACCCAGTATCAAGGTCTTTGTCTTGTTTGGACTGACACATACTGTTAATAGGAGAACAACAGAAGTGATTGCGTCATTTAAGGGCTGAGTTGCCCACTGTATACTTCCGGTGTTATCTTGTGTGTTTCGTACTGATAAATAGCCAGCAAAGCATCTTTTTTTTGGGGATGCCTAGCTGGCCGTGGGGTCAGTGTGATTCGCTTGATAGCTAGGCGGAGTTGTCGTACGGAAGGTACGGGGTTCGAACCCTGGGTAAGCCACTCACGTCTGTTGTTTTTCTGTTGTCCAAGTGTTCTACTTCTTTATTTCTTACGAGTGCCTGAAAACATACCTTTATGTTTGTCTAATATTAATTTACTGTTTACAGGCCTCGGGTTTCCCTTCCTTATGTGTTATTTATGTTTATACAATACCAGAAACCTACCCTCTGTTCTATACTAATGTCCTTAAGTCTTCTACTATTTACTGGACCCAGTATCAAGGTCTTTGTCTTGTTTGGACTGACACATACTGTTAATAGGAGAACAACAGAAGTGATTGCGTCATTTAAGGGCTGAGTTGCCCACTGTATACTTCCGGTGTTATCTTGTGTGTTTCGTACTGATAAATAGCCCGCAAAGCATCTTTTTTTGGGGATGCCTAGCTGGCCGTGGGGTCAGTGTGATTCGCTTGATAGCTAGGCGGAGTTGTCGTACGGAAGGTACGGGGTTCGAACCCTGGGTAAGCCACTCACGTCTGTTGTTTTTCTGTTGTCCAAGTGTTCTACTTCTTTATTTCTTACGAGTGCCTGAAAACATACCTTTATGTTTGTATAATATTAATTTACTGTTTACAGGCCTCGGGTTTCCCTTCCTTATGTGTTATTTATGTTTATACAATACCAGAAACCTACCCTCTGTTCTATACTAATGTCCTTAAGTCTTCTACTATTTACTGGACCCAGTATCAAGGTCTTTGTCTTGTTTGGACTGACACATACTGTTAATAGGAGAACAACAGAAGTGATTGCGTCATTTAAGGGCTGAGTTGCCCACTGTATACTTCCGGTGTTATCTTGTGTGTTTCGTACTGATAAATAGCCAGCAAAGCATCTTTTTTTGGGGATGCCTAGCTGGCCGTGGGGTCAGTGTGATTCGCTTGATAGCTAGGCGGAGTTGTCGTACGGAAGGTACGGGGTTCGAACCCTGGGTAAGCCACTCACGTCTGTTGTTTTTCTGTTGTCCAAGTGTTCTACTTCTTTATTTCTTACGAGTGCCGAAAACATACCTTTATGTTTGTCTAATATTAATTTACTGTTTACAGGCCTCGGGTTTCCCTTCCTTATGTGTTATTTATGTTTATACAATACCAGAAACCTACCCTCTGTTCTATACTAATGTCCTTAAGTCTTCTACTATTTACTGGACCCAGTATCAAGGTCTTTGTCTTGTTTGGACTGACACATACTGTTAATAGGAGAACAACAGAAGTGATTGCGTCATTTAAGGGCTGAGTTGCCCACTGTATACTTCCGGTGTTATCTTGTGTGTTTCGTACTGATAAATAGCCAGCAAAGCATCTTTTTTTGGGGATGCCTAGCTGGCCGTGGGGTCAGTGTGATTCGCTTGATAGCTAGGCGGAGTTGTCGTACGGAAGGTACGGGGTTCGAACCCTGGGTAAGCCACTCACGTCTGTTGTTTTTCTGTTGTCCAAGTGTTCTACTTCTTTATTTCTTACGAGTGCCTGAAAACATACCTTTATGTTTGTCTAATATTAATTTACTGTTTACAGGCCTCGGGTTTCCCTTCCTTATGTGTTATTTATGTTTATACAATACCAGAAACCTACCCTCTGTTCTATACTAATGTCCTTAAGTCTTCTACTATTTACTGGACCCAGTATCAAGGTCTTTGTCTTGTTTGGACTGACACATACTGTTAATAGGAGAACAACGTTCTATACTTATGTCCTTAATTCTTCTACTATTTACTGGACCCAGTATCAAGGTCTTTGTCTTGTTTGGACTGACACATACTGTTAATAGGGGAACAACAGAAGTGATTGCGTCATTAAGGGGCTGAGTTGCCCACTGTATACTTCCGGTGTTATCTTGTGTTTCTTACTGATAAATAGCCAGTAAATCATCTTTTTTTGGGGATGCCTAGCTGGCCGTGGGGTCAGTGTGATTCGCTTGATAGCTAGGCGGAGTTGTCGTACGGAAGGTACGGGGTTCGAACCCTGGGTAAGCCACTCACGTCTGTTGTTTTTCTGTTGTCCAAGTGTTCTACTTCTTTATTTCTTACGAGTGCCTGAAAACATACCTTTATGTTTGTCTAATATTAATTTACTGTTTACAGGCCTCGGGTTTCCCTTCCTTATGTGTTATTTATGTTAATACAATACCAGAAACCTACCCACTGTTCTATACTATTGTCCTTTAGTCTTCTACTATTTACTGGACCCAGTATCAAGGTCTTTGTCTTGTTTGGACTGACACATACTGTTAATAGGAGAACAACAGAAGTAATTGCGTCATTTAAGGGCTGAGTTGCCCACTGTATACTTCCGGTGTTATCTTGTGTGTTTCGTACTGATAAATAGCCAGCAAAGCATTTTTTTTTTTTGGGGATGCCTAGCTGGCCGTGGGATCAGTGTGATTCGCTTGATAGCTAGGCGGAGTTGTCGTACGGAAGGTACGGGGTTCGAACCCTGGGTAAGCCACTCACGTCTGTTGTTTTTTCTGTTGTCCAAGTGTTCTACTTCTTTATTTCTTACGAGTGCCTGAAAACATACCTTTATGTTTGTCTAATATTAATTTACTGTTTACAGGCCTCGGGTTTCCCTTCCTTATGTGTTATTTATGTTTATACAAAACCAGAAACCTACCCTCTGTTCTATACTAATGTCCTTAAGTCTTCTACTATTTACTGGACCCAGTATCAAGGTCTTTGTCTTGTTTGGACTGACACATACTGTTAATAGGAGAACAACAGAAGTGATTGCGTCATTTAAGGGCTGAGTTGCCCACTGTATACTTCCGGTGTTATCTTGTGTGTTTCGTACTGATAAATAGCCAGCAAAGCATCTTTTTTTGGGGATGCCTAGCTGGCCGTGGGGTCAGTGTGATTCGCTTGATAGCTAGGCGGAGTTGTCGTACGGAAGGTACGGGGTTCGAACCCTGGGTAAGCCACTCACGTCTGTTGTTTTTCTGTTGTCCAAGTGTTCTACTTCTTTATTTCTTTCGAGTGCCTGAAAACATACCTTTATGTTTGTCTAATATTAATTTACTGTTTACAGACCTCGGGTTTCCCTTCCTTATGTGTTATTTATGTTTATACAAAACCAGAAACCTACCCTCTGTTCTATACTAATGTCCTTAATTCTTCTACTATTTACTGGACCCAGTATCAAGGTCTTTGTCTTGTTTGGACTGACACATACTGTTAATAGGAGAACAACAGAAGTGATTGCGTCATTTAAGGGCTGAGTTATTATTATTATTTATTATTATTCCTTTGACCGCCGACCGGCTAAGCAGTCTTTTTTTTTGGCCATAACACTTGCGTGGCCGTCATTAGGGCAACAAAGCGTTGAATCGCCGTTTGTTCCGTCACACCTATCGGCGTATAACCCTGGTAAGCACAGACTTTTAATTGTTGTTTCTGTGAGTCAAAGTGACACTTCTTTTATTTACAAGCGGTAGGATCAATCCGCTGTGCCCCGAACTTGCCTCTAATGTGACACTCTACAGGCCTCGGTTTTCCCTATCCTAAACCATTTATGCCATGCCTCCCAGACGCCCTCTGTCCAGCCAAAATCCTTTCGGGACCGAAGGTCTCTACGAAAAGGGCCCAGTCATGGCAAGGTCTTTCCCACCTTGGACACTGACACATACTGCGACTAATAGGAGAACAACAGAACCGTGATTGCACACATTTAAGGGCTGAGTTGCCCACTGTATACTTCCGGTGTTATCTTGTGTGTTTCGTACTGATAAATAGCCAGCAAAGCATCTTTTTTTGGGGATGCCTAGCTGGCCGTGGGGTCAGTGTGATTCGCTTGATAGCTAGGCGGAGTTGTCGTACGGAAGGTACGGGGTTCGAACCCTGGGTAAGCCACTCACGTCTGTTGTTTTTCTGTTGTCCAAGTGTTCTACTTCTTTATTTCTTACGAGTGCCTGAAAACATACCTTTATGTTTGTCTAATATTAATTTACTGTTTACAGGCCTCGGGTTTCCCTTCCTTATGTGTTATTTATGTTTATACAAAACCAGAAACCTACCCTCTGTTCTATACTAATGTCCTTAATTCTTCTACTATTTACTGGACCCAGTATCAAGGTCTTTGTCTTGTTTGGACTGACACATACTGTTAATAGGAGAACAACAGAAGTGATTGCGTCATTTAAGGGCTGAGTCGCCCACTGTATACTTCCGGTGTTATCTTGTGTGTTTCGTACTGATAAATAGCCATCAAAGCATCTTTTTTTGGGGATGCCTAGCTGGCCGTGGGGTCAGTGTGATTCGCTTGATAGCTAGGCGGAGTTGTCGTACGGAAGGTACGGGGTTCGAACCCTGGGTAAGCCACTCACGTCTGTTGTTTTTCTGTTGTCCAAGTGTTCTACTTCTTTATTTCTTACGAGTGCCTGAAAACATACCTTTATGTTTGTCTAATATTAATTTACTGTTTACAGGCCTCGGGTTTCCCTTCCTTATGTGTTATTTATGTTTATACAATACCAGAAACCTACCCTCTGTTCTATACTAATGTCCTTAATTCTTCTACTATTTACTGGACCCAGTATCAAGGTCTTTGTCTTGTTTGGACTGACACATACTGTTAATAGGAGAACAACAGAAGTGATTGCGTCATTTAAGGGCTGAGTTGCCCACTGTATACTTCCGGTGTTATCTTGTGTGTTTCGTACTGATAAATAGCCAGCAAAGCATCTTTTTTTTTGGGGATGCCTAGCTGGCCGTGGGGTCAGTGTGATTCGCTTGATAGCTAGGCGGAGTTGTCGTACGGAAGGTACGGGGTTCGAACCCTGGGTAAGCCACTCACGTCTGTTGTTTTTCTGTTGTCCAAGTGTTCTACTTCTTTATTTCTTACGAGTGCCTGAAAACATACCTTTATGTTTGTCTAATATTAATTTACTGTTTACAGGGCTCGGGTTTCCCTTCCTTATGTGTTATTTATGTTTATACAAAACCAGAAACCTACCCTCTGTTCTATACTAATGTCCTTAATTCTTCTACTATTTACTGGACCCAGTATCAAGGTCTTTGTCTTGTTTGGACTGACACATACTGTTAATAGGAGAACAACAGAAGTGATTGCGTCATTTAAGGGCTGAGTTGCCCACTGTATACTTCCGGTGTTATCTTGTGTGTTTCGTACTGATAAATAGCCATCAAAGCATCTTTTTTTGGGGATGCCTAGCTGGCCGTGGGGTCAGTGTGATTCGCTTGATAGCTAGGCGGAGTTGTCGTACGGAAGGTACGGGGTTCGAACCCTAGGTAAGCCACTCACGTCTGTTGTTTTTCTGTTGTCCAAGTGTTCTACTTCTTTATTTCTTTCGAGTGCCTGAAAACATACCTTTATGTTTGTCTAATATTAATTTACGATGTAAGTTAACAATTGCCCTGCCAATGCAGCATTGTTCTTGACTTCGGAAATATCTTATGGATATTCCCTTCAGATAGAAAAATCATTATCGTCTATCTACAATTCTGCCAAGAGTAATATTGTTCGAAGGTAAACAACTTTGAAGGCCCATATTAAATGCTCTTGAGTTTTGGCCACTGTTGGACCACTACTGCAAAGCAGGGGAGGGAAATCCGTGACAGGAGTGTAACACTCTATCTGGCCGTCCGTGAGATCTGATGATTTCCCGAATCATTTCATGTTTTATGCATAATTAACGCTACTGTTGACTATTTGATCAATATTAATTCATCAGTGGTTAAAACTTTTAATGCAACTATTACGAATGTAAGTTAATCAAAAATTTACTTATCCATTTCAGTGAGTCATGGAAGTATGTCCAGTAATTTCCCGTTACAAAATTGTGCCACTGGCGAAATCGATATTCTGGAGCTGTTTCTGAGTGTCGAATATTCTCCACTCTTCGAACATAACTTTGTGTGCAACGTTTTTGGTTGTCATGACTCAACGATCTCTCCTGACACAACAAAATCCCATGAGCAGAACTCGACTCACGAACAAACCGCACCACGTATTCGGTATGCTAAAGTTTTTGACAGAATCGACTATCATAATCATGACGTAAATGTCAGCTCTTGGAGATTTCAGTCTTCAGAAGAAGAGTCATACCTTCAAGAAATCGATTACAATCCGAGCATGGCTCTACAAGATAGAACCGTACCCGAGGTAACTGACATAAAAATGAAGTTTGTTCAACGTTTGTTCTCTGAAATGCCCGCAGTCAGAGAGAATGCAACCCATATCGCTATTATATTTTTAGTTGATGCATATTTTTCACACGACGAAATCAAAAATATATCAGGTAATATACAACAACAAAATACAAACATCAAGATATTTGTTCTGGTGATCAGCAGTGTATCTAATCAGAAAATTATCCACCTGGATGATTTACTTCTTATACGGTCTACATCAACTGACTATGTGACTAATGTTTTATCTATGGCCATTTGTAAACAATGTAGCTCAGGTTGGTTTCTTTTTGAACACGACAACTCTATGCACTTTCTCTCATGCTATAAGTTATTGGAGCGCCCATTGTTCCGTTTGGGTCTAAATATTTGCTATAACGACAACGGTGGATATACAGCAGCTATCGAAACTCTAGATGAGATGCACTTTTTGCAGATCACATTATATTCGGAAGTGAAAAAAAGCCTTTTCTTCACAAACGATTATTCTAACTTTTCGGCTTACATAGAAATTGGTCTGTTTCGAGATATGTATAGCGCTACAAGACGATTTAAATGGATTGAAGACAAGTCTTTTCTAAGTCGCCCTTTAGTAATCAGTCACTGGTTGCCTGGTAAACCTTCCGGCGGGTACACCAATAACTTTGGTATGTGGCAGTTTTCAGAAATCTGGAATGATGACAATAATAAAAGCGACATATCCCAGAACTTCTCTCGTTATAAAGATGAAGGATGGATGGATGCTCCATCAGATTCCAAGCCATCAAAATTCGAGTTATGCGAGATTGTTCTTCCTCGAAGGTCAGATGACATGTATACCGTTAGAATAAATCTGGTCAACACGGACAGTTTCAACAAAGCTTTAACAAAGGCAGAGTTCATGAAATTTGGTGACAATATTGTATCTGTCTCTGCCCATGTTGCCAGCACAAGTTTTCTCCAATTTCTGAAAGAGACAAAAAGTGACTTTCCTATCTTTGACTGTGGGGAGGATGCTGGTCAGCCCCGATATATTTCTTATATCTTTGTCTGTGACTACGTAGACCACTGTACCAACAGACGCGATGAAACATCTTGTTTGAAACAAATAGAGATTACTTATCGTACGTGTGACTCTGGTGAAGTTATACTGTATGATTTTGGACAATGCGACGGTATGAACGACTGTCAAGATGGAAGCGACGAGAAAAATTGTATTGGCAAGTGCACAGGTAAATATTGCAATGATGGTTTTTGTTTGCAGATACAGTGGCTTAATGATGGTGAAATCGATTGCACGTTTTGCCAGGATGTCAACGATGAGAGTATCATTGATAACAAGTATTTAGAGAAAAACGAGACATGTGCCATTATCTGTAATAATGGTGGAACTTGTGTGCATTTGTCTCAGCTTAATGATGGATATAAAGATTGTTTTAGCTCCGAGGGTCCCTTAGATGAGACTATAGGAAAACTCGACCAAGCGAACACTTGCTACAATTTACTGGGCGATGTAATCTGGGCTCCAAAGTGTGTCTATATCAAAGACAAGTACGGGACTGTTAAAGGTTGTAGAGATATGTCTCACCTTCAGGAATGTCTGGATTATCAGTGCGTAGAGGGATATGTTAAATGTTATAAATCTTACTGTATTCCTCAACATTATGTCCTTGACGGACAAACAGACTGTCCTACGGGAGAAGAGGAAGATGATTTTAACACTGATTCATGTTCTGGAAATTTCGCCTGCTGGGACAGTAAAGTTTGCCTGCATCCTGACTTAGTGTGTAACGGTTATCCTGATTGTCCACACAAAGATGACGAATTTAATTGTAAATTGTTGTGTCCTTACGGTTTTTGCTGTGTGTCAGGGACTGTTACAGTATCGGGTTATAACATTTCTATTCCTTTAGAAAATCTCGATCTAATTGACTTAAGAACTAAATATTTGGACTTATCAGGACTGGATTTATCCAGACTGTTTAAATTAGATAATTACGTTCCTGTACCTGATAAAGCATTAGAGATTAAGTGGTCTAACTGTAACATTAGAAACTTTCCTTCCATAAATCGTTCTATACATATGCTTCAAACACTGGACATTAGCTACAACTTAATACAGACCTTCTCTGCAACTGATACTTTGATTTATGCACTAGCAAATATTCGTCACTTGAACTTGTCTTACAATAACAATCTGGTTTCTGTGAAGAATTTGCAATTCTCATTTCTTGAAATAATCGATCTCTCACACACAGGTATTTCTTATTTAGATGACTTTTTGTTTGTAAAGCTTCCAAAATTGAGACATTTAAATTTAAGCTACACCTTTATCACTGATTTCAATACAAATAGTTTACCCTCTCTCTTCACACTCCAGACATTAGATTTACGTGGAATACCCATTGAGAATTTCTATGAAGGTTTGTTTGGTGGTCTTACTATAGGTCAACATCTGTACACTGACAAATTTGAAATGTGCTGTCCTCAAGTCCGTGCTACACAAATACCACAATACACATGTCACGCCCCTGATGATGCCATTTCGTCATGTTTTGATCTGATAGGAGTTAATGTTCAACGTTTCCTTCTCTGGGTGGTCGCAGTTCTCACCGTTCTGGGTAACATTATTGTTATTGTGTACCGTGTAATTTGGGAGAGGTCAGTTCTCAAAACAGGATATGGCCTATTTGTGACAAACCTGGGTATATCTGACCTAATTGTGGGAGTCTATTTGTTCATTATTGCTGGAGCTGATTATTACTACCGCGACAATTATGTTTTTTATCACAAAAACTGGAGAGAAAGTGTTGCATGTAAAGTTGCTGGCTTTCTGTCGACTCTATCCAGTGAAACATCAAAACTTTTTATTCTGCTCATCACTCTCGATAGATTTTTAGTCATCAAGTTTCCATTTGGTCAAATAAAGTTGTCTAAAGTCAACACACGTATCGCCATACTTTTATCATGGTGTTTAGGTTTCACACTTTCACTAATTCCAACTGTGTCTATGTTTGAAATATATTCTTCAAATGCCATGTGTCTTGGCCTACCTTTGACAAATCAGCAACTCAAAGGCAGGGAGTACTCTATTGGCGTGTTCATCGTGCTTAATTTCTTCACGTTTCTCATCATTGCGTGTGGTCAAATAGCGATCTTTCGTGCCATGTCACAGAATAGAATTACTATGACAGCTACAACCGCTTCAAACTCACGGCAGGTAGAAGACATACTCGTGGCCAAACAGCTGTCTCTTGTGGTTCTATCAGATTTTCTCTGCTGGTTTCCTGTAGGGGTCATGGGATTATTGTCACTTAGTGGTCACGAGATTAGCAATGATGTTTACGCTTGGACAACAGTGCTCGTCCTTCCTATAAACTCTGCTGTTAACCCTCTTCTCTACACCATCCCGGCCCTAATGGTCAAATGGAATAAGTTCAAGTATGGCGAACGAACGTGCCATTAAAATATACAAATTTCAATGTCAAATTTACCATGTGACAATTTTATAAAGTGACAACCTAAACAAAGAATCCAGTACTGGCGCGTGTGTTCTCATAAGATATTTTCATTTCAAGAGAAATCTTTACAAATAGTACTTCAGTTGTTTGAAGACAAATAGTATCTCCCTTAATGGAAAAGACAACTGTACATCAGTAAAAGTAGATTCAGATCAAACATAATTTATGTGGCATTTTTTTGTAGATGCATAAATATGTAAATAAATATTTCTTCTTCTTCTTCTTCTTTGATCCTTAGCCACCGAAAGTCAAAGCAGTCCGTGGCCATCATGCCTGGTGGCATCTTGTAGGGCAACAACAAATTGATTCCACTTTGCTCGGTCGATGGCCTTCCTTCGCACAGTGCCCCAACTCTGGTTCATTCTTTGCATCTCAGCCTCTACAGTCCTCCGCCAAGTTGTTTTTGGTCGGCCTCTCTTTCGTTTTCCTTCAGGTGTCCATAGCAAAGCTGTTCTTGTGATGGCATCGGGGTCTCTTCTGAGGACATGGCCAACCCAGCTCCAGCGTCTGCCAGCTATGATGGTGTGCATGTCCTCTTGCTTGCTCCGAGTAAACAGATCTTGGTTGGTGATGGTATTCGGCCAAACGATTCGGTGAATTTTTCTTAGGCATGTTGTGTGAAAAGAGGACAATTTCGACATTTCCTTCTCTGTAACTCTCCAGCATTCCGCACTATAGAGAAGCACAGAAAGCACACAGCTCTGATACATTCATAATTTTGTGTTTGTGCTGTACTGAGAGGTCTTCCAGATGTTGTTTAGACTAAAAAAGGCTGTTCTTGCTTTGTTCATTCTGTTGTTGATGTCTTTGCTTGCTCCGCTGTCTGGTGTTACTATGCATCCTAGGTATGTGAAGGTGTCTGTCTGTTCCAGTTGCTGATTCCTTACTGATATGGGCTCAGGGCTGCTCACATTGAGCGTCATGACCTCTGTCGTCTTTAGATTGATGTTTAAGCCCACCTGCTGGCTATACTTATTAAGTCTATCCGTTTTTTTCATGGATGTGTTGATGTGAATGTGCTAGTCGTGCAATGTCATCTGCATTTTCAAGATCTTCCAATGTAGAAAATGTATTCCATCTTATTCCTCTTGGACTACCCTCTGTTGTCTGGCGCATCACCCAGTCTTTGACTGTTATAAATAGAGTGGTTGATAAGGGGCATCCCTGTCGTACTCCTGTCTTCACCTCAAAGGTTAGGTTGCTATGCCCAACGCTACACGTAAAGTTGGCATAGAGGCTTTTTTATGATTGGCACTATGCAGCTTGGAATTCCATAAGCCCTCAGTATTTTCCATAAACTGTCCATATGTATACTGTCAAAAGCCTTTTCAAAATCAACGAAATTAATGTACAGCTGTCTTTGCCATTCTGAGCACTGCTCTATAATGTTCCTGAGGGTAAATACAGGATCTACACATCTTCTGTTGTTTCTAAATCCTGCTTGTTCTTTCCTCAGTTTGTGGTCTGCTGCTTTAGAAATTCTCTATATAATTATCCTGCCTAGTATTTTGCTGGGAACCGAGAGAAGAGTGATTCCATTCCAATTATTGCAGTCTGCAAGATCTCCCTTCTTGGGCAATTTGACAATTATTCCTTTGTTCCACTTCGTTGGTGTTGTCCCTGTTTTTAGACTTGTGCAAATAGTGGTTCTAATAGTTCTGCTGCTAGCTCAGGGTCTGTCTTAAACAGCTCTGCATTTAAGTTATCATGCCCAGGAGCTTTTCCATTCTTTAACCCTTTGATTGCTGTGATGATTTCTTCTTTTCGTGGAATATCTGTATTAACATTTTCAGCTTCAGGAACATTCAATTGTGTCTCTGGTTTTCCTTGTTCAGAGTTTCTCTGAATCGCTCTGCCCAACGTGTTTCCTGTCCCTCTGCTGTCGTGAGGAGATTTCCTTGCTTATCTCTTAGTAATGTAATATTGTTTGCAACTCGTTTTCGGCTGATGATTTTAGTTATTTTGTTGATTGTGCTTTGTTCATTTCTCCGTGCTGCCTGTCGTAGATTTGTGATAGGGAAATTAAGACATAGTTTGATCCCTTCTGAAATAGAACTAGACAGGTGGTGACTCAGTGAGAGATAAGATAAGAAATAGATTTTCACGAGTGAAATGGTGGAAAAATAGGTAGAGTCTGTCCCTTGACTCGAGAAGATCCTCTCGGTCAGCCTAAATCTACAACAGAACTATGTTAGTCAGACAGTATACTTACATATATATTAATATATATATATATATATATATATATATATATATATATTATATATATATATATATATATATATATATATATATATATATATATATATATATATACTAGCCGCCATTAAAAACGCATCGCATTAGTTTATGAACCACAACTCGTTGTGCTAAATTTAAAATACATGAAACCACTGATTTTACATTTCTGATCCATTTACTAACCCAAATTTGCTGTATTATTAAACATGAGACAATTCAGAACCGGCTCCTAAGCAGTTGTCAACCCTAGGTGTAAAAACAAAAGTCGCACTCACTCTCATTCAGTCACAGCCATCATTAATACCGTGTATGACTCCCTACATCAGGGGTCTGCAAACTACGGCACGCGTGCCAAGCGTGGCACGTGGAATGATTTTCAATGGCACGCTGAGTGAATCAAAATACTGTACAGTATATGATCTCATTTTTTAAAATTTGAATTTTTAATTAATAGAAGCATATAATTCTTTTAAAGCTATACCTGTTTTTACAACCTTCAAAACGAAAGTTTTTAGACATCGGAGATAAGAATGTGCTATCTGATGCAAACTAAAGGCCTGATCATACTATACTGCAAGTAAGTCTTCGTTTTTATGGACCGTTTCCGAGAACAAACATTCTTCATTGAATTTTAAGGGGAGTGGTTATATTTTGCGGCACCCGCTTGTCAGGCGTCTACCTGCTACCGTAGTTTGCAGGATGAGATTCTTGAAAAGAATCCCAAGCGAATTGTGACGGGCAAGCGGAGATGTAATATCATAATTACGCAATAGTGTCTGGCTAGCGCCTGGACGAGCGTATTTATTTCGTTTTCGCTCGCAGTTTTTGACTCCCAGTGTGAGTTTGGAGCAACAATGACTGACCTCGACGAAGTTATATTTCCGTCCTATCCTTCCCCTCTCTCCCGACCACCACCACCTCTACAGTTCTCTCGGCTGTCGCATACTCATGCCCGTACAATCCGTTGACCGCAGCACAAAAGTTGGTGTTGTTATTAAGTAATACGGTGCCGTTAAAATGACTCAAAAAAGACAAAAAACTTGATGTACGCTCGTTTCAAGACTTTTGGACAAACGAATATGGATTCACACAACAAAAGGATCGTGCTGTTTGTGCTTTATGTCATGAAAGTGTCGGGTGCCGTACGTCAAGTGTACAAAGACACTATCAAATCAAACATCAGGCCATGTTTAAAAACTGAGGAGAAAAGAGAATCCATAAAAATGGCTGTTTCTGGCTACAAAAAAAAAAAAAACAACGTAGTATTTTTAGTCAAGTAATTGGAACCAAAAATGAAGCTACCGAATGTAGTTACAAAATTGCACAGTGTGTGGCTTCGAAGGGCAAACCTTTCACAGATGGAGAATACATCAAGGAAACTTTTTTGAGCAGTGCTGAAATTTTGTTTAGTGATTTACCAAATAAAGAAACAATAACGTCTCGGATTCGAGAAATACCGGCTTCTGTGAGATCAATCGAGAGGCGCATAACTGATATGGCTGAAAATGTAACGATAAAACAAACAACAGGGTTACAACAACCTGTTGTATTTAGTGTCGCTCTTGACGAAAGTGTCGATGTGAATGACTATCTTCTTCTTCCATCCTTAGCCGACGACCGACAAAGCAGTCTGTGGCCATTACGCCTAGCGGTGCCATAGGACAACAAGAAATTATCCGTTGTTCCGTTACGCCTAAAGGCGTTTATTGGTACAACAGAATATTAATTGTTGTTTCCGTAATCAGTGTGACTAGCAAGCGGATGATCAATCCGCTGTGCCCGTGAATGACTATAGTTGCGCGATATTGTGACAACGACCGTATTTATGAAGAACTGTGCTGCTTGATACCTTTTGATGGTACAGCCAAAGGAGAGGACATTATAACTGCATTTGTAAGATATTTCGAAAATCAGAACATTAACATGAATAAAATACTCTGTTTTACTACTGATGCCGCCCCTGCATTTGTTGGAAAGAACAAAGGATTTGTTAAACTTCTTGAGGATCATATTGGACGTCAAGTATTGAGCTTCCATTGCAATATACACCAGGAGAGTATGTGTGCGAATATTTCGTCACTATCTTTGAACTCTGTAATGGAAACTGTTGTCAAGATAGTTAACTTCATAGTTTCTCGCTCTTCACTGACCCACAGGCAATTTAAGTCTCTTCTACAAGAAATCGAGAGCGCATGTGCGGACCTCCCGCTGTACAGCAATGTTCGTTGGCTTAGTCGAGGTAATGTTTTGAACAGATTTGTATCATGTCTAGAAGCAATCAAGGGGTTTCTTGATGAAAAAGAACAACATTTCCCGGAACTGACTGACGAGGACTGGCTGTGCAAGCTGATGTTTCTGGCTGACATAACTACAAATCTGAATGAATTAAACTTGCGTTTATAAGGGCAGGGTCAAACAGTACTTGATCTTTTTGAGCACTGGAAAGGATTTGCGTCAAAATTAGACATATTTTGGGACCCCAAGATGCAGCAATAGTGAATGCAGTCAGCGACTCATAGCTTGACTGCTTGCGTCAGGACCAGCTAACCAGAGCTGGTCAAGACCGTGCTCCACCTCCACGTGGTGGTCCTGGAAACAGTCTGCAGCATTGCATGCTGGCTGAGCGAGCATGGATCGAAATGGGAAGGCAAAACCGGTCCTTAAAAAATGCCGTGCAGAAGTCGGATGTGTCGACCGAAAGGTGCAGATATCACAGCTTAGGCGCAAACAGACACAACGCAACCACCGTTATTTTCAGGACGAACGAAGAAGAAGAAGAAGACATATTTTGCAGAGATATTACCACTAACACAAAATTCACGGGCCCATGTTTTCTTATCTCATCAAGCCCGACTTAATTGATCATACTAACATCCCATTTGACCTATCTCTTTTTGAGTGGATGGATGTTGACAATTCTGAAATGCAACACTTCGAATTCAAGGCATCAGAGTTATGGACGATAACATTTGTAGAATTGCGAAAAAACTCTGGAAGGAAGCTGCTTGGAAAAGTCAGCTGCCATCCTCAACTGCTGGACATCCCTGCCTGAAGCGTTCACCTGTTTGAAGAAAGTTGCATTTGCTCTACTTTCGGCTTTTGGGTCAACTTATACATGTGAACACATTTTCTCACACATGAAAGCTGTTTTAAGTCCACAGAGAAGTCGCCTAACACCTGTGCATTTAGAAGCCTGTGTGAAGCTGAAATTGACAAAATACACACCTGATATTGAACAATTAACCAAGGAGAAGCAAGGACACGGGTCCCATTAATTGATTAATGACTCAGATCAATAATAATCAATGATTTCTCATATTAAAATTTTAATAACGTGTTTTATGTTTAGTTTATTTAACTGTTTTGTTCTTCAAACTGTTGGACTTTCTGTCTTAACAAAATATACATATGGCAATTTTATTATAAAGTTTCAAACTAATGTGTTCAGAACTTAAATTTTGCAAAACATAATATTTGTATTGATATTTGTTCCTATTTATATTAAAATATTGAATAATCTACAAAGAATAGAATAGTTATTTAATGTATCTGAAACATGTTAATACAAGATCATTTTTAAATTGTTTCAATAATTGTTGTTTATAAAAAATGTGGTGGACTTAGGTTGGCACGCTGAGTGACTTTGCAACATTACTTCGGCACGACACTACTAAAAGTTTGCCGACCCCTGCCCTACAGCATCAATATAGGCTTGACATCGGCGTCTCAAGCTATTGCAGAGTGTCTCGAAAAATGTTTGGGGTATGGCGATCCATTCTGCAATGAGTGCTCGCTCGAGATCATTCACATTGTTGATGCCATACTGACGGACCCTTCTGTTCAGTTTATCCCATGCGTGTTCAATCGGATTCATGTCAGGAGAGTTTGCAGGCCAATCCAGTACAAGAAAAGCAAAGGAGACATTAAACTGGCTTTCATCGGAGAACATTGTTGATTTCCATCCCGCCCTTGGACGACGAATATTTTGTAGGGCCCAAGCCAGTCTGTTGGTCCGGTGACGTCTAGTAAGGATAGGACCGATGTTGGGACGTTTGTTTTGCAAGCCAGCGGCGCGAAGTTTCCGTCGCACAGTGTTTGCTCTGACAAGTCTCCGAGTGACAGGTGTATGAGCTGATGTCTGAGTTGCTGTTTGGAAGCGATTGCGCAGATGTAACAATAGAATTTGGCGATCTTGAGCTAGTGTTGTTACACGAGGTTGACCAGCCTGGGACGGTCATTGGTGGTACCTGTCGCCCGAAATCGCTGGTTCAGCCTCACTATAGTGGACTGGTCACAATTGAAATGTTTGGCAACTTCTCTGGTCGCCATTCCACTGCTGAGCATACCAACAGCTTGCCACCGCTCTTGTGACGACAGTCGAGGCATGACAAAAACATTAACAGACTTTCTTTCGATGAAAACAGATAATGGCTTTTTACTCGCTGAAACTTGACTAATGCGTGTGCCAAATTTCAATGTGATTCGACTTTTAATAAATCCAGAATTGATCAAAAACCTTGTTTTGCACGTGAAGCACGCAATATTTGAAGTAAACATCACATCGATAGTAAAATGGGAATACATGAACTTCATCACTTGCACACTTTCGGGGTTTGAAAATCGCTCACTTGCATAAACATTTCAACAGTGAAAACATGTCACGATTTCGATGCGTTTTTAATGGCGGCTAGTACATATATATATATATATATATATATATATATATATATATATATATATATATATATATATATATATATATATATATATATATATATATATATATATATATATATATATATATATATATATATATATATATATATATATATATATATATATATATATATATATATATAGAGCCCTTTTCGTAGACCTCTACACTCCTTTACAGATGAAGGTAGTATCATATTATCAATATGTTGTCCTACCTCGGTAATAAACTTTGCGCACCGACTTACATGAGAGTCTTATTGGTGAGTTTGATTTCATTAGCGCACGGTTGTGCACTAAGGCGTATAGGGGTTATCCCGTCCGCACGTTATCTAGACAGTCTGTCTACGTCATAGCTGGGGGTTGAGAAGTTGGTGCCCAAGAATCAGTCCATTGATTCTGGCGTTCGAACCCGTGTTGCGGGTATATTGATTCTTTAGTGTGACCGTCCGCATATGCAGAAGATGAGGACCTGGGTCAACATTCTACTGGTGATTTTTCTCGGGAAGAGAAGCAAGTATGATGTATATATTAATGTAATTCTGTCGCATGTAGACGTCTAGTTGTACCAATGACGTATTGGTTCAAAAAAGGGTCCTACGTGAACTTATTATGTGAATTTTAAAGCCGACGGATTCCGACGTTAGGATTATCCAGGATTGGCTTGGTATATATTTTTATGATATGAATCAGTATTCGGCCGTTACGAATACGTACCCCGCAAAGCAGAGGTGACTCAAGTATTTGCCTATATCTAAGCTATGATGCCACGAAGGTCGTGGGCAGGAAATTGTATTATTGTTATTTCACATTAATTGAAGTAAGAGGCCAGTACTAAAAGGAGATACATAGTATCGGAACATTATATGATATAAAAAACCTGACAAGGTTCTCCGTCATTGCCAAGGTCATAGGACAGTGGAAGATTGACCTATCGTATATAACTGCCTCATTTGTTTACTTTGATGCCATGTTATGAACACTGTATAACTAGCCTGACGTTACCTAAGAGATCATCTTACGGAACGAATTAACTGTAATTTTAAATATGAAACTTACGTGGTGTGCTGTCTGGTGGAACGTCAACCATCCGTCGTCAAAATTAAATGTTCGTCTAGTCAACCGTATGATGTCAAATAAATTGAATGAACTATATACCGTCTTGGCATTAGTTGATATGCCCATGGTTGGAAGTTCAAGTTGACTTATTACTACATTGTTCAGAAATTGAATCCATTCGCGTTATGTCAAAAGTAGACAGATTCAACAAACCCACTTATTCACTATTCAAAGAAAAGTAGTACCAACAATATATATATATATGAATTAGTCATTTATCCTTCCTCTCTTCTCAGACAACCGTCGCCACGTGCATTTGTTCTTACCTTATACTTGGTTTGCACCTTCTGGAACAATCTTTACGACACACGCACAGAGCAAATCCAGTGTTTTTTTGGCAAAGACAGATTAAATCCACTTTTCCGGGGAACGTTCACTTTGTTACTTTTATTTAAGATTACTGTTTATGTCACATTAATTAGACCAGGTAAGAAATTTAACAGTGCTCACAGTGTCAATAGCTTGAGATTTTAAGTTCATAGGAATGTCAGGTCGGTAACTTCTCTCAGTATAAAAAGCCTTGTCACACCACAAATGGTTGATAGTCGGAAAATGTCACAAGTTTGATTATGTCAAATGTTTGATTTTGTTGCCACCATGGGCTGAATGTATATGAAAATATGGGAAAAGAAATCTGGATCTATAGGCCCAGTTACACAATTTATTCTTAATGTTCTTTGGGTTGGTACTCTGTCTCTTTCTGTGTGTAGACACGAATGCAAGACAGGTTCACCTTTGAAGACCCAGATACTAAGTAAAAATGTTCTTTTGTATGGTTATTCTCAGATTCATATGGAAGCCGGTGGTAAGGTTTTTGGGTTTTGGCCCAATACTGTGTAAAGGAGAAAAAAAATACAAATACTTAACCATAATATAGCATTCTCAATCCTATCCTTAACCCGCGTAAAATATAGTATTCATACACTCAGTTATTTAACTATGAATAGAACTACAGGTATATCTCATATTGAATCGTTTAATAAAAGTCTCCGTAAAATACGCGCTAGTCATTTATATTTTTAATCATCATGAATAAATATATATTTCGTCAGTAATCATAATGAATAGTGCATTTACTAGGCGATTAAAATAACTCTTATTGGTAATATCCGTTAGTTTGATTTACGCTACAGCAGGAACCATTTAGCTATAGATTACATTAATTCGCTAGTCACTTTGCACTAAATTCCTAGTGAAATAAAAATGACGGACTTAATAATTAAATCATTCTACACAGAAAGATCTTAGTGAAATAAAATACGGACTTAACAATTAGTCACTCAAACGTCTAGTATAGTATTTACCACAACCACAGAAATAAACGATCTCCAATCGAAAAACTAAGTAATTCTACTATTATAAGAGATCTTAGGATTCTAAGCTAGATGTTCTCTGAAATTCTGTCGGTACTGGATAAATTGAGTTTGCAAGAGGAGACATATATATGATTTAAGCAGAAAGTTGCTCTTCTCTGCGAGATTTAACACCTACGGGGATTTCTCTGCTCAAATTCTGTATGAAACGAAATATTCACACAATTGCCGCCGAGTAGACGGGGTTCCACGATCAAATCGTCTCTTTGATCTCGTCGATCCGTAGCGTAATCGTGTTTTCACAGAACGAACGGACAAGGGGGAGGTAATTGTAAATTACTCCCTTTGCCAAAAGTATGACTTTTTGAATAGTCGCCCTTGGTTCTCTACAAATCTACCAACCCGTCCTCTCTCTCTGTTTGATCCTATTACGACGATTACCAATCGCTGGCTTTATAAATTACAGGCAACCGGCTCAGCGTTAGCTAAATAGGTCTGTTGGTAAACATTCCTAAGGAAATAAAGAACATAAATTAAAACAGGTGTGCCAAATTAGAAAAAAGAGACAGATCTCAGAGTGTAGGAGGGTTTTATGTTAACAAAACGTGTGTAGGTGAAAGCCAGGTGAAAGAAAAATGTAGCTAATGAAATAGATATATGAAAGCTATTATCATAATATGTCACAGACTTATGTTAGGTTGTTTTGACAGTGATTTTTGAGTATATACGTGATTCCATTTGTTTGCACTGTAGTTTGTCTCCCTGCTGGATGTGATTAATTGTGGTCATTTGTGGTCATGAGACTTGATTTATCTTTCACCTGTTCAGGGATACTTGTGATGGTAGCCGATAATTTTTGTAGTTAACTCCCGTCAATTTGTGACCAGGGCTGTGGAGTCGAAGTCGTGGAGTCTGTCATTTTTAGTGTAGTCGGAGTCAGTGAAAAATGTCCCTACTCCAACTCAGAATTTTACGAGACTTAAGTCAAGGTAGATCTACGTTTGATCTAAGTCAAGGCAGATCTACGTTTGATCTAAGTCAAATCAGATTGTCGCATAGAGATTTATGATCAATACATTTTCTATTTTCTTTTCTTTCCTACTCGTGTCCTCTACTTTATTATCGCTCTTTTATCCTTTTCCTGTTTTTCGCATTCGTTCGTTTGCGACAAAATGTTATTTTCCCATTCTGACTTTGCCGTTTCTTTTCTCATACTAGTAATGCATTTTATTGCGTAATATGTCAGTCCCTGGGTGAACGAAATAGTGTGGAAATTCGTCTCGTCAGACGTAGAGAGCAGACATTTGTCTACACTTTTCTCATGACACGGCGCTCTTGGTTAAGATTTCTCGGCGATAGGTGTGAGGTGAAACACACGCATCGCTCAGAAATGGCCATAGTTAGCAGTAGGTGTGAAGACGCGAATTGGCAGTTTATGGCAGGCGCTAAGTAAACGTAAGTGTTAAAGACGGTGGGTTTTGAAAATAGCGCGCATCCTGTGTCTGTTTCAGATATTTATACCAGAGCAGTTTTAGACTTCATTCTTTTAGTACTCCGCAGTCAAGACTAGAACGACCTACGTTCGATTCCTAAGATCTCTGTTGATAGAAGCATCATTTAGTTGGTCGATTGCCACCTAGCTTTCGATTACTAAAATCTCTGTTAATAGAAGCATCATTTAGTTGGTCGAAGTGGATTTAGTTCTTAGTAGTTCTGTGTTGAGGTAAATATAATATATCTAGTATTTTGTGAGTGATTTAAGTGGTAAATCGCGTCTTTTATTTCCACCAGTTAGATTTCTGTGCAGAGAAATTAAGTTTATAAGTCTGTTATATTCTCTAGTTGACGTGGTTCAGTGGAAAGCAAAATAAATTATAATTTCTAGCTTAAACTCATGCAGCTATAAATAAATTTAATTTAATTGCTAGTAATCAGTCGAGAATATTTTAAACTAACTTATAACTGCACTGAGTCATCATTGAGTATTGACGAAATTCGTAGGTATTTCTAATTCATGATGATTGATTTTTTAAAACGATATAACTTAATTCACGGAAGTTTTAACGCTTGCAGTTTATAATGTAAGTTATAACCGAGTAAATAGTATGTATAAGTATTTTATATGTTGTGTTTTCTTTATTCAGTGAAACTGGGGTAGCCCAACTTTACCAACGGTTTTAGCATGGAGAAACATTTGTGAAGAACTAAAACATTTTTTTTTTCTTAAAGACTTGGGTGTATAAAGTAAAACCTGTCTGGCATTGCACTGGCATCCAGAACGATCGAGTACGCATTACATGAACTTTAAGATTAAATGAAGTAATTGGCCCATCGAGCCAGATTTAATTCTTCCTGAGAAAAACCTCAAGTACATTTTAGCCCTTGTGGCAAGTAAAATATTACTATCAGTAACATTCCGACGGAGTTTTGACTAGTTGTGGTGTGACCAAATAAAGTCCTATACTGATACACCACTCATTAACTTTTTTAAAGCGAGAGAGGATAGAACTTTCAGAAAAAAGAGACAGAAAACAAACATACTATATAGAAATAATGTTGTGACAAAGTAGACTAATTACATAGAATCTTAGGAAGCTTGGCAGTGTTCTTCCCAAGGTACAAGATTCAGCACACCAGAGGATCAAGACTGATAATTATTAGTATACATAGCGTTATATGCATATTGATTCGTATAATGTATGAGTTTCAGGTATACGTTTTTCAGGATTGAAAAAAAAGAGGCAGAAAAAAAAGAAGAGATATGATACAGACCCACCCAAGTCATAGCAGAGTAAGAAACTCTCTTACTCATATACATGTGCACATAATGCACTGATGAGGAACATTCCTACTTACCATTGCACTGGTTATATAGCGACACCAGAAATGCGACATGGTTGCAGTATTGATATTGTAGGCACTATCTACTTGAGAGATAATGGTGATGACACTTACATAGTCACGTTGACATTAATGATGTTAAATATTTTGTTAAGTCTGATACACATGGGGATAGTATAAATAGTTTCTGACAGAGTTGACGATTTGACTGGTGCATCCAAGGCTAGCATCAGCCGAGCACATCAAATTCTGACTTAACGACACATGTCTTTCACTATCGCCTTAGCATATTTACATATGCATGCTTTGCTATAGTTATTAGGTTAGTTCTGCTTATCTGTCCGTTATAATGCATCAACGACATTGACGGCAGATACTATAAGACATAAAAAAGGTACTGACAAATCTCTGCGTCCAGAGACAGTGACCATGTCGAAAGAACAAATGCATATATTTATATATTGCACGTGTGGAGTTATTGTTAATTTTTAGGTTGTATTATATGATGTCGAGTATTGATGATATACCTCAATGAGATAACGTTACACTTAGGATCTTAGTTTTTTGAACTTTTCATATTATGATTCATGGTTTATAAATGTATATACAGGAGCAGATATGATGGCATGCTAAATGAAGAGTAGTTAGTAGTGGATAGAACGCAAAAGTCTCCCTACGGGATACATTTGTACGGCCCCGGGTTGTATGTCACCGTAGGGTTTGCCCAATCATTGTTTATGCTTCTGGCAAGGTTAATATGAACGCTTAAAGTATGGTTCCGTAGGGTTTGCCCAGGCATTGTAAATATTTGCCAAGCGTTGGGTGAACGTTGGAAACAGTTCACGTGAGAAAGCAGAGAGAAGATTAAAAATAACAGACAATGGTTCACTGACTTCGCTTGTGTCAGTAAAGCGTGAGTATTTTTCTAGTGAGTGGTAAATAAAAGCCGACCAATGGTTTGGGCTGGTAAACAGATGAAAGAACGAATCAGGGGCTAGAAGAAAGAAAAAAACATATCAGTTGACCATGACTAGAGGGCAGAACGACGTACGACTTGCTAGAGAGCAGTCGGGTTTGAGAAGATGAAGAAACAAGAAAAGCTGTTGTGCGGTTGCCACCAGTTTTAATAGATTCTGTGGTTAAACAGAGAAGTTTAAAAGTTATACAGAAAATGCACAAGCTGTATAGATAACTTAGAAGCTTAAAGGATTATGTGGTTAGACAGAAGTGACTTTAGTTTAAGGAAGTTCAGAGGATGTGACAGTTTTAGTCAGTAACAATGACATAACTAAGAAGTTTCAATAGACAGAGTAGAAGATGATTAACAGAGCTTTTATAGTAACAGTAGTGAGTGTATTTTCAGGAGAGATTCAGGGAAATCACCTGTAAGTATTGGTTTTTTAATTATTATTCATATAAATGAAAATTTGCAGGAGAGGTAAATCAGAGATCCCAGGTCGACATGCCAAACGAGCAATAAGAACTTTATTGACCAAGCAACTTGGAGAAGAGAAGTAATTGAATGATATATTGACGGATATGCTTGGTATGATCATCTATTAAATGGGTGATAAAAATGAATTACAAGAAGAAAACCATATTTTTATCAGAGAGAGAGATAGTTCACGGAGGGTGAACCAATAAGTTGTATTCAGAATTATTTATGACAAGTAAGCGACTGGGATAGTCGACTTCTTTAAGAATTACTTGAATGCTCTCATATATAAGTATGGAATATAGAAGGTTTATTACATGCATAGGAAATATAGGATGCTTTTTCAGAAGCGGATACAGGCAGGTCTGACTAAGTTTGTAGAGGAGGAATAAAAGTACAAAATAATGTAATGCATAATGCTGATCAAGAGTATTGAGGTATATTAAGCAAACTGAAATAGAGTTTAAAGTGGCTAAATAAGTACATGGAGATGATAGAAGAATCAAAGGGAGATTAAGTGCCTACGCACCTATGAGATGAAGAGTATATGCATGCAGCAACTATAATACAACTGCAGGTGTTCTCTATGAAGAATTACCTGCATCATTGAAGAATATTACATGTAAATAAATATGTTTTTGCAAGAGAGAAAACAAATGCTTGAGTCTATCCTTAAGGGTTGTATGCCAGATCACTAATCATTGTATAATCCACTATACGATCAGTCACTATATATATAACATCGGAGAAGGGAGAGAACGAGTCGAGGGTTGAACTAAGGAAGGAGAAATAGTTCATCCAGGAATTACCAACTCTGGCGGAGATGGCCAGTACTCATACACCATAGCATTACCTTGGAATATATACAAAAGAGCCAGGTGTGATAAAGAACATGAATTACTTAACTAGGCCTGCCACCTGCTACCTAGTAATATACCTCGGTCACATAGTGAATTCAACCTATCTTTGTGGAGCTGGGGTTCCCGTGGCCAAGACTACCATTGGAGATTCTGTATGTGCATGTCGTAAAAATTGTTTTCCAGAAGTTGCTACCAAAGCTGTAAGTACGAATGCAAGCTAGTGATCACGGCCGACTGAATAGAGTGAATGCAGGACTGAGTGATTCCTTTATTGTTGTATTTTTGGCACCCATTTTGCTGTCTTCAATTTCTTTATGCAAGTTTTGTTGTTGCTAACAATATTTTCCTTAGGATAGATCAGAGTATCAAAGTCTGTTCATACCTTTAAAGGGAAATCTTAGACTATAGCATATGTATTCGTGACTCTTTGGGGCTATCACTTTTTTTCTAACAGGACTGTGGGCTATACATCGAGGGAAAAGATCATACCAATGGGTCTATCATTCTTGTAGCAATTCATTGACTTTATGACTATTTGTATATAATTATAATAATAAATTCTTTAAGCACCAAACACGGCGCATAAGGCAGAAACCAGTGCTCTCCAGGTTGTACGTTGTGACGCCACTCCTCTTAGCTCTTGCACATTGTTTAATCCCAACGTTCTTCCTTCTCTTATTATTGTTCTTCTGAGTGTTTCTTTTGGTCTTCCTTTTTTCCTCTTACCCTCAGGAACCCAAGTGAGTGCCTGCAATGGTATTCTGTTGTTTTGCATTCGTAGGACATGACCGATATATGACCATCGTCTTTTCCTTATATAGTTGGAGACATATTTCTGCCTAGAGTCTTCTCTTATTTGTCGATTAGTCTTGAATTCTTTCCAACTGATGTTCATGAGTTTTCTAAGACATTTGTTCTCGAATGTATTCAGCTTGTTCTCCAATGATTTTGTTACTTTCCAACTCTCACAGCCGTATGTTAACACTGAGATAACATTTGAATTAAACAGATGAAGCTTGGTATGTATATTCAATGATCGTAATTTCCAAATGTTAGATAATCTATTGAAGGCGCTAGCTGCCAAAGCAATTCTAGTTTGAATTTCTCTTGTTGTGTCACCATCCTGAGTCATTTTACTGCCTAAATAATTGAAACTTTCAACTTTCTGTAGTTTTTCCCCGTTCAGGATGATATTAAAGGTCTCGTTAGAAAAGTTCATAAATTTAGTTTTAGAGGCATTTATTTGGAGACCTATTTTAACCGAAAGATGACACAAATTATTTACTGCTTCTTGGGATTGTCTGGGTGTTGAACTTAAGAATGCTAAATCATCAGCGAAATCTAGGTCCCCCAGGAATTTTCCATTTGTCCATTTTATACCTAATTGTTCATTGTGGGTATAGTTTCTCATAACCCAATCAATAGCTATTCCAAAAAGTAGTGGTGACATAATACAGCCTTGTTTCACCCCTGTTTCTACTGTAAACCATTCTGTTTTTCCATTTATTTGTTCTAACACAACATCTTGCATTGTCATATAGCGCTTTGATTATATTCACATATTTTGTTGGAAAACCATAGATTGTAAGTATCTTCCACAATGATGGGCGGTGTAGACTATCAAAGGCTTTTTGAAAATCGACGAAGGTGATAATAAGTGGCGATTGCATTTCCACTGATTCTTCTATAATTGTTCTTAGTGTGAATATTTGATCAATACATGATCGTTTCGGCCTGAAACCCGCTTGTTCTTCTCTGATCTTTTCGTCAGCATGCAATTTAAGTCTTTCTAACATCATGCAACATAATAATTTTCCAGGTACTGATAATAGAGATATACCACGCCAGTTATTACAGTCTGATAGATCACCTTTCTTCGGTAACTTTATAGTTACTGTGTATATGCTTGATGTAATTTTATGTGTTCTGATGGAATTTTATTATGATAATTAAAAGTCACTTAAACTTAATCAGCGTGTCGGTCAGCTCGTTCCAAAATATCTATATAATCATTGTTATAGTTTTTCCACGTCTGTGTGTCTAACTGTCGTCACTTGTGTGTGTGTGCACGTGAGTGGTATATATATATATATATATATATATATATATATATATATATATATATATATATATATATTAATATATGTAGTCAATAGACTGCCTGACTCCTCTAGATCTGTTGTAGAAGATAAGCTGAAAGAGAGAAGATTCTCGATTTCAGGGACAGCCACTATTAATTTCTACCATCTCACTCGTGGAAATCTATTTCTATTATTATCTATCACTGTGGCTATCACTTATTCTAATCTGTTCAGAAGGGACCAACCCAAGTCTTAATTCCCCTATCAAAAATCTACGACACAGATGTACGTTTGATCTAAGTCAAGGCAGATCTACGTTTGATCAAAATCAAGGCAGATCTACGTTTGGTCCAAGTCAAGGCAGATCTACGTTTTATCTACGTCAAGGCAGATCTACGTTTGATCTAAGTCCAGGCAGGTCTACGTTTGATCTAAGTCCAGGCAGGTCTACGTTTGATCTAAGTCAAAGCAGATCTACGTGTGATCTAAGTCAAGGCAGATCTACGTTTGATCTAAGTCCAGGCAGGTCTACGTTTGATCTAAGTCAAAGCAGATCTGCATTTGATCCGTGCAAGGGAGGAGGGAGCTTAACACATTTGAAATAACATTTACATAATGTAAGAACATTTCAGGTGCTCCTGATCATAAATACAGTTTTTATCAAAATTAGAAATATGTTGGCCCTCAAATCAGGACGTGTATTTCTAATTTTATATTAATAAAAAGTTATGGTTGTTTTGTTTTTATTAGTCCGTGCACCGAAACTACTTTATAATTCTCGTGCATGGAATATCCGGTCCAACACCATTGTGGATTCTAACTTGGGCATATAGACGTTCATTGTTCATTATATATAACAATTTTTCTTTCCTAGGCTGCAAGTTCTGGTGTTTGCGTTTTGACTTTTCATAATTTTTATAACAATATTATATACGAAATATTCCACTCCCTTGTTTGTTTATTTTTTTTAAATATAAAACTGTTTTTTCACTTGAGTAAAAATTGTTTTTTATTGACTGCTGTATTTGCTATTTTTGAAGATTTTGTATGTTTAATAATTTTTTGTACTGAGTAGTGTGTTATCGGAAAATGATAAATGTGTTTGTTTATCCTTGCTTGGTCCTTACTACATCATTGACTGTTACATCCTGATTCCCGTTCCGATAATATGGTAGAATACTTGTTGTGAACTTTCCTAGGTAGGTCAGGTTTTATTACTATTTCTAGAAATGGTGGGTGATTTTGTGATATTAATTATTCTATAAGTGGTTTACTTTGTAGTTCGTATTCTTAGAAATGTTAGAAGGCAGTTTGGTGTACATAATAATAAAAATATTATGTTCCTAGTGATTATTTCAGCAGTTTTTTTTTATTGCTGGGCATTCTTGCCTCTCTGGATATTGACATGCCCGTATGTGATTTTTATGGGTGCCACTCTCCTTCATACTTTAGTTGCAATCTTTGGCTCATCCACGTGTTACATGTGTTAATGTGGGATTTGAGCACCATTTCGCTCCACGCTAAGTTTATTTGTTTTGAGCTTCCTCGTCCTTTGTTTCCTTCCTTGTAAGACGTCTCATTTTCTTTTGCTTCCATATGTGATAGTATTAATACTACCAGTACTACAAAGTATCTGTTACTTAGATAGGTAATAGTCTGCAGTATTTCTTCTGCTCTATTGGGTTAGCTACATTCATAAATATTTCTTAGTGCTTGATTAAGAGTCTATCTCTTCTGTAAATATCTTTATGTCCCATGATTTCTCTTGTACTAACTTTATAGAAGTATCTAATTTTCCGTATACGTTAATATTTTGTTAATTGACTTCTTCTTTCCACGTGTCCTGCAAGTCTTGACTGTCAATTGTCTCTTTCCCTATTTCTTAATTTGTTATGTGATACCGTCTGCTTTTTGCTTTGAACCTCTTAAGTTTACCTTTATTTGATTGTTTAAGTTCAGTCAGCCTGGACATTTTAAATTTTGTCTTTATAATGTTTTCCAAAATGTCATTGTTGCGTACATTTATTACCTACGGGGGTAGTCTTCGGTCCTGCCAAATGTACGCACCAGTTTTATATAGTTATATTATTTGCGCGTTCGATTGATTCACGCACTGACGTGCACAATGCTGTGTGAGTTGCTTTGGACGCACGTGTAACCTAGTTGAGTAGTTTCTGACGTCATGTAAGGGGCAGCTCGGACCATATTTATGTCCGCTGTGTTATCCTTTGATTTTGGCAAATGTGAAATAGCCATCAGTTGTATTCGTATCTATTGATCTTCATGGCGAAGTCAATAGTGGAAGTATAAAGTAAGTGTCGCCCCCATTTCTTATGGCATGTTTATTTATGTACATTAAGTGTCAGGCCGCTCCTATTAATGGTCTAGCGGGAATTCATCGTAGATGACATTCCTAGAATTGGACACACGGAGTCGATAGCCTTTGAATCTTTTCGTAGAGGGAGAATACCTACAAGAAATCAAGTTAATGAATTTATATGCTTCACATGTTTAATATGCTGTTACTACAATGCCAGAAGCGTGGCATAGAATGGGAGAGGTTAGTCAACTGGAATCTCTAACCTGTTCGTATTATTATGTATGACTTTGTTTGAAAACTATATACTATATATAACGGGATGTATGGAGAAAGTCTGGGATTGTGAAGTATGATATGGAAGAATTTTATCCTGGAGTATGAATACGTTACCATGATGGGCGTCCTTGAAGGAAGGTCAATGGACTTGAATGAGCGGAATATTATATGGTAACAGTTTTGTGATCCTCAGTCACTTGAGTCAGAGGACTTTATTAGTAGAGAATCTTCAGGAACTTTAAAAGTAATTATCAACATGTTGACGTATGATTTCTGCGCCTGTGACGATGTTAGTCTTGTCCACTCCGTATGTGCTGTGTTGAATAAAATCTATGTACAGTCACCACCGACTTCTGTACTGCCAGTACTTGCCCAGTTCACCCAGTTCAATACTACTTGTTGAAGTTCGTTTGAAGAATATTGTTGACATTCGTTCATTTTAACCATTCGCGTTTTAAGCTACCTCTTCACCGGTATAAACTGAACTCAACGATAAAACGGAGTCAACAGTCATCTTTTTTTGTAAAATGCATTTTCTATTTCACATGTAATTTTTGTTCATATAATTTACCTGATTATTTTTCTCTTGTTGTTGTTGTATTCATTCCTAATTTCATTTCTTGATTATTGTATTTATTACCTTGATATATTTGCTTCTTGTATTTTTAAAATATTTTCTTACTGCTTCTCGTTATCCTAGTGTTATTTTAATACGTATATTTATAATGATGCTTGTTTGAGTTTGAACAAGACCCAAAAGCTACATAATTTTATAGATGGATACTTGCGTTGAATAGACCGCCTAAAATTGTGTTACAAAATCTCGATTGTGGAAAAGATGACAAGAAATGAACAAGTGCCAGTGGGAAAAGAACTGGCGACGGATAGGACACACATAGTGGAATCTTGTTGATAGCATTACAAGGCAGTATTTAATCTGGAATACCTAGGGTAGGAGAGATAGAGAGAAAGATCAAAGAAGGCATAGAGTGGAAAACTCAAGACATATATAAAGGTGATGAAGTAGACACTGAAAGACTGTCAACCGATTTGGTCATCTGACAAGAAGACCTGGCTCGAGTTTGTTAAAGGCCTATGCTTCTTCGGGAGCTGATAAGTGATGATGTTTGAGTTTTAATTTGGTTGCCAAATAAACTGGACGTGATACAAACTTTCCAGTGTGGGTTCCATAACACAATTTGGTTGCATGATAAACTGGACGAGATAAAAACCTGTCTTTTGCACTTTGTACCTAAGTATATCTGTGTGTGTGTATGTGCGTACGTGCTTGAGAGGAAAATAAAGTAAATATTAACTTGATGAGAGGTCACTTTAATAGCCATCTGAAAATACACAGAGAAATGACAAAAATCATGGAAATAAATTTGGCAAATGGTAAGAAGTTTGAGTTCGCTGAAACATCACTTCACGATGTGAACTCACTTTTAACAGCAAGGTGTAGGAACAGAAAGTGATGTCAAAATAACACTAGCAAATGCAAGAAGAGCCTTCATGGCATTTAGCAATTTATAGAAATAAAATGAAATTAAGTCCAGCAGAAAAATAACTATCTCAAATGTCAAGGCCGTGCCACTGCACGACTCTGCAACATGAAGAACAACAAAACATTAATCAAGAATGTAAACACTTTCATAAACAGATGTTTGTATAGAAGGTAGACAGATGTTTGTATAGAAGGTAGACAGATGTTTGTATAGAAGGTAGACAGATGTTTGTATAGAAGGTAGACAGATGTTTGTATAGAAGGTAGACAGATGTTTGTATAGAAGGTAGACAGATGTTTGTATAGAAGGTAGACAGATGTTTGTATAGAAGGTAGACAGATGTTTATATAGAAGGTAGACAGATGTTTGTATAGAAGGTAGATAGATGTTTGTATAGAAGGTAGACAGATGTTTATATAGAAGGTAGACAGATGTTTGTATAGAAGGTAGACAGATGTTTATATAGAAGGTAGACAGATGTTTATATAGAAGGTAGACAGATGTTTGTATAGAAGGTAGACAGATGTTTGTATAGAAGGTAGACAGATGTTTGTATAGAAGGTAGACAGATGTTTGTATAGAAGGTAGACAGATGTTTGTATAGAAGGTAGACAGATGTTTGTATAGAAGGTAGACAGATGTTTGTATAGAAGGTAGACAGATGTTTGTATAGAAGGTAGACAGATGTTTGTATAGAAGGTAGACAGATGTTTGTATAGAAGGTAGACAGATGTTTGTATAGAAGGTAGACATATGTTTGTATAGAAGGTAGACAGATGTTTGTATAGAAGGTAGACAGATGTTTGTATAGAAGGTAACACAATGTTTGTATAGAAGGTAGACAGATGTTTGTATAGAAGGTAGACAGATGTTTGTATAGAAGGTAGACAGATGTTTGTATAGAAGGTAGACAGATGTTTGTATAGAAGGTAGACAGATGTTTGTATAGAAGGTAGACAGATGTTTGTATAGAAGGTAGACAGATGTTTGTATAGAACGTAGACAGATGTTTGTATAGAACGTAGACAGATGTTTGTATAGAAGGTAGACAGACAGAAAGATGAGTCGAGCGCTACTCTGAGCTTTACACTACAGAAAATACCGTCACACCCGCAGCCTGCCAACGTGTCTGCCAACTTTATAGGAGTGGATGCTGAACCAACATTGGGAGAAATCAGCAAGGCCATTGACAGCTTGTCATCTGGTAAAGCACCAGGCAGTGATGGGATTCCTCCTGATTTAATCTTCTTCTTCTTCTTCTTCTTCTTCCTCGTTCGCCCTGAAAAGGACGGTGGTTGCGTTGTGTCTGTTTACAACATAGCTGTGATATCTGCAACTTTCGGTCGACACATCCGACTTCTGCACAGCATACACCCTGCATATGGTGATGTGACAGTGCTGGGAAGAGACAACTATTCCTCAAGACATGAGAGATGCCAAGATTGTAACACTATATAAAAATAAAGCAGACAGAAGGGATTGCAAAAACTACAGAAACGTCTCTCTTTTTAGTATTGTTGGTATGGTTTTGGCCAGAGTCATCTTAATGCGACTACACAAGTTTGCTGAGCGCATATATCCAGAGTCGTAGTGTGGATTTCGAGTTGGTAAATCAACAATAGATATGAGCTTTTCTCTCCGCCAACTTCATGAAAAATCAAGAGCATAAAATGCCTCCAAATGTCACCTTAATAGACATCATAAATCATTTGACCTAGTTAGCAAGGGATCAATATCCTTTAGCTCACCATGGAGAATAAGCCTTCAACAAACACACGCCAAGTCCTCCTGTCACGTGCCATCCCCTCAAGCTCTTTCTATGTTTTCCTTATCATTTTCACTTCTGTCTCTAGTTCTCTTCTCCATGTGCTCCTTGGTAAACCTCAGCCTCTCTTTCCCCGGGTATTCCAGAACAAAGACTGCCTTGTAATGCTATCAACAGGTTTCCTCAGTGTGTATCCTATCCATCGCCATCGTCTTCTTCTCATCTCTTGTTCCACTGACACTTGTCTAGTTCTTGTCATCAGTTCCACGTTGGTAACCTTGTCATACCATTTCAATCCTATTTTACGCAAGCACCCATTTAAGAAATTCTGTAGCTTTTTGGTTGTTGTTTTTGTTGTTCTCCATGTCTCAGAGCCATACAATAAGACTGACTTGACATTTGAGTTGAAGATTCTTATTTTCGTGTTGGCCACTAGATACCAATTTATTAAAAATGTGTGCACCAACACGACCAAAACATTTAAAAGTCCACGTGGCCTAATTTACTGACCTCGGATCCTGTACCCTATTGTCAGTGTATAACTGGAATAAGCCACAGGTAGTTTACGGGGGTCTCTGTCACGGGTTACCTTCCCTTTTATCTGCTATGATGGTCCAACGATAGCCAAACCTAGAGTAGCTAATGTGGCAGAGATACAAATAGAAGGATGGTGATGCTTGTCAGGAACCAATTTACTATGGTTGCACCACTGCAGTGTGGATTTATTATAACAATTATAAAATAAGCTCGTTCATCCAGAAGTATGACCACACAACAATGGCTGACATAAGTAATCAACACCTTCTACAGGTACTTCCCTTTAATCATATGCACAATACAATGAGGCCTCACACGGCCAATAACGCATCAAACACAACAATGAAACGCCACTGTAAACTTGCCTAATAGCTTAATCTATCAGCGTCGTACACCACAATACGACTTACACTGAAAAAGATCCTGCAATGACTATCGCTCACCTGTGCGATAAAAGTGTGACAAAGACACACTCAAATCATGTCAGCTTATAAATCTACGGCCTGTAGAAAATACCCACTAAACACTACACCGTTCTAGAATTACACATTATCTACCAGGACCGAAAAATGGCAAGCACTTATAACAAATAGTCCACAACATGAACTTCACAGTTAACTTGCTGGCAAAGGGAAATATGAGCGTCCTCTCGTGACGATGGCTAGATTCTCACTGACAAAACTTGCGCTTGACTTCCCGCCTTCCGGTAGTCACATTTCTCACAGGTTCGGCTTTCCCCGGCGTTGCCCGGCTGACTTTTCCGCCGAACGAAATACCTAAGATGCACTGCGAAATAGCGCCGTGACAATGCTTCTACCTCGAGGGGGTGTTCACAAGATATTTTAGAAGTCAAGAACAATGCTGAATGTGTATTAGGAATGTTAACTTATATGTGACCGACAACTTTTGTGAAGAAGTATTATTGCATGATTTAGCTCGTTCAAACCCCCAACTGAATTAATAGTCAAATTCTTCTTATTCTTCTTCTCCTTCTTCGTCTTCTTCTTCTTATTTTGATTATTTGTATTATTATTATTATTATTATTATTATTATTATTATTATTATTATTATTATTATTATTATTATTATTATTATTATCCAGTTTATCTCGCTGCCATGATATTATTATAATCTTATTATTATTATTTACAATCATTATACATTCATACATGTGTACTCATATCTATGATAAATGAATCAACTAGGAATTTGTAAAACAACAAATACAAAATTTAATGATCTTTTATAATGTAACATTTAAAAAGATTATGTTATTGTCATCGATACTTGATGGAAAGTAAATGTTCGTTGTTGTGGCCTGTTTAATAAGCACTTAATTGAAAATCGGTGAGCACTGCTGCTGTTGTTCGTCAGTTCGTCTCTCTGTGATAAGGGGCACTTCCCGATCATAGACTCAGGCTGTTACCGCTCATGTTGTCAATGCTGAGTATCTTCACAGGCCCGTCAGATGTGGCCGTCTAGTGTCGACAATCAGTTTTCTGAATCACAGACTCATAGCAAGAATGAGTTACACCAACAACACAGAACAATATGGACTGTTTCTGTTTTATTTCTAAAATTGTTGGTGTGAATGTTTCTAACCCTTTCATAAGCGAACATCAGACATTCATTAAGAAAACTCTCTTTAACGGTTTTAATACGCCTTGTAGTTCCCGGGAGCCTCTGAAAACGAAAAAGACTACCGCTCGTTATGTCGTATGACGGTTATTATAAGGTAGTGTATGTGGTTGTCAACCTGTTCATTGAGAACTACAGAAACCACTAATATATAGTAGTGTATTTGGTTGTTAACCAGTTCATGTAGAACTACAGAAACCACTAATATAAGGTAGTGTATGTGGTTGTCAACCTCATCACATAGAACAAATTACTACAAAAACCACTAATATAAGGTAGTGTAAGTGGTTTCCAACCTCATCACGTAGAACTACAGAAACCACTAATATATGGAAGTGTATGCGGTTGTCAACCTCATCATGTAGAACAAATTGTTACAGAAAACACTATTGTATGAGCACGTGACTGCTTGTGCGTGTTTCCTGCCAGGGACTAGCTGAAATATTGACACCGTGCTAACAAAAGGACATTTCTGAATGACCTTGCAAGACATGCAGAAGAGGCAGCACTGAGAAATGAACAAAGCACTGTTTATAAAATAACTAAAACTATCAGTGGAAAACGAGGTGCAAACAACATATCATTAGTAAGAGACAAGCAAGGAAATCTCATCACCACAGCACAGGGGCAGGAAACAAGATGGGCAGAGCACTTCAGAGAAACACTGAATAAGGAATCACCAGAGACTCAGTTGAATGTTCCTGAGGCTGAAAGCGACTTAGACGTAAATACAGACATTCCAAGAAAAGAAGAAATCATCACAGCTATCAAAGGGCTAAAAAAGGGAAAAGCGCCTGGTCACGACAATCGAAATGCTGAGCTATTCAAGACAGACCCTGAACTAGGAGCAGAACTATTAGAACCACTATTTGCACAAGTCTGGGAAACTGAGACAACACCAACAGAGTGGAGTAAAGGAATAATTGTCAAATTGCCCAAGAAGGGCGACCTTGCAGACTGCAACAACTGGAGAGGAATTACCCTCCTCTCAGTTCCCAGCAAATTACTAGGCAGGATAATCATCCAGAGAATTTCAAAAGCAGTTGACCATAAACTGAGGAAAGAACAAGCGGGCTTCAGAAAGAACAGAAGATGTGCAGATCATGTATTTACCCTCAGGAACATTATAGAGCAGTGCTCAGAATGGCAGAGACAGCTGTACATTAACTTTGTTGATTTTGAAAAGGCTTTCGACAGCATACACAGAGACAGCCTATGGAAAATTCTGAAGGCTTATGGAATTCCCAGCCGCATTGTTTCCATCATAAAAAGCCTCTATTTTAACTTTACGTGCAGTGTTGGATCGAGTAATGTAGCTTTCGAAGTGAAAACAGGAGTACGACAGGGATGCCCCTTATCAACAACATTATTTTTTACAGTCATAGATTGGGTGATGCGCCAGACAACAGAGGGTAGTCCAAGAGGAATTAGATGGACAACGTTTTCTACATTGGAAGACCTGGAATATGCAGATGACATTGCACTACTCCCGCATTCACATCAGCACATTCAAGACAAAACTGATAGACTAAATGAGTATGGCCAGCATGTTGGCCTGAACATCAATTTGAAGAAGACAGAGGTCATGACACTAAATGTGGGCAATCCTGAGCCAGTAACAGTAAGAAACCAGAAGTTAGAACAGACAGACACATTTACTTACCTAGGATGCATAGTAACACCTGACGGCGGAACAAGCAAGGACATTAACAACATAATGAATAAAGCGAGAACAGCCTTTGCTGTTCTCAACAACATTTGGAAGTCTTCGAGGTACAGCACAAACACCAAATTACGACTGTATGAGAGCTGTGTACTTTCTGTGCTTCTCTGTGGTGCGAAATGTTGGAGAGTAACAGAGAAGGAAATGTCGAAACTGTCCTCCTTCCACACAATCTGCCTAAGGAAAATTCTCCGAATCTTTTGGCCAAACACCATCAGCAACCAAGAACTACTTATTCGGAGTAACCAGGAGGACATGCACACCATCATAGCTGGCAGACGCTGGAGTTAGGTTGGCCACGTCCTCAGAAGGGACCCTGATACCATCACAAGAACAGCTTTGCTATGGACCCTCGAGGGAAAGCGAAAGAGAGGCCGACCAAAAACAACTAGGCGGAGAACTGTGGAAGCTGAAATGCAAAGAATGAACCACAGTTGGGGCACTGTACGAAGGAAGGCCGCCGACCGAGCAAAGTGGAATCGATTTGTTGCTGCCCTACAAGACGCCACAAGGCGTGATGGCCACTGACTGCTTTGATGTTTGGTGGTTATGGATCAAAGAAGAAGAAGATGCTCCATAGGGAGAGAAAAAGAAAATTATGATAATACACACCAAGCAGTTATCGGGGTCTGACAAGATATGACATAACAATAATACAGAACTTGTAATACACCCCAAGCAGATATCGGGGTCTGACAAGACGAAGATAGGACATAATAACTGTACACAACTTGTAATACACCCCATGCAGTTATCGAGTGTTGCGGTCAGTTTGCTGAGTTAAAATGTACCTATTTAATTTTGGAGACTTTAATTTAATAGTTTCTTGATCAAAGAGAATTAATTCATGTTTTACTGGGATTGTAGTTAACAGTGGTGGTTGTCCCACTTATCTGTTAACCCAGCGTCTAATTTTAGAATCGATGTCAGCTTTTCCTGTCATGTTCACCCATCTGAGTTTAGCTCAAGCGTCGAGCGTCTCGACGCATGCGCGATGAATCTGGCGCGATTGGAGACATCCTGTGTTAAGGAGTCGAGCTGTAGTCTTTGAAAAGGTCAAGACGATTTTGGGAAAGTCCTCTGTGTGTGTTTGACCAAGATGGTTTAAGTTTGTTCCCAATGTTATATTCTGATACGCCTAGGAGGCGAGTGGGTGTTGTGATATTTATTCTGAGGGACAGTAAGGTAATTTGCTCTTAAAACTGTTTCTCTCGTTTGTTCAGAATCTTATATGACTTGTTTTGTAGCCAGCTAATGACTTGTCCCTGGGAGGGAAAGAGTCCACCTAAGTATATTTGAGAGGAAGCTCACGATGTATTCTATTATTATGCACTAGGCTGGTGTATGCCCAAAGTACATTATGTATTTTGTATCCCGCTATTCCGGCGATACCGTTTGCACAAGGTGTGACTCCCCTTGTTTGCTGTAGAAGTACCACAGAGGCCATCATATCTATAAGCCTGCCCTATTGCGCGGCCTGCTGGAGACCCATACATATATCTGACTTACTGAGGTCAGAAAGGAGTCGTGTAAACTCACATATTTACTGTATTTTGCTGTAGCTGACGAAGGTGGAATTGTACGAGATCAGCTTTAATATATATATGCACAGCTTGCTGATGAACTATATTCATACATGATGTGTCCTGAATTGCCAATGACTATTTTATGTTGATGTCGGCGTACCTGTCGTTGTGATGTATTAAAGTCTATCAAACGTCAGAGGTGTTCCAAGAACTATATGAATTACTGCATGTAATTACTACAACAAGTGTGATGTCATTTAGAAGCATTGTCTTCCACGAACTTTCATACACGCATTCGCATTCATTGAAGTCTACTCACACTCTATATTATACAACACCTCAACACTTTCAAGTCATCCAAACGAATGCCAGCATTGTTGCGGCCAACCAGGGCCTGTATATAATTATGTCCGCCTGTGTGGCTTAGAATCGTTTCCAACATTGATACTGGACATTCTTCAACATTCAACTCTACATTTAAGTGGTTAAACTGAGCCTGTCCTATTTGGGTCACGGACACCTGTTACGCTTGGACGAACACAGACCATTCCTGACTGTTTACATTTATGGTATCCAGTATGAGCCTTCTCAATGTCAAAAATTGTCCGTTACATTAGGGTCTGACAAGACGAAGATAGGTCATAACAACAATACACAACTTGTAAAAAACCCCAAGCAGTTATCGGGGTCTGACAAGATGAAGATAGGACATAACAACAATATAGAACTTGTAATACATCCCAAGCATTTATCGGGGTCTGACAAGACGAAGATAGGACATAACAACAATACACAACTTGTAATACACCCCAAGCAGTTATCGGGGTCTGACAAGACGAAGATAGGACATAACAACAATTCGAAGATAGGACATAACAACAATTTACAACTTGTAATACACCCCAAGCAGTTATCGGGGTGTGACAAGACGAAGATAGGACATAACAACAATACACAACATGTAATACACCCCAAGCAGTTATCGGGGTGTGATAAGACGAAGATAGGACATAACAACAATACACAACTTGTAATACACCCCCAAGCAGTTATCCGGATGTGACAAGACGACGATAGGACATAACAACAATACACAACTTGTAAAATGTTCTAGAAAATGCCCTTCAAAACTAAGAGGCGTGATTTGACTCAGTTTACCCAGCTGACAACAGGTGTAACTGATTCTGCTTGGAAGTTAGGAAAGAAATGGATCCATACCTCCAACTGGGAGGACAAAATTAGACAATCTCTGAAGGACCGAGGACTAGACTGGAACGAGGCCAGGAGGAAGATAGCCGATATGATAGCATGGCGTGTGCTCTTCCAAACCTCTACACCTCAGGATAGAAGATCAACGAATAAGTAAGTAAGTAAGTTAGGAAGTAAACAAGCAGGGAGGCAGGGAAGAGATCACCATAGTAACAAAGCTGAGAACTTGTATAAGTGTCATTTCTAATTCCCCCCCCCCCCCCCCCACACACACGGTTGTGGCAGTATATTTTTTTTATTTGCATGTCTGCGGTCAAATTAGTCAAATTAAGAAACCTAGGGAAATGTCAGATTTAGACATGTGATCATGTTAAACACAACACAATATATGTATCTAAGGGTTCTTAAATTGTGGGGCGCTATTGGGGAGGTGTATTTTGGATCCTTGGCTCTTTGTTTCCCATGCTTGTCGTGGTATCTAAATTGATACAATTCTAAAATTTAGAATTAAACTACATAGTTTTATTTTTATGCATTTTTTATATTATTAGTATTGATTACAATCATCACCACTGCAATCTGGGTAAACCCAAATGTCGAAGGGTATAAATGCTAATTTTTCCTGCTGTACGCTGATTGTGTACAAGCCGGATTCATCCTCTCATACATCCAATCTTGCTGGTCTTACGTTTGAGCCAATTTCCAGCAATCTTAGCTTTGTTGATTCGTCGATTACAGTTTCATTCTCTAACAGGCGATCTTTAATTGTCCTTAGTATCTCTCCTGCATCCATATCCAGTGTCCCATGCGTACTCTGGAATCTAGTCTGTCAGCTCTCTCATTGCCACGTTTCCTTGCTTTACCAGGATATTAGATCCACACCATTTCCTGAAGATGTTTTCCATTTATTACGTAGCCATTCATTTTAGACCTTACGACGCATCAACTGAGGGTTTGACACAATAAATGCCGTTCTTAAAGAAGTTTCGGACACCCATCTGTTAATGAAGTTTCAGACACCCATCTGTTAATGAAGTTTCAGACACACATCTGTTAATGAAGTTTCAGACAGACATCTGTTAATGAAGTTTCAGACACCCATCTGTTAATGAAGTTTCAGACAGCCATCTGTTAATGAAGTTTCAGACAGCCATCTGTTAATGAAGTTTCAGACACATATCTGTTAATGAAGTTTCAGACAGCCATCTGTTAATGAAGTTTCAGACACCCATCTGTTAGTGAAGTTTCAGACAGTCATCTGTTAACGAAGTTTTAGACACCCATCTGTTAATGAAGTTTCCGACAGCCATCTGTTAATGAAGTTTCAGACACCCATCTGTTAATGAAGTTTCAGACAGCCATCTGTTAATGATGTTTCAGACACCCATCTGTTAATGAAGTTTCAGTATTTGTAGGTCTCCTCTTTCCTATTATTCAGTTCTCTACACCATTTTGTTTATACACTGTGACGTCATTTGTTTGTTTACATTCTTCGCATTTGTCAACACATTCTTTGTGATATTTACTTTTAGTTTCGCTGTTTATTTCTTTGACTTTTGCGAATGTTTTCGTATTGTGTTTGATCTTTGTTATTGTTTACATTGTCTTGGATCTTTGTTATTGTTTACATTGTCTTCGATTGTAGTTATTGTTTACATAGTTCTTGCATAGTTAGCTTTCACTATTGTTACATATTTGCTTATGCACTATTAGCTGTATAGTGCACTTATCATAACTAAATGTTGGATTGGTTATGCACTATTGGATGTGTAGTGCAGTTATGATAAATAACTGATGATTAAGTGGTTATGCACTATTGGATGTGTAGTGCCCTTATGATTAAGAAGTGACTTGTCGTATTATTATACATTGAGTAATACAAGTTCTTTGTCAAAGACTTGTTGCCCACAAAGATTGGAGTGAACATTGTGATTATACAAGTACTTATTGAAGTCTTGTCACTATTAAGATTGAAATAAGTTAATTAATTATTTCAGGGTTTAGCTCATATTATAAGACATAATGGATATGTTGGATTATTTTCTCCGTGAGGGAGATAGGAAATTACGTTTATTTGGGTCAAGCTGTGAAGAATATGCCACAGAACAGCTCCTAATTCAAGTGAGTCAGGATCTAAAACAATATGTCTTGTGTAAGTTTGGATACGACTATTCAAAAGAGAAAGCATTGAGACTTTCCAAGTTGATATCTACAATTTTTTATGATGAGGGAAAACCAAATACTCAGAGGAGCAGTAGCTTGGAGTTGGATTCATTAAAGGAAACAATAAATGAGCTTTAAATTGATAAGAAAGCTCTTACTGATAAGTTATCAGCAATGAATTCTGAAAATACTGTATTAAAGGGTAAAGTGACAATGTTGATAGAAGATAATAAGAAATTCTATGACACTTCTCTTAGTCAGAAGAAACAATTAGATGATGAAGTAATCTCATTAAAACAGTTGTTGAATAACCAGATGGAGCAGGTGAACTCTTCCACGCTTGATTTAAAACTACTGTGGAAGATAATAGAAACATTAGTTCTTCCTCATGAGAATAAGTTAAGACATTTTCAACTGGAAAAGGAGAAAAAAGAGTTGGAAGATGAGATGAACTCAATTAAAGACAAATATCTATGTAAGGAACAGGCTCTTATTAGAGAGCTAGAACAAGTCAAAATAAACAATGAGAAGTGGAAGTCAAATTATATAGATTTGGAGTTTGAGATTGAAAAACAGAAAATAGAAATTGAGGATCAGAAACTTGGAGCTAAAGAGAAAAAATTGCAGATGCACATGCAAACTGAAGAAAATATGAACTTGCATGAGGAGAAGATGTCGTCTATGGAACTGAAAGAAATAAAGGTAGTGAATGAGAAGGATACAGTTGTTCCTGAAAAGATTGATCAGTTTGTGACTAGCCAGCATAGTGCTATTGAAGCACTTAAACTTGAACTGATTCAGGAAAGAGTTACAGTTTTAGAAACTACATCTCAAAATGAACAATTGAAAATAGATCTTAGAGATAGGATCACTAGAGAAAAGACTCTTACTTCCCAGCTACATGACATAAGGTTGGATTATAACAGGAAGGTTAAAACCAACGAAAGAGTATACAAAGCTGTTGCTAGAGAGAAAACTATTGCAGAAGCAGAAGTTACAAAACTTCGTAAAAGAGTTGACGGCTTATTAGATATTGTTTTGTGCAAAAAGATATTATCTGCTACCAAGGTCAATGAAGTTAGACATAAAGCTGATGGTCGATATGTTAATGCAAAGAGTCAGCGACATGCACTCGATGCCAGCAGTAATAGTAAACAATATGTCAACAAATCGTTTCGTGGTAAATATGGTTTCCCACGTGATAACGATACTGCCTCTAATGGGAGTTGGCGGCAGGCCAAAGGTAAATCAAGTTTGGATCACGGTGAGGACTTTGATAAGTGTCAGGATAAGATTCCTCAGAGAAACCATGCATCGGATTTTCAGATTCCTTATAAGTTGATAAAAGAAAACAAAACCGTTAGTACCCATCGTACTCAGCTCAGACAGTACGATGTACCTATTGAGCACAGTGACACAGGGAAAAATAACAACAATTTTGCTAGGAAAGATAAGCGTGATTATGAACAGCGCCAAGGGCGTTCATCACGTGGTAATCTTCCTTTTTCACGTAATGGTTCTTCTTCAAAGAACTGGAGGCAATTTGATGGTGCTCAACTTTTTGGTCCCAGTAACTATAGGAACTTTAATAGAGGTTACCAACCTTATAATAGTTTTTCTTGGAAACAACAAAATCCACGTAATAGGAATTTTGATTATAAGGTAAATAACAATCACAATTATGGCAACTGGAGTTCAAATAAGAGCAATGGGCTCGACGGAGATAAGAATTTTGATACATCTCGTTGTGATGGCAGATGCCCACACGATTCCACTTAATTCTTCTGTCATATATATTTACTGATATACAGTCCTCTACTATAATGACATATCAGCACATATGTTATCACTTGTTGTGAATTTATAACATTGTACCATATAATGTTAAGGAGGCTTAATTAGCAATATATGGGCCAAAAGTTTACAATGGCCACGTTTATATATTATATTTTGATGACTGTATTAAGAGATTTAACACTTGTTTTAAAGATGTGTTTTGTTATTGATATTTTCGCAGCACATCATTGAAGTATGCGAGGTTATGTCCATTGTGGAACTTTGAAGATTGTCAAATCCTAAACTTATGGAAGCAGATTTTGTCCTCATCTTCTAGGAACATCTATGTAATTAGAACAATACAATGTATCATTATATTATATGCTTATATCATGTATCATGTATTTTTGTGTAATTCTAGAGTGCGGTATAGTAATATATGACACCGCTGTTTGCACAACACTTCATTGTTTAATACTATGATAATATATCTAATGTCATAAATTTGTATGAGTATGATTTACCTTGCATTATGATGTTGCCATAACTGTGGCGTATGTTGGTGGCACCTCCCTGGAATATAAGCGTACACTTAGGGAAATATTTTCTCTAAGATTCTGAGATACAATCTCAGCTATCGCTCTATGCGTCGCGATAGCCGCATATTAAGCATTATATCACCGCATCATACGTGCGTTTAGAGCCTGTTGTTTCTGGCTCTAGGATTTTTAAAAAAATGTTTCATTTTTTTTCCCGGGGGGTGCGGTAATCTGTTACGCACAGAATTTTTCAAAAAGACATTGTATAATTTTGTCTAAAGTCATGGTATAATTTTGTCTAAAGACATTGTATAATTTTTTCTAAAGGCATTGTGTAATTAACTTGTCTGAATTGTACACCTTGATTTTTTGCACAGTCTAAGATAAATAACTCTTGTTTTACTGTGAGTACATTTTGCATAGATGGTTACCTTCGCTTGTGTCGGGACTCATCGGTCCATTTTTTTTAACGATGTGTTGGTCACTCTCCTTATATGGTAGTATCGGTCATCTGTTTCTTAGAATGATTGAAACCAGTGTTGAGGATTCGTTTGCTGTCCATATAAGGCAAGATTTCTTACAAAATCTTTCTAGAAGGTCTTCAACCATCGTCTCGTTGAATTTTACTCAGGTGTATGCTTTTCTGCGCATGTCTGAACATTCAGGGGTTAGAATCGTCTTCCGCCCAGCGAAAATTCGAGATGTTGTTCTGAGCGAGGCAGGACGCATTTTTACCGTCGCTGTGATTTGTAATAGGGAATTAGGATTCTTTTTGTGAGTTAGTGTAGCTAACAAGGTCCTTCCCTTTATGATTCCAAACGCCTGGAGGCGTATGTTTGTGGTGTTGATTTCGAAACAAGGTAATACCTCATTTATGTTTCAAATCTATGATTTAACATTATGTTGACAATGGTCGATCTGCGCTCGCTCACGTACTACAGTGATATAGGTGCTTCTAATAGAAATCACACCCCAGGTATTTTCATACCTGTGATTTATATATATACGGGATATCCTAAGCCCGAGGAACAGTACTACGTCCTATGAATATCGCTAGGTCAGCGATCCCACCTTTTGTCGAAGGTTAGACTTAGGGATGTTATAAAGGTCAGGTTGACCTGTACTCTATGTATGCTATTCACGTGCGGACGATAATGGATTTATTGTATACATCTGATCTGCTAGCATCAGGAGGGGAGTATTCATTTCTATCTATGAACATTGATGATCTGCAGCTGACACTGTTGCAGAATTAATATTTATGAACTTTAGGTACCCAGATCTGTGCCATATCATTTATACAGATCCATGAACCAGAACTTTATGATACCGAATACACTGAAGTATTGTTTACTCTATGACTGATGAGAATTGGATCCTACATGACTATCAGCTGGCACCAATATCATTTTTGAATGCTGAAACTATTGAACTGTGATGTTTATGATGTATGTGAAGTAACTGTCGTTGTGGCATGAAATAAATGATGAAAACGTCAAGAGCAGTTACCTCCTTTATGACTTCGCATGTCACTTTGATTGTGCTGTAACTCTGTGGACTAGCTAACTACTTTACACACAGCAACAACATAAACCAGATAAGACACCCTACACTACAACTATAATTTAACTGGTGTCGATAGGGGTGGTAATTGAAGTCAGCCTAAATCCACCCTTATCAACATCCAATTTGCAACTTATTCTGACTACCGGGTAGAAGAAGCAGTACCTTCTCTCCCACAGCCAATTCTCTGTCTTTAGCTTTCTTGTCTATTTTTCCATGCACTGGTAGGGTCTCTTCCACTAGAAGCACTGTAGTGATGATTTTTCTTTCCAGAATCATCCTGCACAAAACGACCGCTACCAATTTTTTTCTTGGGGCTTTCTCCCAACCTGGAATTCTTGATGAAAGATTTCCTCTCTACATCTTCTTCCTCCAGTTTACATAAGTATGATTGAGGGATTTTCGGCTTATCCTGGGGTAAGACATCTTTTTGCACTCGCTGCATAGTGGCCATTGTAAAACAGTCAATTGAAGCTTGTCCGTGAAAAGGGGCTTCCCATTCCACTTGGCTCACTTTATTAAATTTATTTTTCTTTTCAGTGTCAGGCCTACGTTTGCCCCGTGGCATGTCCAGGTCCTGATCAATGTTCCCACTTGTGGGTGTTCCCTCATGTGCTATGCTACACCTTTCTACAAAATTCTGAATGTCCCACCTTCTCTTGGGCCAATAATAATTGTGAGCTACCTTTTGAATGATGGTACCTATTTTTTCATGGTCCCCATCTTTTTTCACATGTAAGCTCCTTATTAAGTCTGTCCTATACCTTTTAGGAAGTACCAGCTGTCCCTGACCTTTGGATCTAGTTCCAGTCTTCCGGTATATCAGTTTGTTCTTCATATAGAAGTCTCCTTTTCCTGGAGGTGTGTGACCATTGGACAATTTTCTAAAACAGGGCTTGAGGGTCTTATCCCCAGCCTGTGCCTTCCTCATCTCTTCTGGAGTGGTATTTATCATAATATCCTCCTCCTGTCTAGAGGTCGACCTGACCTGAAGGGTGGCCATATACACCGGTTTCCTTCTGCAATGGTCAGTATCATGATTGTCCATCCGACAATTCTTACACTACTTCCTTCCTTGGTTGAAAGATTTTCTTTCATCAAATTTCCTTTCATCGAATTGTGGGGTTTTATTTTTATTATTATACCGTGGCCTATCAAACTGGTGCTTACCTTTGTTCTGATCTCTATGATCAAATTTATTAAAGTTTTGTGGTGCCTTAAAAGTGTCTACCTGTTTCTTTTTATTACCTGTTACCTCTGCTTGAGCTGCTTGATATCTTTCAGCAACATTTAGTAACTCACCCAGTCTCTCTGCACCTTGTTCCATGAGAAACTTTCTCAGGTCTGGAGCCATGGACTCTCTTAGTTGTTCTATAAGGATCATTTCCTTAAGATCTTGGGTTTTCCCCAGAGCCGTCCATTTCTCCAAGTATGTCTCTAACCGTGCAGAGAACTGGTGATATGTTTCATCTGACAGTAGTTTAGCATTCCTAAATTTTTTTCTATAAAATTCTCCATTCTTTTCATATCTTAACAAAAGAGCCTGCTTTAACATGTCATAATTTTCTTGATCATCTCTGCTCATTTTGGCAAAAACTTCATAAGCTGTACCACGAAGCCCTTGAGATAACTTTAAGCTCCACCTTTCTCTCTCTAACCCATACGTGGTAGCTAATAGTTCATATCTATTTAGATAGCTCTCGATATCATCGTCTTTCTCAACAAAATGATCTAAATGAAAGCTCATAGCTGAGGTTGAGGCTCCCTGACTAGCAGTGGCATCAGAGGTAAAGGGACTGGCACCATTTTCAGGAGCATGGCTTTGAAACTCAAACTCCCTTAGCCGTAATTCGTGCTCCCTCTGTAATCTCTTATCTCATGCTTCACTCTCTGCAGTCAATCTTCTTTCCTCTCTTTCGGTAGCTTGCCTTCTTTCCTCTCTTTCTGCAGCTATTCTCTTTTCTTCTCTTTCTGCCTCCAATTGTAACTTCTTAGCCTCAGCCTCTAATTGCAACTTCTTAGCCTCATCCTCTAATTGTAACTTCTTAGCCTCAGCCTCTAATTGTAACTTCTTAGCCTCAGCCTCTAATGCCCTAGCCTCTTTGTCAGCCTCAATCTGCAACCTCTTAATTTCCTTTTCAGCCTCTAACTTTCTTTCAGTCTCTTTTTCTAATCTTTCCGATTCTAATTTTCTTTCTGCTTCAAATTTTCTTTCTTCACGTTCAATATATTTGTCACATTCAATAGTGACATAAGCAATCATAACTTGCCCGTCCATTCCTAACTCTTTAGCAGCTTGCATGGCAGCAGATCGAAATTTTGCCAGGTCCGCCATTTTCTAGCAGGCAAATGTATACAATATTTAACTAAACAATTTTATCTATGAGTAATTAACCAAGGACAACCACAAGCACTGAGAGCTCAACCTTATTTTTCCACTCAAGAATACCTTTTTAATTTTTTATTATTTCCAGAAGTGAATTACTCCCAATATATATGCTAGGGGAAGATTCAAATTCCCGGGAGCCAGACCCCAATATATGTGATAAGTTGGGATTATATAAATATTTATAGGGACTTAATGTACTGACTGAGATCAGATGTGAAGGTATCTGTATCTAATAAGTGTAGTGTGTTACAGATGACCTTACTTTGCTACCACATTTAGATCTCAATCAGACTTGTTCTGGGCTAATGTGATGACTACGTTGAATGTCTAGGGTTATGATGGTGATGAAGTGTAAGTTCACAACAACAACAGACAGATAAACACTTTTATTTAAGATTCACAACACTTTACAACACGATGACAAGAACATACATATTACACTCTAGAAGACTAGCTTAAGTAAGTCAAGTGTTAACTTTTAAATTATGTATTCGTTTCTTTCAATAATAGATATCCTGATCCAACTACAGAGTGAATCAGGAATCACAATTAAATGCAAACACAATGTATATGTACAAAAATTATACAAAGGATCTTTGTCCTGTCATAGAATATTATTACAATATGTGTGTAGTGTGTGCTCTAGTATTAAGAGGTAATACTGGCTTTTGAAGCTATGTTGTTGTTTGTCATCACGACTTCATGTGTTTGTTAATGGTGGAAATCTTGAAGGGTTCACAGTTCTTTTTATTTGTAACAATAATAACTGTCCCTCTTGAGTTATTATTACAGTCAATTTTAGAGGGATTTATACAAGGTTGAGCTGCTCTGGCCAACGAATTCTTAACTTCTGTGTTGGCGGCAGGAAAACTGTCTCCTCTGCTCGCTTGCTTCTCAGTTATCTTGAGATACGCCACTGGTCAATATCTTGGACAAGGAGTCTGCTACCAGCCTTTGGATTCAGCAAAACTCAGACCAGGTGCTGCTCTAATACTTCAGTACCACGGTCCCTGAAATAAGAAGGTTGTACCTCCTTCTTCAGAACTAATATATAATCTATTTCCACAATAAAGTACAGGACATTACAAACACAGAGTTCAGCGCTGTATGCCAACTACTAGCTTCTCATGTGACAATATACCAGTATTCCTCTCCCTAATGGTTACAACGCCTCTGCAATTCCAGCTGTAATTCTTTCTATACAATGAGATAGGTGTCATGTTATTAAATGGCAATCCCATATATGCCAATGCAGTTATACTCCTCTCTGACAATCTTTTACATGGTGGAGCAATATCTAGGCCTTGCCTTCTGTTTGCTACTGAACCACACACATACAGACACAATTTATCAATTCATATTCAATTTTCATATAATACATATATATATCACTGGCTTCCTAGCGCAGTGGTCTATGGTTCGATCCCCAGATGAGGAGGAAAATTTTTAGGCCACAAACGGCTCCTGGGTTGACCCAGCCCCAAATGGGTACCAGAGCTACTCTGGGAAGGTTAAGGCGGCCGGCGTGATGCCGACCACATCACCCCTCGAGTGCCGACGGTCAAGATAATATAGGCCTAACACCATATTCCCACTATGCCTCAATGAGCGTGTAACGGGTTCCTTTACCTTTTTATATATATATATATATATATATATATATATATATATATATATATATATATATATATATATATATATATATATATAGATATATAGGAATCATGTCTAGCTTACCACAATTCAAGGAAATATACACTAGTACGTTGACTGGCGATGAATACTGGCACAATTTTGATCTGCCTTATCCCAGGCTTTTATTTAGAAAAATATTAGCTTGCTCTCAACGCACTGTCTTCTCATAAAGTTTATTTTCAAAACTGGCCCTGAACTGACGCTTCTATTTGACTATATTGAACGCTCTAACCAATGGGACCATGTTTACAAGAGCCTTTGAAAAAACGTTACCCATCCTACCGTAACCATTAACAACCAACTAGTATTTGCAGTCCGACTAATCAGGTTTTGCCTTACATATTTCTACAGCCAATCAAATCGTATCTAACTGGTTGGCCTCATTCCCGTAAAGCAGTTTTGTTCAAACAGCCATTATGAGCAAATATGATCTTGTGCTGTCAGACAACCTCACTATAGTATTTTGGCTATAATTTATTAAGTACTAGACTATTTGCATAACACAGAACATATTCTTTGTCAGCAAGTCCTAAGGTACAAGAATATATAAATTTAATGGGGTTAAGTGGCTTCGTTCAAAATATGTATTATTCTAGGATAGTCGTGTATTTGTTTTTATTTTTCGAACCGCCACCTGTTCTGCCTTTTTGACTGTTCTGTTAGTATAAAGTCAGGATTTCAGACGTAAAACAGTATTGTGTCATGTTTCCTAATAAGCATTAAACATGTTTTCAAAACCAAACCTTGTATTGGTAGTGTTTTTTATTAGTTTATTCGAGAAAAAAATCAAGCCTGCATGCCTTTCGCGTGGGGTGGCATTAATTTTCAATCGCGAGACGACGTGGTAGTATTGCATGCGTTCCTCCATTCTTCTCTCTCTCTCTCGCTTCGGAGCTGTTACGGTATTTTAATTGGCATCGTCTGCTAGAGGTTAGCAGCATACGATTTTAGGGGTTACAGCATTTAATGTAATGTAAAATATTATTAGTCTATTGAACGCTATGACGTATCAGCGTTGGTGGGTCACGCACCGTGACCAAGAGACGGGACCCTTTCTTGTATGACCGTCGAACTGAGAAGACGTGTCCTTGTACTCTTATAGTGTCGGGCATGGAACGCCACACAGTTATATTGTATTTAAATATGGACATGGGTCAGTCCACTGATTCTATGAAAGAGATGAACGCTTCAGGTTAGTAATTGACTAAACCTAAGTCGGAAATGAATTAACAGTCCGTATTAAATATATTATTGCCAGACGCATAATCTCACTGTCGGTCGTTGGGATCACCAACCACGCGTACATATAGTTATGTCGTTCTGCCTATAATAATTCATGCTATTTGACAAGGACTGAAGTGCAGATAAATCATATACGAAGTATGAACTGAACTTAATATGTATTTTCTTCATAATGACCACGTGTGAACTGTTTATGTATGGAATCGATGTATTAAATTGTGATGGACTCAAGGAACGACTTATCAAGTCTATGAACGTTGGGAATTTAAATATTATGATGTTGACAAATCTTATATCCCACCTTCGCGTAACTTACTACCAACAGCACGATACCATAATTGGCTAAGAAAACAAGGGATAGATCTTGGTAACTATACACAGAAAAGCTAGCCAGCAATTGCAACAACCAAAACCTGTCTCAACAACTTTACGCCTCAACATAAGCCCGTCTGTCTTTTTTTGGTTACCGTATTGTATATAATGACATTAATGTAGTATTATATCTAGGTCATTAAGCAGTTTGCGTATCTCAAGGTTTTCTAAGAAACACAGTACCAGTTTTATTTTTAGAAACGCGTGTAGTTTATGCAGTAGGCTTTTACTGTCAAACGTGGAAGCGTCACAGTTATGCCGACGAAGTGGAAAAAGGGGATCTCGGGTTCAGTCATTATGGCGTTCTACAACGCAGGTGTACGCTATTGTGACAGCACTGGTCTTTCACCATTCTTCTTTCTTTTGTATTATTTCGTTCTACTTTATATTTATTTTCTCATTTATATATGTGTATTAGAATATTTCACGACACTTACTTACTTACTTACTTACTTACTTAGTCGTTCCCCTTCTACCGTGAGGTGTAGAGATTTGGAAGAGAGAGCATCAGACTATCCTATCGGCTGTCTTCCTCCTGGTTCCATTCTAGTCCTCGGTCCTTCAAAGATTGTCTAATGTTGTCCTCCCAGCGGACTCTGGGTCGTCCTGGGTGTCTGGATCCTTGGCTCTTTGTTTCCCATGCTTGTCGTGGTAGCCGATCTTCTCCCATTCTGCAGACATGGCCAAACCATCTTAGTTGGGACTGTTCTACTTGGGTTTGCAGGGCGTGGCATTTTAGGCCTTGACGTATCGTCTGGTTGCGGACCCATTCTCTTCTTGTTACTTCAACCACCTTCCTCAGATACCTTATTTCTGAGGTTTGGATCTGGCTTTTGTGCGTTGTAGTCATTACTACTTACTTACTACTTACTTAATACTTACTTACTACTTACTTACTATTTACTAACTTACTACTTACTTCTTACGTACTACTTACTTAATAATTACTACTTACTTACTACTTACTTACTACTTACTACTTACTTATTTACTTACTTACTAATTACTACTTACTTACTACTCACTTACTTACTAATTACTACTTACTTACTTACTACTTACTTACTTACAACTTACTTACTACTTACTTACTTACTTACTATCTACTTACTACTTACTACTTACTTACTACTTATTTACTGTCTTACTACTTACATACTACTTACTTACTACTTACTTATTTACTGGCTACTTATTTACTACTTACTTACTTACTTACTACTTACTTACTACTTATTTACTTACTTACTACTTACTTACTAAGTACTACTTGCTTACTACTTACTTACTACTTGCTTACTACTTTCGTACTACTTACGTACTACTTACTTAATGACCTACTTACTTACTACTTACTTTCTACTTACTTACATACTACTTACTACTTACTTGCTACTTACTACCTACTTACTTACTACTTAGTACTAAATACTTACTACTTACTTTTTACTTACTTGTCATAGACTGGATAATGCGTCAGACAACAGAGGGCAGTCCAAGAGGGATAAGATGGACTACATTCTCTACTTTGGAAGATCTGGAATGTGCAGATGACATTGCACTACTAGCACATTCACATCAACACATCCAAGAAAAAACGGATAGACTTAATAGGTTTAGCCAGCAGATTTGCTTGAACATCAATCTAAAGAAGTCAGAGGTCATGACGCTCAATGTGAGCAACCCTGAGCCCATATCAGTAAGGAATCAGCATCTGGTACAGACAGACACCTTCACATACGGCGGAGCAAGCAAAGACATCAACAACAGAATGAACAAAGCAAAAACAGTCTTTTTTTTTTGCTTAAACAACATCTGGAAGTCCTCTCAATACAGCACAAGCACAAAATTAAGATTATATCAGAGGTGTGTGCTTTCTGTGCTTCTCTATGGCGCGGAATGCTGGAGAGTTACAGAGATGATAGAATCAAGTAGTACTTGATCTAACGAAGAATATCTCAGACTCAGAGAAAGAGCTGTAGTGTATGGATGGCACAGGATGAAGACGGGCTGTTAAGCACACTGTCCTTGTCACACAATTTTTGGGTCGATCTCTTGTCCTCTTAGGGCTAATTCAGTTACATTTGTTGTGCGTACTGATTACGTGAAATTTCCGTGGTCAGCACATTTCTTTCTCTGCTATCAAGCAGAAATTAGCTATTTTCTTATTACTGTACACTCCATTCGGTGATGATTCGTCATGTTGCTTTAAGCTTCTCGGTTTTTATTAAGATTAATGTCACATAAATATTGGGTCGAATTTTTGTCCTCTCCGGCAGTATTTAGTCAACTTTTTTGTGTACTAAATTTATATGGTCGCCCTTATCTTTCTTTACTATCAAGATGATAGTATGTACTTTCATATAATCTTACGTTCCTCTCAGTGATAATTCGTCATGAACCCATATGTTCCGGTCAGCGACCGAGTGTTGCGTTTACCTAAGACGTGCAGAGAGATACATTTTCCGTCTGTGGACAGATTGCAGACACACAATTATCAGTCGGACACACCTGTGCGAAAATGTTGTAATAGTCCGGGCAGATGTAAGATATTATTTGTAAATATTGCCGAGAGAGCATCGGATATTTTCATTCCATATTTGTGAGACATGACCTCTGCAGTAACGCCTAAAAATTTCCATGAGGAAATAGTTTGATTTACCCCACAAAACACGCATGTTTGAAACGATTGGCAGACACTCGGAATGAAGGCACAACATCCCTTCCAATTGGAGCCCTGCTTTACATCGTAACAAACAAATGCGGGGCAAGACAGGCAATATAACCTGACACTTCAGCTAAAGTTGAACACTGTGAAAATCTGCCTTGAGCCAAGAAGACATCCAGGCCTTACCATGGTAAAGACTAAAATCAGCTTTCATTTATCAGACTGGACTTGTTTGAAATTCTAGAGGACTTAAGAGCCTAGGAAAACACTAACATTATTAACGAGGAATCTGAGGGAACTGAAACACAAGTCAAAGTGGGAACTTATTACTAAAATAACAACACCCCAGACTAAGTGTGAATGACCTCTACAAGTGCCTTTATGTCTCTGAGCCAGCAATCTGTGAGCCTAAAGATAGGCGTGAGTTGTACATTTGAATTCTATATTTGGTTCATTATTCAAATGCGGAAATAATACGTATACAATGACATCTGAAGATTAATATGTGAACTAATACGTATATAATGACATCTGAAGATTAATATGTGAACTAATACGTATATAATTACATCTTAAGATTAATATGTGAAACTTGCTAGTGGATGTCCAAGTTATCTGAGGCTGGCAGCCTCATCATATAGAATGACGATTTCATGAACCACCACTGTCAGGGCTTGTGACTGCTTTATTGCGAGTTTTTTTTTAAATAAAGAACCAAAAGCAGAGGTAATCCCAAGTTCTATATGGAGAAGGGAGTGAATGATGGAAGAAGGATGTACATATTTGATATATTATTATCATTTTCATCCAGTACAAATGTGAAACATATTGACTCTAAATGAAATGAAAGTTTACAACCTGTTCAACCGATATAAATGTAAACAAGTTCAGACTATAGTTTTTACATTGTTATGTAAAGTTACACGTGCAACTATTCATTTTAAATGTAAAGATAGTTTTTCCCCCACTGGGATTAAGGTTAATTCTCAGAGAGGGTTACAATTTTCTGAACATAGATGGGATTGTGCAATAGGAAAATGGGGACACATAAGTATGAGTCGGGAATCTCAATACTTAGAAAGTATTCGTTTCTCCTCTTTTGCCGCCATAATAATAATAATAAATTCTTTAAGCACCAAACACGGCGCATAAGGCAGAAACCAGTGCTCTCCATGTTGTACGTTGTGACGCCACTCCTCTTAGCTCTTGCACATTGTTTAATCCCAACGTTCTTCCTTCTCTTATTATTGTTCTTCTGAGTGTTTCTTTTGGTCTTCCTTTTTTCCTCTTACCCTCAGGAACCCAAGTGAGTGCCTGCAATGGTATTTAGCTTGTTCTCCAATGATTTTGTTATTTTCCAACTCTCACAGCCGTATGTTAACACTGAGATAACATTTGAATTAAACAGACGAAGCTTGGTATGTATATTCAATGATCGTAATTTCCAAATGTTAGATAATCTATTGAAGGCGCTAGCTGCCAAAGCAATTCTAGTATGAATTTCTCTTGTTGTGTCACCATCCTGAGTCATTTTACTGCCTAAATAATTGAAACTTTCAGATTTCTGTAGTTTTTCCCTGTTCAAGATGATATCAAAGGTCTCGTTAGAAAAGTTCATAGCTTTAGTTTTAGAGGCATTTATTTGGAGACCTATTTTAACCGAAAGATGACACAAATTATTTACTGCTTCTTGGGATTGTCTGGGTGTTGAACTTAAGAATGCCAAATCATCTGCGAAATCCAGGTCCCCCAGGAATTTTCCATTTGTCCATTTTATACCTAATTGTTCATTGTGGGTATAGTTTCTCATAACCCAATTCTACGGCCAGTTCATTGATGAAATTTCTTTTATCTTTTCGAGTTTTTGTCTTCACTTCTTTATTTAACAAGTTATAAGTTAGTTTGCAAGATTCAACAGCATTATGTGTACTTGCCGCTAATAGTTTAAGTTTTGCTGTTTTCCTTTCTTGTATTTTATCCCAAGTATCTTCTCTCATCCATTTTTTCTTTTTATGTACTAGGTATCCGGTGTCGCTACAGCTGCTTCTGTCATTGCTGTTCTCAGTTGTTCCCATTTAGTATCGATTGTCTTGGTGATGACATCATTGTCAATTTTGCCTAAAGCATCGAAATAGTTGTTCATTTTGACATTATATTCCTCTTTTACATCGTTTGATTGCAGTCTGTGTACATCTATTCTTCTATTTTTATTCGGTTGGTATAACTTCTTCAGTTTAATTCTCAGTTTAGCTATGCAGAGGTTATGATCGCTTCCGATCTCTGCACCTCTGTATGTTCTGACGTCTTGAACTGATGAGCGAAATTTTGCGCTTATGCAGAAGTGATCTATCTGGTTCTTAGTTCTGCCATCAGGTGAATTCCATGTTATCTTGTGGATATTCTTATGTGGAAAGATGGTGTCCGCCACAACGAGGTTTGATATTTCACAAAGTTCTAGAAGTCTTTTACCATTTTGATTCATACAGCCTATGCCATGAGTACCGAGATATCTTTGTACTCCATCGTTGTTGTCACTTACTTTGGCGTAAAAATCGCCCATGACTACTATTATGTCATGCTTGGGTGTTGTGTTGATGGTACTTAGAAGTGCTTCATAGAAGTCATCTTTTGTGGTATCAAGAGCGTCATTAGTTGGTGCATAGCATTGTACAGTTGAGAGCTTGAAAAATCTTGTCTGAAATCTAGCTAATATTAGCCTCTCATTAATAGGTACCCAGCTGATGAGCGATGCTGCTGCTTTCTGTGTCATTAAGATGGCTACTCCCTCTGTGTGACGATTATCATTACTACCAGAGTATATAATTTGCTTTTTTTCTTCTGAAATATATTTTATGCCATACTATTTGGTAATACCAGTTGAGGGTACTATTTCTGGAACAAGTGAGGGTATAAGTGGCCTGAAGTCGACGCTAGACATCATCTTCAGACGGGTCTTAGAGACGAAGGGCCTACTTTGCAGTTACTCCCTGATTCTACATGGAACGTGCTGCAACTCTTAAGCTTGACCAGTGACGTGAGCAATCCAGTCACCTATTTGCGAAGAACCAAAACAACAGCAGGAACAGAAACCTCATTGGCAGCTAAGTAGTCTAATAAAAGCTGCCTAGTGACACTTCGCCTTATATTATTCCCCATTAACAGCGTATGACGATGACCAATTTTTGTTAAAGAATATTCAATTTTTAATAACTGTTAAAACCTAAGTGATTATTAAATTTATTATTTCTATTCAATTTTAAAGTTGATTTAATCATTTTGAATGTGTTGTATCCTTATGTCTCAGACATTTTTTTTAAAAATACACTCAGTCAGAGCTACTAAATAATAATAAGAGGAAATTAGCTGAATTAACTCAGCTGGGGCTGTGAACTAGCTAACAAATTATAAGGTAACCATATCCTTCACAAAAGCTGTCGGCAGATCCTAGAGTTAACGTGCTCAGCAAATGCAGCATTGTTCTTGCTTTTCTGAACATCTTGTGAGAACTCCCTTTATGTAGAATCATCATTATCCTTCTACCTGCAACTCTGCCAAGAGTAAACGTGTGCGAAAGGGGGAATATAACCTGACACTTAAGTCAGTTTAGAACACTGTGAAAACTCACCTCTCGCCAAGAAGACAACCAGACCTTGCCAGAGTTAAGAATAGCTGCAGACTGGACCCTGTTTGAGCATTTTGAGGAAAACTCTATTTTAACACAGAAACCCGGAATCTGAGGAAACTGTTACACAAAGTCAGTTGCCTTAAACTATTTCTCTGAGCCAGCAATCTGTGAGCCTAAAGTTTGACGTAAGTTGTCCATTGTAAATTATATAATTTGCATTATTAACATGTGAACTAATATGTATATATTGACACGTGAATATTAATATGTGAAAATTGCTAGTTGATGTTAACTCTGCCTAGGCCGGTCCAAAGCCCGGCTGAGAAAGAAGGAGGGCCTGCATGGAGGCTGTAAGGACTCAGCGCCTCCACCATGCAAGGCACAACAGGCCAATCACCTGTTTGCTTTAAAACATGATTACACGAACTACAAGAGTGAAAACCAAATGAGCGATCGTGCTGTGTTGTCGAATGGTTTGGGTGATCAAGAAGATGATTAATATTCTTTGCTCCAAACGAATGGTTCGGGTCCACAATTATAACATATTTATTTGGTTCAAACAGTTCCACAATTCAGTGTACATGGCATCTTATTAATACATGCACAACAATGCGTCTCCTATTGTCCTTTACGTATCGTCACATACTCTGGCCTATATACTGAAGATGTTGACATCCGAACAATCCAAGTAGCGATAACCAGAAGTATGGAGATTAAAATTATGTTTGAAAGCTCCCGAAACACAAAGACTCCTCTGATAAATTATTCTTGAAATAGTATACTTGCGTTCAGCATCAATGAATTACTTGTGGCGACCTTCGTACACTAAAGCCACGAAGTAGAATATCATAAACATCAATTCGCATGGGAGCGAAATATATCATATTTTGCTTTGACGGAATCATATAACGAAAGGTCAAGATCGACCGTTTGAATTAATTAGCGCGGCACATCACTACGTCATCATACCTAGAGACGTCAACCTACTATCGCTTTCATTTATCATTAACAATAGTGCAAAACATATCATGTTGACTCCAGATAGAAATGTTACCGCATAGATCAAACTGCTAACAGATCTAAGTGAGGCCAACATGAAAAAATACATAATAATCTTCTTTAACTTTGTCTCGGAGCACATTATGGGATTGTGTCCGCGTCAGTCGAATGTGCGCAGGTCACGGCATCAATTTGAACATGTAACCGAGCTGGTTACGGCATCAATTTGAAGATATGTGGCAGTGTAGGTTGTACGGCACTAGTAGTTATATTGATGTTATTTAGTCAGAGTTAATCCTTCGTATGTTGTGGTGGTTCAAGTGCTAACTGGCCTTCCGCCAGAGATGGTGATACTTGAACTTTTGTTATTATTAGTCAACCCAGGAAAGTTCTTCCCTTTAAGTTTGGTGATAAGCAAAACAGTTTCAGCACAACAACGTATATCCAAAAGAAATTACTGTAAAGTTCCACAAACAGCAATATAGAAAAATTCAATTAGATTTTATTGATGTCATTAGACAAACACTGTAAATTTCACAATAATGATTGGTTATCCAAGATGAAAAATAATGTAATCCAACTGAATAATATATGTATACGGTATCCAAATAGAATAATATATTGATTTGTCTACTCAAAAACTTGTCTTGGTATCCTCAAAGGCGAAGTTCTTCTAACGCTATTTGTAAAAATCCTCTAGTCTAAAATCGTGGTATCCTTGGAATCATAAATCCTAAAATCTCTCCGTATCGCCCACAACTCTTCTATTTATACTATTTCTTCTTTTTTCCCGCCTTTTTTCACACGACCCGTCCTTTTTTTCACACCGTACAATAATTAGCATTTGCACTCCTCTTCTCAACTTTTCGACCTTTTTGCACACGACATTCTGTTATTTCGACTTTTTTTCACATGTGTGTTTTTTTCCAACTTAACAATAGGATAAAAAAAAAAACCCAGATCACACAAACATTCATTTCCCACTTTCGCGCTTATAAAACCTATTCATTATTATCTGGGACTGATCTACGTTTTCCCTGTCAGAGTAGTAACTGTCAGCTGAACTTTGAATGAATACTGTGTTTGTGTGTAAAAACGTCTTATTTGCTTTTAAGGTCTGTCATTCTTACAAGAAGCATCTTCTAGCACATATAAATGCTTAGCGTGGAAGTAGGAAGGACAAAGCTAGCGTGAAAGGCCAAGCGGGCACATACTACCCTGGCCACACAAATGTATCTCAGAGGGAGACATTTGCGTACTAACAACTAAGTACCTCATGCTAGTGAGTGTTATAAACGACTAACCAATTGGTAGAGTCTCTTAGAGAGAGAAAAAAAATTAAAAAAAAGAGTTCGTAAAACGAGGGATCCCAGTATATTTATAATGCGTAAAACGGGGGATACATAAAATTTGTTAATACACTTCGCCATTGAACAGTATTGAAGTACACTACTTCTTAACAATATCAATATGAACAACGCTGTGCATTAGTCATCACCATAATGATAACATACTTAATGATAACATTTAAAAAAAAATTAATCGCATTCGATTTTCATGGGTTGTGCAAACATTACAAATCAAAACAAAACAAACAAAAATACTTTGGCAATATTTAACAGAATTGACTACTATTCATTAAGTATTTAACAATGTTAAATGTAGTAGCTGCGACGAACATCAGCCTAACATCATAGAACTAATGGTCAAACATCAGACCGTAGGACGCAATAAAAATGTAATATACGAGCTCGTATATATATATATATATATATATATATATATATATATATATATATATATATATATATATATATATATATATATATATATATATATATATATATATATATATATATATATAATGACATGGGAACATACATACATGGCAATGTTAATCTATAAATTTATTATAAAAAAATATGAACTGGAGCTGTACGCTCTCGTAACTGTCAATATAGAACGTGGTAAATATAATACAATCATATGATACAGGCGACCCCAATCCTGCCACTGCGGTCAGTGATTTACCAGGATGTATATGGCTCTTAACACCAAAAATCTGGACAAGTTTGGTGAACTGTCTATGTGTTCGTCGTAAAATATAAATATAGCATTATTAATCTGGTTACATGGAGTTACAAAGTATTTATTTAAAAATGTCTCTAATCTCCAACTTATTAATGGTCGTTACTATGAGGGAGGACAACTATACCGATACAAATAACTATCGGGTGTTGGAGTATGAACTATCTCAGTTACCCTGAACCAAGTACCAAACTGTCTATAGGTTCGTCAATCAAATATAAAATCTGCATACAAATGCAAGTTCATAATAATGGACATGTCAAGAAAATATACTGTAGCGTTCCGCTTACAACGTGACAAATGGTCAGAAAAATACAGGTACATCAATATGTGATGTATATTTCTCAATACAAGGTATAATGGACAACAATTTGTCAAGAAAATATACTGTAGCGTTCCGCGTACAACGTGACAAATGGCCAGAAAAATACAGGAACATCAATATGTGATGTTTATTTCTAAATTCAAGGTTTATCAACATGTGAACATATCCGTTACCATGTTAGCGATTTCGCATGGAATCGTCATGGTGTGCACGTAACAATGTAGTATTTCGCCAATCCGCGAACTGTGTTGATTAGCATATAAGTTTTACCCAACTTGCAAAATATATCACCATGGGAGGGGAACGAATGTCAGTCATGGGAATGTACTCGGGTGTCTTAGGGGCGTTAGCTGTGTCAGTGGGGGTAACAATGTCCTCATTATCGTTTACCGATGTCGGCTGTGGACATCTCATCTTCTTGTACATATGGTAGTTATACACAAAACAGCTTAAAATTTAAAACACCAATTATGCTAGGCAAAATAAATAGTACTGACACTCTAGTGTGTCGGGTCATGACCTCTGGTGTGTCTCACTGGATTCAGGAATGCGAGAAGGGGTGTTTCCCAGACTACGAAGAAGCATTTATAGAATTTGATTGACACGTTAACATAGGTAAATTCCTGTTGAATATTGGGGAATGCTCGGAACGGAGCGTCGATTTAGAAACGCTCCGTCTGTGATGGAGCATGTCGCAGAAGGTGACAGGAGATGAAAAGGCGTTTGGATGTGTAGGGAAGAATAAATTTGATTAGTCATATATCTGTGAGAAAGGGTCGTTGGCTTGAATAATGTGAGTAGCCATATAAGATCATTGAGGTTGGAAAGTAAAGGTACCATGTGTGCGAATCAAATAGTTCTAGTACAAATGGTATTTGTCGTAACAGCATCATTAAGAAAAATCGCTAAATTCATTCTCGATGCGATTGAACATTATAAAACGGTCTTTTCATAACACAAAATGAAAACTGTGAGTTAACACATTAAAAAAAAAAACTCTCATGTGTCACAAAGGAAAAATATGTGTGTGCGTATAGTATGTTTGCTTTTGTCACAAAATTCATCAAGATGTGAACGGTGGTTTGGTTTTGATAGAGAGAAAGAATGTAATAAGGGTTTATGAGGAGAGTAGTGGAGTAGGGTATAATTATACAAAGGTAAGTAACTTAGAATTAAGTCCCTTACAGGTTTGAGTGAGTTGAGAAAAAAAGTATGCACGAGAAAGTCGAGATGCGTAAACACATGTTAGGCGTGAACGAAGAATGTTAGAACGGGGTTTTTACAGAGTCTGGTTTGAGACGCGCTAGGCGTAGGCAGGGAAAGGTGTTTCTCTCAAGTGTGTAGTTAGATATTGAACGTGCTCAGCGTAAGACTTGATATTGTTGTATAAGATATATTCGGAGGACCAAAGTGTTTGTGTAAGAAAAAGTGTATTTCAAATGAAGAAACAAAACCAGGTACGTTTGACATTTTGATTTATAACTAGCGTATGTAGCTCAGCAGACCAGATCTGAGCAGAGGACAGTAAACAGATGAGATCTTGGTAAAAGTGACAGCCCTGGCGGTTAAGGCCAGTTTCTCGTATAGAGATGTAACAAGAAACATGGGAAAAGAAACATAAAATAAATAAGCAGTACCGAAGAACGACAGGAAGTTCTATCTGAATAAATATATAACATTGTTCTATATCTGGGACAAGTAATAGTAAGGAAGACAAGCAAAATGTATGTGAAAATGGATACTGAGATTGTTTGAAACTGAAGATTGTATTTTGCAAGACTGCCAACCTTGAAGAGGAAGGTTGGGCATACCATTTTTACCTAGTTATCAACGTATGTTAATAAAGTTCCACCATTGATATTTTCACTGCTTTTTTTGAGTGGAATCGATTGATCAACAGTGGGTATGAAGAAAAAGTAGAGTCAATCTGAGAGAAGAAAGTTTTCTAGTATTTACTTTACAACACATTAGCTACTGGAAGGGCAGAGGTCCGAATCTTGCAATACGACTCACGGCTACAGATATTTTGGTGCTCGTGACCAGCCCTACAGTAGGCAGTAGCAAAGACAACAGATAACAGGGTAACTAATGGTGCGCGAAACCAGCCCTACACTAGGATAGCTCAAAAAACTTTTATAACTCAATGATAGTTCAAGAAACTTTTATAAAGCAAGACAGACTCCACTCAGATGTCAGTTTCGGAATCACATATTAGGTACGGTTGCATCAGATATTTTCGTATCTAGCACTACAATGGTCACAGAATATTTTGGTGCACCTGACCAGCCCTATACAAGATAGAGATTTAAAATACTGCAGACAGAACGAAGGTCAAGCTCATTAAGAAGATACAAATCAAAGGAATCCTGCGAGCTGAAGAAACAAAGCAAGACAACACAGAAGTCAAGACATCACGAAGGACAAGTGCACTAAGAAGAATATAAAGAACAAAACAGTCTACATCACCCAACAACCGTCAGAGTACAGGCACTCATGCATGAGATAACAATCTGAATTATGAACAGGCCCAACGCGCAAAAATAACATATTACACAGCCGTATAAGACAAAAATTGTGTTGATTAATTCTGAAATACTGGAGGAGCAAGTGTGTATCCCAATCAAGGAAAACAGATTAAGTAACACATAAACATTTAGATACAAGTTAATTAAGTTAGTTATTATAGTAGTTAGTTAAATTATAAGATTTAGATTGATATTTAGGTTCTGTGTTTACAATCACAGTGTTGCCAGAAAATTTGTTTCGTAGTTCAAAAATTTTATGAAATATTGTGTATAGATAGTCGTTGGTATTTCTTTTGCAGGCCAACCAGGATATTAATATTGGTTTCTTTCCAGGTGTTTTATTAATACTAACACTTTACAGATCAAGACAAGATGCAACAACAACAACTTACGGCGGGTTTGGATCCAAATGTGGCTGCTCTTGAGCAGGTAGCCAAGGCTATGACTGCCATTAGAAATGAAAGTAAGTTCCAGAATATCCGGAACAGTATAACACCATATTCAGGGAATCCTACTTTATGTAGAAAATGGTTGCTCGAGATACAAAGATATTGCACTTCGGTCAATTTGGACCAAGGTGAGTACAAACAAGTTGCATATCTTTCCTCATGCGGGTTAGTAGTAGATTTTATAAGACGCAGGTTTGACACTGTCCCAGATGAGACATGGGAAGATTTTAAGAAAGAACTAATAAGAAGGTATGCGCAAATTACGGATGCATCGTATGCGTGGACGCTGCTGAGGAGCATACAACAACAAGCAGAGGAACCCATTCAAATGTTCAGCGACAGGTTGTTAAACCTAGCGGAAGAAGTTTTCTTGGGGCAACAAATTAACCAGCAAGAGGTGGAAAAACAGTTAGTGGGCATATTCGACGATGGGTTGAATGGTATACCAATTAAATTACATCTCCTCAGGAAGGACCCACAAAACTTGTCACAGGCCATTGCACTTGCTACAGCCGAAGAGAACCTTAGAAGAAAATTGGACCTCAGGCTTGGTAGGGTAGTTCCATGCGAAGAAACACAAGAAGAACCTATGGAGATAGGACATAGTCAACAAAGAAGAATATCAAGACGAGGGAGAGGAACAGAAACGTCTTGTAGATCAAGACAGGTAGACCACAAGCCAGTCGTGTGTTATGCTTGCAATAGACTAGGACATAAACAATTTGTGTGTAACTATAGGCCACTGGAGCCGCAGCACTCATATGACAATCAAAAAGGCGGCGTGAGGATGTCAAAAACAAACTTGTCATACAGAAATAGACATTAGCAGGAGTACATTCCCACGTTTGAATAGAACTATGGATCAGAAGGGAACAGTTTGAATAGGAGAAGAACTAGAATAGATGTGAGGAATTTTGTTGGAGAAATCAGGAGAGGAAAGCCAATAGAAATAAACAACATCAATGTTGGTAACCAACAGAAGTGCCAAATACGAACGCAGAATGGTTGGAAGATGAATATAGAAGCGGTAAGAGCTTGAAGAAAGATAATAGGATTTTGCCATCAAAATGTCACAGCAAAAGAAAGTAATACGCATAGACCATGGAACTGTCAGACGAACAGTATTCAAGCGACAAGAAGAAAGGAAATAGAAACAAATCGGATGAACATGAATTGTATTGCTACGCAGTCAGAAATAAGAAGAGATGTGTTACACAAACAGACAATAGTTATGTGCAGGATCAAGTGCTCCCTCATAAAATGAAACTAACATCACAGCAAGTGGACAACAACAGGAGAAAGAAAACAGAACTAAAGGAAGGATGTATACGGATTCCCAATTACACACTGCACAATACACAAACACAGAGGAAACACAACAACACACATGAACGGATAGGGATACATAGGATGGAAACAACACCTAAAGTGAAAAACTGGGGTGTAACTACGAGAGGAGACAACTGGGTAGTCCAAATTACCAAGAGTGACGAGGAGATAGATATTATTTCCAGTGAGATCATAGATAGTGACGGCGGTGGACCAACACTAGCGCGGGAACAGATTGTTACTAGAGCACAAATCCATGCAGAACCGGAAACAACATCTGATCGGTTAACCCCAACCCCCCAAATCTTAAACAGGGAACAAGAGGAGATGGGCACATATAGTCCAGAAGAAGACAGGATACAAGTATGGCAGGATACAGAGAGTAAACAGTACAATGCGATTCTAGAAGATACGACAGGAATAAGGAAACAATGGAATAATATTGAAACAGAAATAGATGCACCGTACAAACATACGAGAGTGCAGAACAAAGAAATAGAGCACAGGAGCAGCAGCTATTGAAAAAAAGGAGCAACAGATAGAGACTAAACAACAAAGTGGTGCAAGTCAAACTCCAAATATGCAGAGTCACTGTGCTTTGGTTCTAGGCTCTGCAAAGGAATTGTCACGTCCTGCACAGAGCCACTTCTCAGCTGCTCCTGCCTATCACTGGGTCCACAGTGAGATCCTTCTGCACGCAGTCAGCCAAGTCAAAGCCAATGAATTATGCATGTGGCTCAAGTGACTTCTCCAAGCTTAGTGTGCAATGCTGGGTTCTCAACAAGTTTCACCACAGGAGGAATCCTGGGAAATGTGTGGAAGATTTCAAGAGTCAATGGGGATGTAATTAGTCTTACCAACATAGGTTCACTTCCACGTATGTATACTGTAGCATTGAGCATAGCTGGTGGTTATTTAATGATGACTCCAGATATGCCTCCATGCATGCTCCCAGGCAGATAAATCATCTCTTATAGGAAGAATTGGTAGAACCTACAAACAAGACGCTCCTAATCATCACGTCTGTGGCTTACCACATTGAGGTCGTCCACATATGACGTCACGCAGTGTTTTTTTTGAGGGGGGGGGGGAAGGGAGTCAAAAGTGTGTGATGTTGTGTAACGATAGGGAATGAGAGGTTTAGAAAAATGTGACGTCACACACAAACAAATAATTCCTACTCGCATCTTATATAAATGATATTTCTGCTATAATCAGCTATAGTTAACTTTTATCCGCAGTAGATAACAAATTCCTTGCAAATGACTCGTACCACATATGTATGCAATTCTATTAGGCGTCCCATTCCGTCACAAACCTCGTCACATCCACCTATGTTGTAGTCTGGAAATTATATTTCTAGTCTTTTCACTAAACTTATACGAAGCGCAGTTATATTTTATATAATTTTTAATAAAAACAAACAAGTTGTTAAAAGTCAACAACCTACACATTTTATTGTTATTTTTTTGCGTTCGATTGTTTGACAAGGGAGAGAATAAATTATTTGCTTTGAAAAAAAAATGAACAACCAAAGAGCTTTATAATTTCACAAATTGTTAAATAAAAAGGTAGGCTCAAAGCAGATACTGCCGTAGAAGAGAGAAGTGTTAGAGACTTAACAATACTGGATCAAGTAACCGCTTCCCCTCTTCGCTGCCTTTGCCTTTCCTGACCCAAGAGCAGAGTCAGATATCCATTTACAGATGGTAGACTGTGGCTTGACACCACCGTGGTTCCAAACTGCTATCTTTGCTGCAAGAGGTCTGCGCTCTAACCAAGGACGCTCTCATAAACAAGTGCTTGCCGAAAATAAAAAATATTGCAGTGGTATGACAGGATCACTAATCTGGAATTTATGGCTCGAACCAGACAAGTGTCAGATACGACACACATTGAGCTAACATGTTGTTAGATTTACAAGGCAGTCTTTTGTTGGTGAATCCCCTGAGTAAGAGAGGCGGGGGGGGGAAGGGGAGGGGATCAGGGAACACATAGAGAAGAGAACTAGAGACAAACATGATGGAGATGAAGAAGTGAACTAGAGACAAACATGGTGGAGATGAAGAAGTGAACTAGAGATAAACATGATGGAGATGAAGAAGTGAACTAGAGACAAACATGATGGAGATGAAGAAGTGAACTAGAGACAAACATGATGGAGATGAAGAAGTGAACTAGAGACAAACATGATGGAGATGAAGAAGTGAACTAGAGATAAACATGGTGGAGATGAAGAAGTGAACTAGAGATAAACATGGTGGAGATGAAGAAGTGAACTGGAGACAAACATGATGGAGATGAAGAAGAAATGGAACGACCTTGAGAGTTGAAAGGTAATGATGATGACCCCTAGTAAATAATTTATATTCGATTACGTTATTGTATTTCAGTATTACCACAAAATACTTAGACAAACAAGAGACGGGGGGGGGGGGGGGGAAAGAGAATTTAGACGTCACATAAGGGGGGTCTGGGTTTTTGTGACGAAGTGTGAATGGGTTAAAATAAAAGGCAAACAATTGCGTGACGTCATATATGAACGACTCCCATTCACACATAAAACGAGCGCATACCTCGACATCACTTCACACAGTGTCATCGTACATCCAAGTACTTCAGAATCACCGAGACGTGTGTTCACACTCACACACGCTTTCCACTAGCTAAGGTAAAGATGGCTATAACACTGACTATCAGTTAGTTGTAATGGTTACCACACTGCGCTAGCGATCAGGTGTTCATTTTCAAGCCATGGCACGGGCATGTGTCAGAGTGTCATTGACCGGGATTTTGACTGAATAACCTGAACGGCTCCTGAGATAAAACCTTCTGTGGATGGGAAGGAAAGCTCCTGCCGGGTTGGAAGGAAAGTCCACAGGCTTCCCAGCCTCGCAATGACATGTCATTGGGCCGAAGGGCTGAAAGCCCAAGTGCTGCTGGTTAAAAAAAACAAATCAGTTAGACACACCATATGTTGGTGTTAAAGGCTGTTTAACGTTGTTAAGGTCTCCTTACTGTTAAAGTTGGTTAGCGTATCGTGCATGTTAAGTGTAAATGTTCGGACAATGTAAACAGCGTCCAATGTCACTGTGTCCGTTGAAGCGTCGCAGGTGCCCGTGACACAAATAATGCAGGTACAGTTTGGCCACTGTAAATATTAAGTATGGAATGTTGACGAATGTCCAGAGTTGGTATTTATATGACTTCGCTCAATGCAGGCTGACATGAATACATACAAGCCCTGGTTGGCCGCAACACTGCTGGCATTCGTGTAGATGACTTGAGGTGTAGAGTGTAATGTATAGAGTGAGTAAATCTCAGTAGTTTGCGAATGCGTGTTTGAAAGGTTCGTAGAAGTAGTAACAATCAGGCATCAAATAACAGCACACTCTATGATTATACAAGTATGAATTCATAGAGTTCTGGAACACCTCTGACGTTTACAGGACTTTATTACGCCACAATCGACAGGTACGCCGATATGAATATCAATGGTCATCACACAGTTCATGGTCATAATATATCAATAAAGTTCATCATCAGCTATGCATGTATATGGTAAAGCTGATCTCGTACTATTCTCTCACTCATCAGCTTCAGGGAAGATATATCCCATATGTGAGTTTAAACAAACTCTACTCTGACAGGGATAAAAATTTGCCTCCGGGTGCTTCTTCATCAAACAAGGGGAATCCCACCTTGTACACATAGTATCGCCGGCATGCGGGATACAAACAATATATAAGTACTTCAGGCATGCACCAGCCTAGTGCATAATATCAAAATACATAGTGAGCTTCCTTTCAAGGATACATAGGTGGTACGTTTTCCCGCTCAGGGAAAGAAACATAAACTGTCGATAATACGAGTCATGAAGATTCTAGCAAATAAGGGAAACAGTTCAAGAGAGTCAATTACCTTCTGTCCCTTCAGAATAAATATAACCACACTCACATCGAATAAGCACATGAAATAATATACGACATCTTGTCGACCCACAGAGAACTTATCAAGAGACACCTTGACTCACTGAAACCACAGCCCGAACTCTCTCGGTAATGGCGTCTACAGCAATCCCGCCAGAAGCTACGCATGCGCACTGACACGCAAGACCTTTTTGAGCACCGCTCAAAATAGGCGGTTTGAAACCATATCAGACAAAACTGACACCGGTTTTCAAATCAAACTACACACAACACAGACTAGTGAGATCACTCGCCAGTCAACAATCATCTCAACAAAAACCATGGATTAATGCCCTTAGACTAGGAAATTAATAGACTCAGCAAACTGACCGTTACAGTTTGTGAGTTTAAAAGGAACTCAATACACTCTCATGAGTAAGAACTTCTTCATAGTCACTAAACCCATTTACTCCTTCATTCGCCCACTTAAATCAGTAACGATATATATATATATATATATATATATATATATATATATATATATATATATATATATATATATATATATATATATATATATATATATGTGTGTGTGTGTGTGTGGGAGAGAGAGAGAGAAAGAGTGTGTGTGTAAATGCACAACCGAAGGAAGAGTTGGGGTGAGTTTTAAAGTTTGGTTAAGTGATAGTAACTGTACGTATCCGTACTAACTCAGTTCACACACGTAAATACACACTCACACACACACATATATTTTAAGATGATAGGAAACTCTATGCTGGGCGATACACCAGGAGGCAATCTGGTCATCAGAAGTGGTCCCCTAGTCGATCAAATTTTTCTGTCCATTAATCTCCTTAATTATTCTGCGAGGCACTTTCAGTTCAACCTTTTTGTGAAGTTTTATTTGTGTGTTGAAAGCTTTGTAAAATTGTATTCTTAACAAAATCAACAACTTCTAAGTCGTGTATTTTGGTTGCATTGTTATATATCTCTTCTATATGTCTCTTCTTTGTTATGATTGGTTTTTGTCTACTCAGGTAAGGCATCTCTCATCAGCATATATAAAATCCTTCCTTTTTCTCTAACGCTAAGGGATGCAACTTTGGTTGAAATTTAAACTTTAATTTTATTGTTTCCCTTATCTCTCTATCGAAAATAGTAACACTCGACAAAGAAAAGTGCGCAAATGACGATGTGCACACAAATATTTATAGAACTGTGGTGATGCACAGTGGGTTTTTTTAAACAATACTTTTGAGTAAGTAAAAATACCATTAGGTATTGATGCTTTTGAATTTAATTCCTGTCTTATGACCGGCTTTTACAAGAGTCATTAAATATGGTTCCATAATTTCGCTTGTTGATATCGCATGCGCTTATAAAGTTAGTATTGGTGTGCATAGATTATCATCAATAGTTAATTTTAATTTTTATGGTGCCTCTTTTTAATGCTGATTCTTAATCATGTGTTTAATGGACTTAAAGGATAATTCCATCCTATGTACAACACATAATCAATTGTCGGTTCTTGTGTCTTTATTCACCGGCAGATTAAAATTGTTGAAATTTTCAAGCAAAATAGAGCACCGTACTTTTTCGTAAATTTTTTTTTCTTACATTAAAAAAAAAATTGTTTTGCCTATTGCCTGCGCGGGGTTAGTCTTTTCGCAGGTAGGGGCCGCGGGTTAGTCTATTATGCATTTTCGCAGGTAGGGGTGGCAGCATGAGCGGTACAGGAGGACTTGTGCATGCGTATTTGAAGGTCTATGCTCCTTTGCGATCTGTAGGGCAGTGATGATAAAGATATACGACCTATTTTCATGTCTCTTTTTGAGTACTTTCAACGATTTAACGTGTAGTTCTCGAAATTGTGTTGTTAAGATGATTGTCAATAAATTTTTTATTGGGGAAAGGGGGGGGGGGGTGGAAAACAAGACTATTCATCATCATCAGACATATCAATATCTTAGATCGGCTGGAATGCATCTCAGGCGTCTTCTGCCTTTACTCTTGATATTGTGATGGACTCTTTCTTGTCCATCTCTTGATGTTACATTTCCACTAATAGCACTGTCTTCCTCTTGCACGTTTGCCTTTAACTCCGCCTTCTATTATGGTCTTTAGTAAGGTGCTGTGTCTTTTTACAAGGCCAACATATTTTTTACTGTCTAATGTTAACCTCCGTCATTAATTATCTTTTCATTCCTAGGTTGTCTGTGACCTCTTTATTTGTTTTCCTCTCTATCCACGAGACGCACCCCACTCTTCTCTATATCCCCATCTCAAATGCCTCAATTCTTTCCTCTAACTGCTTGTTCATTCTCCATGTTTCTAAACTACACAATGATGAAGAATGTATGTAGCACTTGATGATTTTCGAGGGTATTACCAGGCTACAACGTCTTGTATATATTGACATGCATCCTAATATTAGCGAGTCTGAATGCACATAGGGAAACTTTTGTCAAAGTGTAATAGTGAGCGCCTTTTCAAAGCTAGGCAAACTTTACTCAACACGGATAATTTCAAAATTAGTAACATGGAGAAAGAATGAAACTAATAAAAAACAAACTCAAAGAAAAGTAAAACGAGACAGGAGAGATAGAGTCAACACATTAAAAAAAAAAGCGATGTATGACAAATTTCAAAATGTTGAACGGGTGACTAGAGCCGTGGTTCCCAAACCGTGGTCAGCGGACAACTTATGGTCCGCGGCAAATTTTCAGGTGTTTCGCAGCTGCGTTATCGATTTGGTATTAAGTGCTTTGATTTTGCTCTGATCCTCCCTACGTTTTTAGTGCTATAAAAACAAAAGACAGAAACCGTTTGCAAGCTGGACAGGATTAAGCTAGTACGGGGTTTGTAGCATATGTCAAGAAACCACTGAAATCATCATACTCTCGATTTCGGTTGTGTTTTCTTCGAGTTTGTTCTTGATAATGTTCACACTCAGTCACATCCTTGGCATTTTGCTCTATGTCTGCAAAAGTAGACCGCATAGCTTGAATATACCCCCGCAAGGATTCAGAGTGCACAAGCTGTATTCAAATCGTGGTAAGAAGATTGCAAAGAAGCACTAGTCATTTGAAAACGGTGTAATACTTGATCCCACAGTATGATCATTATTCTAGTTTCTAACTTCATCATGGTTGAAAGTAGACAACGAGCCTGTTGCCGACACTCTGCCTTCTGATCATTGTTATCTGAAATATCATCCAAGACTTGTTTTATTGCAGAAAAGCTGTGTAAAAGTGCTTGTGTTGCATCCGCCCAAGCGGACTAAATGGTATCTGACAGTCTTTTCACAAAGGGCAAATGGGATTTATTATGAGTACAACCAACACATAATGCAGTAGAAAGGAGACCCCACCGGTAGGTAGAAGCAGAAAAGAAGGTGTACAGTCTTTCAACAAATCCAAAGAAAATGACTGCTTCTGTCCGCAAACAGTTAAGATAAAAATAATAAAGAGTCACACTAAGTCACTCTCTTATGCTCTTTCTCTCACAATTTCGTGACATCAAATGAAAAGGCGTTAAAGATGGCATACATCACAAGATCATTGGTTTAACGCTCGTATTAGAAGATGACCAAAAAATGATGTACATATTTATTGGCGCGGGGCCGTAAAAGCGCGGGGCTCGTAGCATATGCTACTTTTGCTACTACGTTAATCCGGCTCTGATTAGGTCAATATTTTACAAGGATCAGAGCCTAGTGAGGGAGGGGACCAACTCCCCACCCGGCCCTCTCCACCAAGCCCTGCACACCCAGCGGTGAAAATAAATAAAGGATTTCTTGCCAGGGTACAGTTTATTGGGTTTGTGGGCCATAAACAGGACCGTGGTGCAGTTTTCTGAGCCCTGAAAAGGACCGTGGTGCAGTTTTGTGAGCCGTGAAAAGGACCGTGGTTGGTGCAGTTTTGTAGGTTTTGTGGGCCCTGAAAAGGACCGTGGGGGATGCAGTTTTGTGGATTTTCTGGGCCCTGAAAAAAACCGTGAGGGGAAAAGATCACCAAGGATCGGTGAAGCTTGGCACATATCAGGACATACACGTGTTCGTTCGTAACTGCATAATTTACAGAGGAGGCGAAAATTCTGCAATATCATGCAGGATATTGTCGAACGGTTCTGACTGACGAACTTTATTCTGATGTCGCCACAAAAATTCACACGTGTAAGAATCTAACATGTGTCTGTGTGTTCCGTTCTGACGTTTGTTGCGTTCTTTCGCAGATTTCCACAACCTCTCTATTCGTTTTGTATTTGCTCCTGTATTTGGGTCGACAAAATTTGCAGAATGATTCACCGTTTGGTGAGTTAAACCTGGCAAATTCTGAATGGTACTATATGCGCGCCATTGATCAGACACAACTGTCGTACCAGGACGAATGTTGGCTATGATAAGGGGCATAAGTGTAGCCGCTGAGCGGTCCAGCACTGGAACCATGAAACACTCACTTGTTTCCCAACAAATGCCACCAAATACCCACTGCTGTGGAAATACACGACCGACGTTTTTTTTCTGCGTGTGAACACAATTTCATCAATCTCTACCGCCGTATTGGGACCGCCAATTACAGCGGGATTTGCAATTAGTACATTTGCACAAACCTCACGGAGGTTGTTGTTCCATTTAATGACAGCTTTATTGGCAATTCCTAGCTCTGATTTACAGAAATCAATGCTAGTCATCTCTTTAGTCCAACAGTAAATGAACAGAATAATCTGCTTGAAGGACAGACGTGCGCCCTGTAACCATGTGCCAGAATGAAGAGGTATATCCTGCTTACATGTGTGACATCTCTAACGATCTTGGCGAACTGTCAGGGACAAACTCATCTGGTGATTGTTATCACACAGTCGGACGGTGTGTAGAATGCCCCGGTTCTGCAATAACTTCACAAAATTCTCTCCGTTACGTGTAAAATCTGACACCTCCAATAAATTCAACTTCCACGTCTCTGGACACCGCTATTGAATGGCACGATAAGATTTGCCACGCGAAAGCCGCGCCAAGACACAGAATTTAAGAAAAAAATGTAAGAAAAAAAATTTAAGAAAAAGTACCGCGAAAGACGCGCCAAGACACAGAATTTAAATTAAGAAAAAAATTGTAACAAAAAGAATTTAAGAAAAAGTACGGTGCTCCATTTTGCTTGAAAATTTCAACAATTTTAATCTGCCTGTGAATAGAGACACAAGAACCAAAGAAAGCAAAGATAAAAAGACAGACAGACCAACACAGAAAAAAAGAAAACAAATAGTAGAAAAAAATCAATCAGCAAAGAAAGAAAGGAAGGAAGAAAGAAAGAAAACAAAAAGAATAACCAACGGAACATTAAACTCACTTGGATGGTTTTTCACCAATCACTGAACTGCACACATATTTACCCCGGTTTTTTATTTTGTCATATCTACCAAAGCGAAGGACTAACTGACTTTTAGACACCCCCACCTCTTTACTCATTCAATCCCTTGTATCTTATCTCTTCTAGTCCCTGCATCATCTAAATAATTCGTCTAATTCCCCGCATCCCTATCTCTTATAATTCCATCATAATCGATTCTGTAAATTAATCGACCTGCGTTCGTGGGTTCTTTAAATTCAGCAGGTTTCCAAAACTGTACTTCAGTTTTCAGCAATCGCGCGTTTCGAGGACAACATGGCGTCTCATCTATCAAGGAAACTTGCGCAGCGCGTAGTAATATCCTGGAAAACACGCGGCCTACTTCTTTTTATTATGTTTGCTCGCTAAAATCTGACATGCTTAAAGCGGATTGATAATTGTGACTGAAGATGAGTAACGTGCATGTTTTCGTTATACAAGTATGTTATCTCATGACGATAATAATAATTTCATTGACGTTATTTTCGACAGCGTTTTCATCGAACCCAGAATCTGGTGTCTACGAGAGACGATATACTTTACCTGGCTTGAATTATGAAAGGTATGCTGTACTTGGGGACATCAATATTGGAGCTTTTATGAGTGTTACTGTGTACCCACAAGGATTTGTTTGTAGCAAACTGGTACGTACCGATATGTGGGTTTTACAGTACATGGAGGCAATAGCTTTCGCTGTTCAATTGATTAATAAAGATAATTATCTGCTGCCTAACATTACCTTAGGATTTGTAGTTGTTGATTACTGTAGAGACTCAAACATCGCCCTTGCGCAATCTTTATCGTTTCTGCCAATGGACATTTTGACTGACAACCGGACTACCTTCACGTCATCGAATTCGTCACCTCCTGAAGATTCGACTCCGGCACCGAATACGGAAATAACAACTTCATTAACAGAAACATCGTTAAAATTGACGGCATCCTTTGAACCTATACCGCATTACGACGTGGTGGGAGTGCTGGGCCCACAAGGGAGCAGCTCTACAATCCCAGTATCTAGCTTGTTTTCGGTGGCACAGATTCCTATGGTCAGTTACATGGCCACCAGCGATGAACTCAGTTCCATGTTCGTGCATCCTTACTTTGTGCGGTTGGTACCTCCAGATAAGCATCAAGTCATTGCCATGTTAACCTTCATAGCTCAAAATGGCTGGTCATATATTTCTGTAATCTATGGAGACACTTCATACGGTGAAAAAGCATATTACAACATTAAGCAACTTTCGACCCAATTCGGTATTTGCGTAGCCACCTCTCACAGCGTTAGTATCAGAACTGATTTTGATAGCGTCCTTAGAGATCTTCTATATTATGATAAAGCGCGAGTGGTCATTATATTCACAGACTCAGAACTAGCATTATTGTTGTTTGCTGCTTGTGAACACGGTGGTGTGAACAACCACTTCATCTGGATTGGAAGTGATGCTATCAGTGATAAAGCAGTTTTGATAAGTCAATACTGGGAGCAATTACACGGAGCCTTTACGTTTATGTATTATTCCAAGAGGGTTCCTGATTTTGAGACATATTTTAGAAAATTACGACCTGGAGTAACACCAAATCCTTGGTTTAATTCATACTGGGAGGGTCAGACCGGCTGCTCTTTTAAGACGGGGACTTGCTGGTCTCACAACAGCATTCGAAAGTTTGAGCAATCAACTATTCCATCGTCAGTATCATTAGTTATTGATAGCGTGTATACTTTTGCTTACGCTTTACATAAACTTTTGAGTGAAGTCTGTTCTGGCTTCACAGGACAAGATGCCAGAACTTGTGTCAAGGGTGAATTACTTTTAACGTATATGTTGAACATATCGTTTGACGGGTTCACAGGCAAGATTCGCTTTGATGAAAATGGAGATCTAGTTGGAACATACGAGATTCGCCAGATGACCTGGGAAAATGAAGCATTTGAGGACGAAACTGATGACTCGCGAGGAAATCTGCTGGAAGTTCCAGTAGCTTATTTTGAAACATTCAGCGGTAAAATTATTTATACTGATCAACCTATATCGTGGAGCCATTTCAAGCTACTGCCAAGAGTTGTTCCACTGCCTTTTAGAACACCAGAAACTGGGCATCCGGAGTCCGTCTGCAGCAGACCTTGTGTAGTTGGTGAATTCAAGATTCAAAAAGAGCTATCTTGTTGCTGGGAATGTAGAAAATGCCGAGAGAATGAGAGACTTATAAATAAGAACACTGCTTGTCGAAAATGCGAGAAATTTACTTGGCCAGATCCTGCTACAAATTTTACGACGTGCCTTCCCATCCCTTTGACATTCACTTCGGTTTCTGACACGCTATCTGTCATTGAAGTGTGCCTGGCTGTTGCAGCTATCACTTGTCAAAGCGTCATCGTGGGTGCGTACATCTATTTCAGAGACCATCCGGTCATTAAAGCAGCGAGTCGGGAATTAAGTATTCTCCAAATGGTTGCAATTTTCGTTGGATACATCACAGTTATTCTATTTCAGACTACGCCAACAGATACAATCTGTGCTGTTATTTATTTCATGTTCTGTCTGAGCTTTGCTTGGCTCTATTCCCCGTTGATAGTCAAAGCCGTGAGAATTTACCGGATCTTTCGGAACAGTTCAAAGTATAACAGAAGACAGCGGTTCCTCAGCCCTCAGTCTCAGGTTGTAATGGCTGGATTCTTGATTGGAATACAGGTTAGTGGGTTTTTAAAAAAATAGTGTCATTTGTTTATGTTGATTATTTATATTTGTTTGATTAGTGCTTTCAATTTTTTTTCCCATGCCACTAATACAAAACACTACAATTTGCAAATTTAAAAACGCTGTTTCTATTATTTTTTATATATTTTGTTTGGAGTTTTCAACTTTTCTATGTAGACCGTCTCTTTCATCCATTAGCAGGTGCATGAGACTGTAGTTTATATCAGAACGATATTTTAAAATGTCGTAATCTGGTTTCCCGGGCATTCGTCTGCTTTGTAGAGCTGGACGGCTTCTGTTGATGGCTCTGACTTTTGATCTATGGGCTTCTAGCTTAGATCGGACCACAGCATATATTGCTGTGCTGATCTTGCAAGTATGAGGAACAGAAATATAATTATGAAGTGCACTTGTCTCGTGAACAACGACAGCTTGGTGAGTCTTGAACGAAGTGCAGGCTTCATCTGCGCTTCTTATGACTTTTTATACTCGTCTGATATTCAGCAACTTCGTGAATAGGCGTCACGAGCTTCTTTTCCTTCCAGGGAGTTTTATCATGTTTCGATATGCATTTAAATGATGTTTTGTTTGTAGGCTCGTAATAGAAGAGTGAAACTACTGGTAAATAATTGTAACAGGTTCCAAGATAAAGCATGTAGCACAGGCTGAAGAAAAGAATGAATAGTCTGCAACGTTTGGAATCTCAGCCACTGTTCTAGAACTATACGAGAGACCAAAGGAATGTTAGATAGGGCTATCCGAAAATATAATTTAGAGAATAGTCTCAGAACGATGTTTTTACCTGATTGTCACGAAGTGGATTCAAGACTAGAGGTTGTCTATGTATAGTGACAAGACAATAGTGAGAAGAAAGACTGAAAAGATAGATTTAGATGAAAATGATAGTGAAATGTGACAAATTGGAACTATTGGCTCCGAGGGGTGAGAAACGAGATTGACCCTTCCCCCGCCACTCCGGACGTATTAGATCGCTGTAGCTCCAACTACCTCTAACTACCCTAAGGGGATAAGGTTATATTAAGATTCACATACACCACGATACAGACAACAGATAACTACTGTACGTAAAGTGACTGGTCCAGACTATAAGGTACAAGTTTTATTTACATATAGAAAACTCAAATACATGTTAAAGAAATAAAATGCGTGTGTGCACACCTGGAAAAACAAATCAAGTACAGTTACAATGATTATATCATCAAAACCCAACCCTTCACACACACACGTTTCACCTGTATGGAGAAAGGCGATAAGATTAAAACAACCCACACTGAAGTTGGTGGGATCTCGGACTCCGAGCCTCCACTCCAACTAGCTATTATAAATTAAACTCTAATGTCCCCTGTTCAGCTGGAACTTCTATGAACGGTCTACACAGTCTCAGCAACAGCTATGATACTACACAGCCTATTCCGAAATCTCCTGAACACTGCTACACAATTAACTATTCTAAAACTTCTTCAGCAGCTGTCCTCTGCTATAATCTATACAAAACTATGTCTCAGTTCTATCTTTCTGGTCTACCAACTGTTGAGAGGATTGTAACCCTATTGCTCTCCACACATTCTGATAGTTGACGACAAAGGTATAAAAAAGAACACACTGGATTCTGGACTGGAACTGGAATAGGTAGGTGTTTCACTATCCCTAATGACACTTCTGGAATCACCTGCCCGCTTACCTCTCTCTGGGCTGTGGGCCTTCGTCTTTATTATGGCCGGGACAAAGCGAAAATAATTACGACAACGCTGGCAGCCTGCCAATTTGCGTGTGTAACAAGATCGAGCTCCAGAGCTCATGATTTATCCACCAAATCCTATTCCACTGGAGAAATGTTTACTACTCGTCAAAAGTCAAGGGCCACTTAGAAAAACCTTGGTTGAAACCATAAAACAAATCTGATATAAACGTAATTTTTATCAGTCAAGACGGCATTTATTGAATACCAAATTGACATGTCACGTAAAGAAATGGAAACACACATTCAAACGCAATGATGCTGTGAAGTGTGTCACCCACCTTTTCAAAAGTCACACAATAGATATTGGACAAATAGACATTTTAAAATCGGGTATGACCACCGTTTGCAGCACGGCATTCAAGACAGCGTAGACGCATTGAGTCCACAAGGATCCGAAGAGTATCCTGAGGAACAGCTTGCCATTCCTGAAGCAGAAATGCAGTCAGCTGTGCAACATCCATTGGCAAGGGGTGATTTTTTGACAATCTTTGACCAAGGACATCCCAGAGGTGCTCAATCGGAGAAAGGTCAGGTGAATGAGCTGGCCACACCATCCTGATGATCCCATGTTGCTGAATAAACTCATTCACCACACGAGCTCGATGGGGTCGAGCGTTATCATCTTGGAGGATGGCATTACCACCTATGGCCTCCAGAGCAGGCTGAACAATTGGTCTCAAGATTTCGTTTTGGTATCTTGGGCCGGTCAAGTTACCTTGGATGATGTAGAGTGGGGTCCTGCCGTGTCTGTAGAAGCCTCCCCAGACCATGACAGAAACCCTACCATAACGATCCACCTCTCGAATTGTGTCATCAGTAAATCGCTCTCCTGGTCGTCTCCAAACTCGAATCCTGCCATCATTGAATGACACAGTGAAGCGAGATTCATCAGTGAAGAGAACTTGACTCTATTGTTGCCTTGTCCATCGGATGTGCTCGCGACACCAAGCAACACGGGCTCTGCGATGAGCAGGAGTAAGAGGGATTCTGACTGCAGGACGTCGAGCAGCCAGTCAAAATTCATGTAAACGTCTGCGAATGGTGCTTTGACTGACATTAACGTTTACAGTTTGTCTCAGCTGACATCTTAGAGTGGAACAAGTCACTGTTCGATGGCGCAGGGCTGACAACAAGAGGTACCGGTCATCATGTCTATTGGTGCATCTAGGGCGACCTGGCCGGTGCCGATCCTCCACACTTCCTGAAGCCTGAAATCTCTCCAAAATTCTTTGGATAGTAGAGTGTGACACTGCAAGCCGTCTAGCAACCTCACGGACAGATAAACCACTTTCAACCCACGCTATAGCCCTCATTCTTTGTAAGGTGTCAAAACTTCTTCTCGGTGGAATAGTTTTTGCAAGTGATGAAACTACCCTAAGTCTGCTGATTGTAAAACAAATTAAGAGTGAACTCTGTTTACGAAAAGTCGCCATTGCACGTGGAATGTCAATCAACACGATTACTTCACCTGTTTGGTTGTACGGAAGTCTGAAAAAACAGATTAAAAATGTGAATTTATGGTCAGGAAACCAAATTGCACGTGATCACCATGGTTGTCGGTGAGTTGTTTTTATGCTTAACGTGCATAGAGGACTGTCAGAGGAAGATATTGCACCCATTTTTACTAAAAACTTCCTTCATTTAATAATTCTATGCGCTTATATAAAAGTGTATTGAAAATAATAGGGTGGCCCTTGACTTTTGACGAGTAGTATATTTTCCTGCTTTGGGATAATGTATTTTCTATTCTTCGCCCGCCTCTGGCAATCTCAAATTCTGCGTATCTGAGAAACCAAAACTTTTGCCGTGGGGGAAATTTCTGGTGCCAAATTTCGCTCTCTTTCCCACAGTGCCGCTACCTGCTGTAGACAATTAGAAAAATGCACAGCTGAACAAAACATCAATAATATATTCCTATAACCAAATAACCCCCTTACTTAAACATTTAACACCCAAGTCTTTAACACTTAACTCCCCTGCTTTATTCCCGTTTTGAACCACCATACCAATTAATCATGCCCAAAAACGACAGCTCTCCCCCTCAACTAACTTCTCCCGTTCCAAAGTAAACATCGGCTGACCCCGATCTTCTTTGTTCTGCATGACTACCCCTGAAACACAACAGTTTTATTCACTGGGCTCTACATGTGCAAAAATACTTTGGCCCACTTCCACTAATGTGGCAATGTTTACCGCAAATAAAATAGACCTCTCTAGGAATTAATTAACTCCCCGTTCAGTAAAATTAATCACATTCAAAATTTAATACAAAATAATTTCCTATAAAATTACATCTCCCGTCTTCTGAGCACACAGAACAACAATGCACAATCAATAACGTATAACATATTACGCTAGCATAATGCATACTACAGAAAACGTTATACATAAACCCAGGTTATCAATTACCCTGTAGTTACAACCACGTGCTCCCGCATTCTTACACTCACGTGCTCCCACCTATATATATATATATATATATATATATATATATATATATATATATATATATATATATATATAACCATTCCACTCTCAATGAAATACATTACCCGCGCTCCCGCCATTCTGTAAATTAACACAAATCACAGATGCGGGTTTCTCTACAGACCTACTTTTAAATAATACAAAGCACGGATGTAACATCTCAACTCTTAAACCATCCTAGATACCGATATTCCTTCAATAAGGAATTATATGGACCTCTTACATTCCCAGTTATCACTAAGATAGTATTGATGGCTCTGGCGTTAAGAATTTACTTTAACACATTAACTACCGAATTGAAAAACACACTGTGGCCGAAATAAATTTTTTCCCATTTTCATCCTGTAGGTGTTTGCACAAAGTAAGCTGTAGTTTTCGTAACTGCTTACAGATTTTTATGAATTACACGTCATTTTAAAGATAAATGAATGCACTATTACAATAAACACCGGTTGTAACTCTAATAGATGTTGTTGCTATTTAACGGCCCTCTGATGGCCGAGGACTTGCAATATTTTCACAATTATAACTGCTTGCGCCCCATCTCTATCAAAATCACAATTTAAATCAATGTGCACACCATTTTCACTCTTGTCCTCGTCCCTAGATCAATCAGTCAATTGTTGAAACACGTTTCTATCCTATTCAGCCGTTAGACGAGATGTACACGCATTTTTTATGGTCCTATCACTAGTTGCCACGGTAAACAGTTTTACACGATTTGGTAACTAACACAAAACGCTGAAAAATATGAACATAATATCAATTTTCCAGTATTCTACAACAACCATGCTTTGGGAATTTGTTTCCTGGTGGCAACTTAAAATCTCAAACCAGATCAGAAAGTTTTTCAGTACATTTTTCATTCGTTTTATTACTAAAATTAGATTGGCGCCCTGAGCGGCTTGCGGTCCAAATGTGATTATTTTGTGAGCCGCTGACAGCGGCTTGCGGTAGTTAATGTGTTAAAAGTAACTTCCCCAAGAAACTTACTGATCGGGTTGGGACTCGAAATTAAAATCAATAAAGTACCACGCTTAATAAATCATGCTTACCAAACTCGAATTTCCCCTGAAAGCAAATCGACTTGACTATGGTGTGCAGCTGGCAATTTTCATTAGAGAGACCGACTTAGAAAATCAGAGAGTATAGGATCCCCCACACTGCCCTAGCCTGACGTCATTTGCGCGGCTTTGTTCTAGCCCAATGATTTCAAATGCAATTAGATCTCGGCCAATCAAAATTGTAAACAACTCTGAATCACACTGTTACTGCTAGCCAGTATTACGTACGTGGGTAACAGTTAATACCTCCATCCCCCATTTAGTCAAAGAAACGGGAAATAGTGCTCAGCCCTCTACTGCTAAATGAAGCAAAAATGGCCGAAAATAGTTTAACTCCCGAAAATATGTCTATGTGCACGAAATAGCTTTAAGAGAAGAAAACTGGTGCAAATCTGAACCTAGGCTCTACCGTCCTCCCTATAAAAATATACTTTAACAATTCTCTACACATCAACACTAGACAACACCTACTATTCATAGAGAAGAACCTTAATGCAGATAAGATAACACTCCATCGAAATCCCTCTCTAAAAAAACGTAGATAATAGAAGGAGAAAAGACATGGGGCCTATTGAAAAAATAAATTACAGTACAGTATCACATTACTCCCCGCTTTTGAAGTACGGGATTCCGTGCTAGATTACTGGAACTTGTATTCTTTTCAGTTTGGCCCCTATCTCTGTCTAAAGAGCTGTCTGTCGGTACTACTTTCTCTTCAGTGTTCTTTGAATTCGCTCTTTTGCGTCTCCTCCTTCTTCCTCTCCTTGAACAAGCTCTTATGCTCCGTTGGAAGAGTGGATCTCTCTTTGACCTGTGCCGTCTAATGGTGGGTCTGAACTTTCCCTTGCTATGTCCATCAACATTCGGTCTTGGTCAGCTGACATAACCAACTGGTGCTGTGGCGGCCTGGCGATAGCGAAGACATTGCTGCGCGTCAGCGGGTTTGTGACCACTGGTATATGGCGATAAAGCTGCAACATCTCGGGTTACTCTGGTGTAGAGCCTCCGATTGCTTGCTAGGTTTCTATTGAATCCTGATCGATCTCAATAGCTTCTACCTTTGGAGAAAGGTAGGACAAATCTGCCTCTGGAAGTGGTTCTGGACTCGCTCTTCCCCTACCCATATGAAGCGGGACAGAGCTATCCAATATAGCTACTTGCAAAGATGTAAGGCAGTTTTCCTCACTATATCCTGGCCTGAAAAGTTCGTGAGATGCCCGTGTAGTCCCAGAGAGTCCTCCGTCTAAAACTCTGGTTTTAAAAAAAATCTCAACCTTGCCCTCCCCGTCGAGAGTTAATGGTGTCAGGTGGAATGTGTCCTGCAGTGACACTGGACGGTTTAAGATCCCGTTAGATCGCGGAGTATCTGAAATAAAGCTTTCAGTGACTGGTTCCAATGTTCCTTGAAACAAATTTGAAAATATAACCAATTTTCCATTCTCCTCGTTACAAGAGTTGTTTCCTGTAAACGAGATACTAGAATTGTGGGGCCCATCTCCGTTTATAGGCAAACGGTCACTCAGATCACTGTCCTTCTCCGTCTGAGTAAAGTGCTGGTCGGATGGGGCTCCAGGGCTGGTTGGAAACATATGTTTGCTAGATTCGCCGTCTTGTGCCCTTTTAAGAGTGCGCTGGTCGTTGACACATGTAATACCGCTCATGTCAGTATGTCCATCACTTTAGGAAGTCAATACCATCGGCTGCCTAATTTCCGACAACAAAGAGTATACTTCCCGAATCAGAGGCGTCACCACTGTTTGGCCATTAGAGTGAACATGGCTGACCGGCGAATACGCCTCTGCAATTAACATACCACTGTCCTTGGAGGTCTTTAACCTCTCCATCTCAAGACAAGGCTGTTCGAGCTCGCTCGGGACTCCGTGAATTAGGGGTTCTCCTTTTTCACTTATCTGGCCTGCAGTAGGCCCCCTTGCTTTAGCAAGGATCGGTGCGGGTGAGGTTCCCAAAACTAAATATGGGGCCCCTAGGATGAAGTCGTAGGCTGGCTGTGCCATCACAGCTGCCTTAATTGTGCCACGCACAAACTTACACGTCTCCTCAATATTGGCGACCGGAAAGCACTGTGAGGTCCCTTTCCTTAAAACGCCACTAATATCCACTTTTTCTCTGGTCATCTGCCAGGGCTTCACGAGATGTCGGGCGACTATGCTGGGGTATGTAAGCCAGCTGTCAAGTAAATAAGTGGTCGCAGTCCCGTTCACTTCTGCTGGTCCGCTGTTGGAGAACAACTTTTCTAACTTGAAGGGTTTCCATTTAATCTCTTTCGTCACCCTCACAGGCTTTAAACACACCGCACGATGAGCGGGTTGTTTGTTCGGGCACCGTGACGTCCAATGAGAAATGGTATGACAGTAACGACAATATCTCTCATTATCTCCCCTGTTCCTGGCGGGTTCATGAGAGGTCGGCCCCTGTGCTCTGTTCTGTGGCTGGGAGCGCAGGTTATGGCTGGGAAGGGGCTCCTTGCGAGACGGCCCTTGCTGCTGGTGAGCTGGATGCGAAGACGACTGAGATGACGATGCTCCTTTGTCCGGGGCTGGCAGGTCTGAGTGTTTTCTTTTCTGACCCAGTGCTTCGGCCTGTGCCGTCTGAAACCTTTCAGCAAAAAGAATGATCTGGTCCAGTTGCTGGGCGCCCTGCTCTGCCAGGTACCTCCTTAAGTCTGGAGACATTGGTGCCTTTATCTGTTTGCACAGAACTAACTCTTCCAGCCCTTCAAAGATTTTGCCAGACCCGACAACTCTGTCCAGCGAGTGAGGTAATTCCTAAGCCTTTCCGCGAACTGAGGAAAGCTTTCTCCCTTCTCCGGCCGGCTTTCCCGAAACATAGTTTGGCACTTCCGGGGAATACACTGGAATCGCTGTAATAGGGCGTTATGCAGTGCCTCAAAGTTATTTTGGTCATCTACCAGCATCTTGCTATATGTATCGTATGCCTGACCTTTGAGTGACTGCGATAATTTGAGACACCAAAGACTATCATCCAGCCCGTATGCCTTGGCCGTCCTCTCGAATTTTTCCAAAAATACCTCAATTTTCTCATTCCCGTTAGGAAAAGAGTCAATCGGAAAATTCATGGCTGCCATTCGGGGGCCTCCATTTCCTGAGGGGTCTGCCGCCACTGCTCCGAGGGAATCTCCGTTAGCCGAACTGCCCTCCGAAGATCTACTTTGCTGTTCTAATGAACGCATGGCAAGTTCATGCTGTCTCTCTACTGCCTTCTCCTTTGCTTTCCTCTCTGCTGCCTTCTCCTGTGCTTCCCTCTCTGCTGCCTTCTCCTGTGCTTTCCTCTCTGCTGCCTTGTCCTCTTTCTCTCGCTGGTCATGCCTATCCTTCTCCCTCTTCATGTAAGCTTTAGTTTCCTCTTTGTCCATACCCATGTCCTTAGCAGCCTCACGCCAGGCAGCTCGTAACTTGGCCATATCTGCCATCTTACTTGTGAACTGCTGGAAGCTCACGAACACAGAAAATGACAGAAAGAAGAAAACAAAAGGAAGGAACTACCTGTTACCTGCTAGGAATATGCTGTCGCAAAAACCCCACTCATACTAGCACGCAGTCTGACTAATAACCACGTGAAAAATTTTATAGATATCCAGCAACCCAAAACCCGGAATTTACCTTCCTCTTAAGAAAAACATTCAGTTTGCCATCAATTACCTCTAAGTCATAAACAACCTTACTACAACTACTATCTAAACTGACTGTAACCTGTGGAAAAACTTATAGCTGGATCAGTCTTAATATAGCTCAGTCTATGGGATATTTAAAGAAAAATCTATTTCCTGAACTCTCTACAGAGACAATCTATGACTTTAGATAAGATCACATAATTGATCCCAACAAAGATGATCCACCGGACGAACACCACCCCCTTTGTCACGAAGTGGATTCAAGACTAGAGGTTGTCTATGTATAGTGACAAGACACTAGTGAGAAGAAAGACTGAAAAGATAGATTTAGATGAAAATGATAGTGAAATGTGACAATCTGGAACTATTGGCTCCGAGGGGTGAAAACCGAGGTTGACTCTTCCCTCGCCACTCCGGACGTATAAGGTCGCTATAGCTCCAACTACCTCTAACTACCCTAAGGGGATAAGGTTATATTAAGATTCGCATACACCACGATACAGACAACAGATAGCTACTGTACGTAAATAAAGTGACTGGTCCAGACTATAATGTACAAGTTTTATTTACATATAGAAAACTCAAATACATGTTAAAGAAATAAAATGCGTGTGTGCACACCTGGAAAAACAAATCAAGTACAGTTACAATGATTATATCATCAAAACCCAACCCTCCACACACACACGTTTCACTTGTATGGAGAAAGAAGGTAAGATTAAAACAACCCACACTGAAGTTGGTGGGATCTAGGACTAGGAGCCTCCACTCCAACTAGCTATTCTAAATTAAACTCTAACGTCCAAAGTTCAGCTGGAACTTCTATGAACGGTCTACAGTCTCAGAAACAGCTATGATACTACACAGCCTATTCCGAAATCTCCTGAACACTGCTACACAATTAACTATTCTAAAACTTCTTCAGCAGCTGTCCTCTGCTATAATCTATACAAAACTATGTCTCAGTTCTATCTTTCTGGTCTACCAAATGTAGAGAGGATTGTAACCCTATTGCTCTTCACACATTCTGATAGTTGACGACTAAGGTATAAAAAAGAACACACTGGATTCTGGACTGGAACTGGAATAGGTAGGTGTTTCACTATCCCTAATGACACTTCTGAAATCACCTGCCCGCTTACCTCTCTCTGGGCTGAGGGCCTTCGGCGTTATTATGGCCGGGACAAAGCGAAAATAATTACGACAACGCTGGCAGCCTGCCAATTTGCGTGTGTAACAAGATCGAGCTCCAGAGCTCAGGATTTATCCACCAAATCCTATTCCACTGGAGAAAAGTATTTCCCTGCTTTGGGAAAACGTATTTTCTATTCTTCGTCCGCCTTTGGCAATCTCAGATTCTGCGTATCTGAGAAACCAAAACTTTTGCCGTGGGGAACATTCTGGTGCCAAATTTCGTTCTCTCTCCCACGGTGCCGCTACCCGCTGTAGAAAATTAGAAAAATGCACAGCTGAACAATACATCAATAATATATTCCTATAACCAAATAAATCCCTTACTTAAACATTTAACACAAAAGTCTTTAACACTTAACTCCCCTGCTCTATTCCCGTTATGAACCACCATACCAATTAATTATGCCCAAAACGTCAGCTCTCCTTCTCAACTCCCTTCTCCCGTTCCAAAGTAAACATCGGCTGACCCCGATCTTCTTTGTTCTGCATGACAACCCCTGAAACACAACAGTTTTATTCACTGGGTTCTACATATGCAAAAATACCTTGGCCCACTTCCACTAATGTGGCAATGTTTACAGCAAATAAAATAGACCTCTGAGGAATTAATTAATTCCCCGTTCAGTAAAAATAAATCACATTCAAAATGTAATATAAAAAAAATTTCCTATAAAATTACATCTCCTGTCTTCTGAGCACACAGAACAACAATGCACAATCAATAACGTATAACATATTACGCTAGCATAATGCATACTGCCCAAACGTTATACATAAACGCAGGTTATCAATTACCCGGTAGCTACAACCACGTGCTCACGCATTCTTACACCCAAATGCTCCCGCTTACATATATACCTGTCACAAAAAGAAGGGGATATTTTAAGATGGTATGTATTATTTTACAAAAGAGTGGATTTCGTAGTTTAATGGTTGTATGTACATATCGAGCACGTTCTTCTCCACTCTCACGTGCAATATCACGTTGACCTGGTGACTCGTGATGAGTAAGCCAGTCCCAAGAACAGAGGTGGGGCCCATCCGTAAAGTTCACACATTATTATTTTCCACAAAAATGCGTGTATCTCGGGTTTGATGAACACTACTCACCATGGATAGGTATAAAAAGACTATGCAACAGATAAAATTTCTTTTCTTCGTCATAGAACGTTTGACAGAACAGCAGAGATGGATAGGCATAGGCATGTTGCAAACCGAAAGTCGGCAAGTGGATGTTGCTCGGAACCTCAATGTTTCACAGTCAGTTGTCAGCAGACTGTAGAACTGATATCAAAATTTCATCACAGTGGCTGCTCCCCCTCGGACTGGCCACCCAAGAGTCAATACACGCCGCGAAGATCAACTTCTTGTTACTCAGGCCCTCAGAACTCGGACTCTAAATGCTACTCAACTTCAGCAACACCTTCAACAGACCACTGGGATCCGGGTCTCAACTCAGACAGTACGAAACTGTTTGCATCAAGTGCAACTGGCCACAAGCAGACCGTTTGTAGCTTTGCCCATGTCACCACATCACAGGCGAGCAAGAATGGATGGGTGCCAACGTCATCATCGGTGGGCCAATCAACAGTGGGCATCAGTGATGTTTTCTGATGAGTCCCGTTTCGTTTTGGATATTCATGATCGTCGAATACGTGTCTGACGACGGCGAGGTGAACGTTACCAGCCTCCTGCAACTGTTGCACACAACCGTTATGGAGGTGGCAGTGTAATGGTGTGGGCAGTCATCTGTATGAATGACAGGACCGACCTTCACATATGCCAGGTCAATATCACAGGGCTCTACTACCGTGACAACATCATCGAGCCTATTGTTGTGCCATTTGCTCAACGGCACGGACCAGATTTCATCTTCCAGGATGACAATGCACGTCCTCACCGTGCTCGCGTCGTCCAAGATCACCTTCAGATGCAGCATATCCGTATGTTACCGTGGCCGCCGATGTGCCCCGACTTGTCTCCTATTGAGCATTTGTGGGACCTCCTGAATAGACGCCTCCAACAACGTCCAGCCGCTCCAAAGACTCTTCAGCAGTTACTCCAGGCCCTTCAGCTGGAGTGCAGAGAATTCCTCAAGACAGCATCAGAAGGCTTATTTGCAGTATGAAACGTCGTTGCAATGCATGTTTAGCGGCAAACGGGGGCCCTACACGTTTTTAGAAATATTGGAATATTTTGTGAAAATGAAGTACCTACCCCGCCTTGGTTGCCAGTGCGACTAAAATCATGTGAGTAAAGCCATAACACTTCTTATACCGCAAATGTCTTGCTATGATGCTCAAGTTTACTCGTACGAAGGAATAAATGAACTAATTTGAAATATATTGTCTTTGGATAACTTTTAAATTCAATATCCCCTACTTTCTGTGATGAGTATATATATATATATATATATATATATATATATATATATATATATATATATATATATATATATATATATATATATATATATATATATATATATATATATATATATATATATATATATATATATATATATATATATAACCTTCAGCATTAAACTCTCAATGAAAAACATTACCCGCGCTCCCGCCATTCTGTAAATTAACAAAAATCACAGATGCGGGTTTCTCTACAGACCTACTTTTAAATAATACAAAGCACGCATGTAACATCTCAACTCTTAAACCATCCTAGATACCGATATTCCTTCAATAAGGAAATATATGGACCTCTTACTTTCTCAGTTATCACTAAGATAGTGGGAGCCGCGCTAGCGTAGTGGTTACCACACCGCTCTGGCGACCGGGTGATCCAGAATCAAACCCGGGTTACGGCATTTGAGGATTTTTCGTCGACCGGGATTTGGACTGGATTAACTCGAGACCCTGGCGAGAACATTTGAAGGAGTGTCGTCGACCAGGGATTGGCGGCTCCTGAGCCGACCCAGCTGTAATGGGTACCTCCAAAATCGGAGAGTATTTGCCTGAATGGCGAGGGCACCTGTCTCTGTACAAGAAAAAAGGGATACTCACGTAAAATCAATGTCAGGTTAGACATAAAAATAATAACCTGAGATTTCGCCTTGAGTATTAGCGGGCGTAAAAACTAAGATAGTATTGATGGCTCTGGCGTTAAGAATTTGATTTAAAAGTGACTTCCCCAAGAAACTTACTGATTGGGTTGGGACTCGAAATTAAAATCAATAAAGTACCACGCTTAATAAATCATGCTTACCAAACTCGAATTTCCCACTGAAGGCAAATCGACTTGACTATGGTGTGCGGCTGGCAATTATCATTAGAGAGACCGACTAAGAAAATAAGTGAATATTTATAGCAGGATCCCCCACGCTGCCCTAGCCTGACGTCATTTTCTCGGCTTTGTTCTAGCCCAATGATTTCAAATGCAGTTAGACCTCGGCCAATTAAAATTGTAAACAACTCTGACTCACACTGTTACTGCTAGCCAGTATTACGTACGTGGATAACAGTTAATACCTCCATCCCCCATTTAGACAAAGAAACGGGAAATAGTGCTCAGCCATCGATGCTAAATGAAGCAAAAATGACCGAAAATAGTCTAACTCCCGAAAATACGTCTATGTTCACGCAATAGCTTTAAGAGAAGAAAACTGGTGCAAATCTGAACCTAGGCTCTACCGTCCTCCCTATAGAAAATACTTCAACAGTTCTCTACACAACAACACTAGACACCACCTACTATCCATAGAGAAGAACCATAATGCAGATAAGATAAAACTCCATCGAAATCCCTCTCTGAAAAAACGTAAATAATAGAAGAAGAAAAGACATGGGGCCTATTGAAAAAAAATAAATTACTGTACAGTATCACACTGATGTGTAAGTCAATGAATAATTTAGGATGCTGACATTATTAAAAGACAGATACGTGCATACTGATAGTGGATACATGAATACGTGGGAAGATAATATCAATAGATGGACATGAAAGAGTATGTCAGAGTGCATCATCAAAACAAAGGCCAGAAGACGTTGGATGTCCATCGCAGCCGACCTTCGATGTGGCAATGGCACCTGATGATGATGATGATGATACGTGGATTCGTAACGCAGAACACCAACTGTGAAAAACACAAGAATTGTAGTTTATATTACGCGAAGACAGAATAGCAATATTTATTCAAAAATAGTGTTTTTTAACACTTGGAAAAGAAAACAAAACAACAAAAAAGCAATAACAACAACGTTAATTCAAAACATAACTCAACATTTGAATAAAAAGTAAGCACATTTACAAGTTAACAGTTTTCTTTCCTTTTAATAAAATTTGTGATCGTTCATTATCAGACAGGATCTGAATTAAAGTTCTTATAAATTAAAAATGTTGAGCTAGTTATCCCTCTACACCTCGTTTCACGGGGTAGAAGAGGTTCCGATTATGAGATGAGATGAGCTAGTTATCTGCACTTAGCTGGTCAGTTGGCGACAATGGGTTGTCGCTGGAGTCTGGTTTGGTTATTTCCGGTTCACAGCGAATTCTTCACTTTTCCTTCTCACATCAGGAGTCGAATGGCTTTTTGGATCACTTTCGTTGCACGAGCACATGTCACAAGATTGCCACATCGAATGTCCTCGAGACCCGTCTCATATGGTTGGTGTCCAGAAATGAGTACCAGTAACCAGTACAAGTAACCAGTACCAGAAACTGAGAAGAAATACAAAATAGCATCTCCGTAAATATGTTGACTCCTGATGCAGGCATCAATAGTTTTCACTTTTCTTCACCATTTACTCCTTCCTCTGAATGTTCCCGATGCCCATGAGCACGAAATCTCAGGACACCAGGGCAGCTGAAAGTGTGTTTAAGAGAGCGAAAGAGTGTAAATAAATCATAGTACAACATACAACAGTCTAGCTGTGTTGATCTATAAATATATACACCATGATGTCATCATCATCATCCTCTCTCTGCTCCCTATGTGTCGTACAGATAGATTGAGAGTTATTTTTAGCACCGTCTGAGTAGAGTGGATGTTGATAAGTGTGACGTAATGAGTTAAAAAGAGTGGCAGATGTTGATAGAGTAGAAGACTAGACACGTAAATTTAGTCTCGACAGGTGTATCCCAGTTTCGGAGAAGAGTACTGGTGTAAGGATGGCACAGGTATAGCTATAGCTGTAAAGGCCACACGTCTAGATGGAATTAGTATGGATCAAGAGCTCTAGAGTGCTATCGTCACCTAACTATACTGTGACAACAATAATACAGCAAAATATAACTGTCAACAATAAGAAATTGACAAGTCACAAAATTACAATTTACTGAATTATTTATTAATGTACAACTAGTTTCTTATTTCTCCTTTGAAAATCCGAGGATTTCAATTACAATGAAAAAATACAAAATCAACAATATTTATAACTTTTTACATAAAGTTCATGTCTACGTTAATCTTAATGTCTTTTGCCTGCACTGGGTTAACACAGATTACACTTTTCATCACTACACGGTCTCTTTTGGGATCTCACAGAAGTTTTGGAATAGTAACACTTAGGACTTAGCTTTACAGTCCTGGACAATGTCTGGTAACACACGAGTGTAGTTGGAATCCAGCTTCTAGGATCTTATGTTTGGCTAGCCAAGGAATGATGGAGCCAAAACCCTTGAACTCCGTCGCACACAGTATACGTTGAGTGGATGGTAGTTTCAGATCAGGCTGTTCCAAACTAGACCAGTAAACCTGCAAAATATGTAGCATGAGGCTAGTCCTTGTGTGGTGATTTTTCACGGGTCTGCGTGTTGTGAGGTGATGTGTTCAGTGTATGCTTATATGTATGGCATAAGTTCTGGTTCAATGGCAGTGTATAGGCAATGACAAGTCTAAATGATTACATTTTCAAAAATACATAATACAATTTCTGTACACAGACATGATGCTGCATTTTCCTTCTACAGTCACTTTGAATTGCAGTCATCAATAAAACAATGTTATACAACATAGGCCTTCCCTTAGTTCTGCCTTTCCATTCCTGCGCATCTCTATTATGCATCCTGGTCCTTGCCTCATTATCCATTTTGAATTCAAATGTTGTCTCGCAGTTTAATTTAATTATCAAACCTGTAAAAGAAGCATTTGCATACATACATACATATATATTCGTAATATTACATACCCCTTTTAGGATAAATCAGAAGTAGAACTGACTGAAGGCTTGGCAAAAGTTCAACTGCCCGGCATAACAAATAGGAATGAACTTGCTCAGGTGTTGATCCTTCTCTCCCTCTCTGCCTTCAGATTCGTCTCTCTTCCGAGGTTTCAATTTTTCGTGTGTAACTTGTCTGCTACGATTTCTCTCTATTTATACACAGCCAGCGAGCGAGCGAGAAAGCATCTCACGTCTGTGGCTAAAATGTTCGGTCCAAACGGCTCGCGCAGCGGTTTTGTGTTTTCTTATTTTCTTCCTCCGTTCCGTTCTTTTTATCTTTGGTATGAAATCATGTGTGTTTATACCTTACTTTAATTGTACCATCAACAGCTTCTTTCCCTCCAATAATTTCCTCTATTGGGTTTGTCTTAGAATTTATATAATTTTCCAAAGTGGCTTAACTTGACAAAATATGATGAAGTTGTATGTTCTCAAGCTTCTATCTTCTTTTTGCAACAACGGTGGAATTAGTTGTTTGAAAGGAAATAAATGTGGACTTCTCTGCTCCTAACGATACTATTATCAACTCTTACTGAGCATTCCTTCCTTTTATATGAATTGTTTTCGTTAGCCATCAAAAACAAATATCGCTTCGTTTTATGTAGCCCGTACACAGCGCTAGAAAATGATAGAGAGAGGCACTCGCGTCCGCTCGGTTTAAACGTATCACGAACCAAGAATTTGTCTTGCGTATTTTTTCTCACCACGCGACATAGCCCTCCTCTTTAAGCTGTAGCTCGCTCAGCAGACCAAACACTTTGCCGAGACTAATTCTGGTAGTCCTCTCCTTCCGCTGTAGTTGGGTGTCTACTTAAAAAATCTGCACCAACATTCTGCTTTCCCGGTATGTAGTTTACTGTAAAGGAATATGGTTGTTATAATAAACTCCATCGTAAAAGTCTAGAGTTGAGTTTTTTTGAGGCAGCTAAAAATGTTAGCGGCTGATGATCACATTGTACTGTGAAGTGGGCTCCATAAAGATATGGTTGAAACTTCTGGATCGACCACACCAACGCTAGGCATTCTTTCTCAATGGTTGAATAGTTCAACTCTGCTGCATTTAATTTCCGACTGGCATACGCCACAGGCAAAAGTTCTTCTGGCTGTTTCTGCAATAAGGTTGCCCCCAATTCCAATATTGCTTGCATCCGTTCTCAAAATAAACTCCTGTGTTATATCTGGCAATTTCAGAATGGGTTTACTTGTGAGTTTTTGCTTGAACTTTGTGTAAGCATCCTCACATTCTGCTGTCCATTTTACATTGTCGGGTTGACCTTTCTTTGTTAAGTTAGTTAGAGGGGCACAGAGTGTATTGAAGTTTTGGATATATTTTTGGTAAAACCCGCACAAGGAAACAAAAGATCTTACATCTTTCTTTGTCTTTGGTCTAGGTGCCTTCCTCAACTTCTCTACATTCTTGGGGTCTGGTGACATATTTCCCCTGGAAATTGTGTGTCCTGAAAATTCCAACTCCTGACAACCAATAAAGCATTTAGTTGGACGAGCAGTCAGCCCCGCCTGCCTAAGTCTATCAAATAACATGGAGAGTGCCGATAAATGTTCCTCAAATGTTTCTGTGGAGATGAGGATATCGTCCATGAAATTTGCAATAGATGGGTTCTTTAGTGGTTCCAGTAATTTTCTCATCATACTAGAAAATACGCTTGGAGCATTTTTCAGTCCAAAGGGTAATACATTAAATTCATAATGCCCGTCAGACGTACTGAATGCCAACATGTGCCGAATATCAGCTTTTACTGGGATTTGATAATATCCTTTACTCAGATCCACTTTTGACAAATACTTTGCTTTGCTAAGAGCTGAGAACAACTGATTAGTATCAGGCAAGGGATCAGCCTGTGATTCAGTGACAGCATTAAGCTTCCTGTAATCTATGCATAATCTGTGTTCTCCACTAGCTTTCCTGAGTAATACTACACTTGCACTATATGCTGATTCTGACTTAGAGATGATCTTCTCCTGTAGTAGGTAGTCAATCTCTTCCCTTAAGGCTTGGGCTTTGGCATAAGGAATAGGGTAACGTTTTACACATATTGGTGTGGGGTCAATTACTTTCATGTCGTACTCTAACAGATGTGTACACCCTGGCTTATCTGTGAGCACATCTGTATGGGTTTCTAACAAATTCTGAACCTGCTTCCTCTGTTCATGAGTTAAGTGATCACTGATTTGTACCTGATCAAAACTCTCGGATTCCTTTAATGGATATTCCATAGAGGTGAGAGGTTCGTCCTTCATCTCTGTTGCAATGGCTAGGGTCATCATATGTGCTACTTCCGAAGATGACCTATCGTAATACTTTTTGAGTAGATTGACATGATACACCTTTTCTTTTCCTTGTTTGTCAATCTTATAATTTGTTCTAGAGACTTTCTCCAACACTACATATGGTCCCTGCCAACCTATCTGCAATTTATTATTGCTGCTGGGCAACAGAAGAAGTACCTTCTCTCCTACCGCAAGTTCCCTATCCTTTGCTTTTTTGTTATAGTACTCAGCATTCTTTCTCCTAGCCTGTCTTAAGTTGTCGTTTGCCAGTTTCAAGCCTGTTTTCAAACGAGAGGTTAACTCGTTTACGTACTGGTATGATGAGGTTACAGTTTCTTCTGCCTTCTCATCAGTCCATGTCCGCAACAATGCTTCCAAAGGACCTTTAATTGGTCTACCAAACAACAATGTCGCCGGAGCCAATCCAGTTGAGTTATGTGGGACTTCCCGGTATGCAAACAGTGCTGCCGGTAAGTAAGTATCCCAGGTATCCGGTTTTTCCAACGCCAGCTTTCTCAGAATAGAGATTAGGGTCCCATTTAAGCGTTCTGCTGCCCCGTTCCGTTGAGGGTGATAGGGGGAGCAGTGGTAGTGTCTGGCCTGAAATATCTTGAACACCTCTTCAGTTAGTCTTCCTCTAAACTGGGATCCATTGTCCGTCAGTATCTGGTGAGAAATCCTAACCGGGTAAATATTGTGAGAAGTGCCTCTGCCACATGCTTGGAATCAATAGAAACCATAGCTACTGCCTCTCCCCACATCGAACATGTGTCCACTAAGGTCAGAATATAACTATTTTTATTCTTTGTTCTGGTGAGGGGTCCCACAATATCTACTGCAACACGTTCAAAGGGTGTTCCCATGATAGGCATCTCTCCCAGTGTTGCTGGTGCAGTCCTATGTTTAGGAGCTACTCTTTGGAATTCTGGGCAGGATCTCACATATCTCTTTATATCTTCCGTGATTCCTGGCCAGAAGTAGTGACAGGCTATCCTTTGTCCAGTGGCACCTATCCCCATATGTCAACTGAATGATACAGCATGTCCTAGCTCCATAACCTTCTCCCTATATGAAGTGGGTACAACTAGCTGTCCATGTCCTTGTGGTCCAATTCCAGCTTTTCTATATAACAGCCCATTCTTCATGTAAAAGTCTCCCTTGACTGGAGGATTATGAGCTTTTGGCAATTTGCCAAAACAAGGCTTCAAAGTGCTGTCTGCAGCTTGAGCCTTTTTCATCTCTTCCGGATGAGTACTTATAGGATTTTCCTCCATTTTCTTGGAGCTTGACCTGGTCTGGACTGTTGCCATAATTACAGGTTTTACTGGTTCTCCTAAGAAAACATACCTACCTCCCAGAATTATTGGGTAAATAGGATCATCCATCACCGCTGCTTTGATCTCTCCTTCCACATAGCGAGACCTAACATTGATTCTGGCTATGGGCAATGTCATGGTTCCTGCTCCTTTTACTGGTCCTTGGATTTCCACTGTTTCTGTGGTTATCTGTTCATGGCTCACCAGAGAAGAACACACGACCGAGTCAAAGTCCAAGCCTGTGTCATATAAGCACAGTACTTGAGTGCTATTCACGGTCACTTCCTCACAGACAGGGGGATGATGGAGGTCCTTCTGACTCAATGCCAGTTCCTTCCTTCCCTGGTTCCCTGTCGTAAGACATGCAGCGTGATGAGGAGGGTATTTTCGTCTGCATTCTGCAGTATTGTGGTTGCTCATTTTACAAGTCTCACACCACTTATCTTCCTTTCTTGAAGGTCTCCTGTCTGATCCTAAAGGTGTTCTTTCCTTGTAGTCCCATCTGGGCCTATTCTTGAATGCGTGGTCCTGGGTGTGGCCACTTCCTTCAGACATTGTATAGTTTTGTGGTTTCTTAAATACGTCTACATGTTTCTTCTTAGCTCCTTGATTCATGGACTGAGCCAGTTGGTGGCTTTCTGCGTAGGTGATTATGTCATCTAACCTATCTCTTTTATTCTCTGTCAGGAACTTTTTAGTTTCAGGGGTTATGGAATCTAGTAGCTGTTCTATCAACATCATCTCCTTTAGCCCGTCGAAATCTGGAGAAAAGTTTCCTAACTTACACCACCTTAGTAGGTAAGTCTCCAATCGTGTTGTAAATTGCTGATAAGTCTCTCCAGCCTCCTTCTTAGCAGTTCGGAATTTTTTTCGATAAGCCTCAGAGTTCTGTTCATAACGAACAAGCAATGCCTGCTTTAGGGCTTCAAAATCTTCTTGATCTTCCTTTTGTAGTTTCAAGAATACTTCATAAGAAACTCCTCTCAATCCTTGAGATAGCTTCAAATTCCACTTTTATTTTTCTAAACCATAAGTTGTGGCAAGCCGTTCAAATCTGTCTATATAAGCTTCTATGAAGTCCTCCTTCTCAACAAATGGGTCCATATGAAAGTTCATGGCTCCATTTGAAGTACTTTGGTTGGAGTTACTGTTGTCAGAGTGAGGTGAGGTGCTCCCACTGGAACTAGCAACCGATTGAAGTTCCAGCTCCCTCATCCTCAGCTCATGTCCTCTCTCAGCCTCCAACCTCCTAGCTTCAGCCTCAACCTCTAACCGCCTAGTTTCAGCCTCTAATTTCTTTGCTTCTCTATCAGCCTCTAATTTCTTTGCTTCTCTATCAGCCTCTAATTTCTTTTCTTCAGTCTCTAATTGCAACTTTCTTTCTTCCCTGTCCATATGCTTATCCACTTCTGTAGTAACATACTGGATGAGAGCTTCACCTGACAAACCAAGTTCTTTACCCATCTGCATGATCGCAGTTTTGAACTTTACCAAGTCAGCCATGGCGTTACGTTGAAAGGAGAATCTAATGTTACTACTACTTAATTACTTAAGCTAACTTAATTAAAGACGTACAATATTCCTTCAACCAATGTGAGAGACCACTGTTTAACTTGTGTACTACAAAGGTACTTTCAAAAAAATTTATAATTTACTTTTTAAAAAAATGTACTATTTCCAAGACTTCCTATAAGAAGGAGATACAAGAAAGAAAGATACTGGCTGAGGATAATAAGATTATCCCGCGAACGAGCCCCAAAATGTGACGTAATGAGTTAATAAGAGTGGCAGATGTTGATAGAGTAGAAGACTAGACACGTAAATTTAGTCTCGACAGGTGTATCCCAGTCTCGGAGAAGAGTACTGGTGTAAGGATGGCACAGGTATAGCTATAGCTGTAAAGGGCACACGTCTAGATGGAATTAGTATGGATCAAGAGCTCTAGAGTGCTATCGTCACCTAACTATACTGTGACAACAATAATACAGCAAGATATAACTGTCAACAATAAGAAATTGACAAGTCATAAAATTACAATTTACTAAATTATTTATTAATGTACAACTAGTTTCTTATTTCTCCTTTGAAAATCCGAGGATTTCAATTACAATGAAAAAATACAAAATCAACAATATTTATAACTTTTACATAAAGTTCATGTCTACGTTAATCTTAATGTCTTTTGCCTGCACTGGGTTAACACAGATTACACTTTTCATCACTACACGGTCTCTTTTGGGATCTCACAGAAGTTTTGGAATAGTAACACTTAGGACTTAGCTTTACAGTCCTGGACAATGTCTGGTAACACACGAGTGTAGTTGGAATCCAGCTTCTAGGATCTTATGTTTGGCTAGCCAAGGAATGATGGAGCCAAAACACTTGAACTCCGTCGCACACAGTATACGTTGAGTGGATGGTAGTTTCAGATCAGGCTGTTCCAAACTAGACCAGTAAACCTGCAAAATATGTAGCATGTGGCTAGTCCTTGTGTGGTGATTTTTCACGGGTCTGCGTGTTGTGAGGTGATGTGTTCAGTGTATGCTTATAGGTATGGCATAAGTTCTGGTTCAATGGCAGTGTATAGGCAATGACAAGTCTAAATGATTACATTTTCAAAAATACATAATACAATTTCTGTACACAGACATGATGCTGCATTTTCCTTCTACAGTCACTTTGAATTGCAGTCACCAATAAAACAATGTTATACAACATAGGCCTTCCCTTAGTTCTGCCTTTCCATTCCTGCGCATCTCTATTATGCATCCTGGTCCTTGCCTCATTATCCATTTTGAATTCAAATGTTGTCTCGCAGTTTAATTTAATTATCAAACCTGTAAAAGAAGCATTTGCATACATACATACATATATATTCGTAATATTACATACCCCTTTTAGGATAAATCAGAAGTAGAACTGACTGAAGGCTTGGCAAAAGTTCAACTGCCCGGCATAACAAATAGGAATGAACTTGCTCAGGTGTTGATCCTTCTCTCCCTCGCTGCCTTCAGATTCGTCTTTCTTCCGAGGTTTCAATTTTTCGTGTGTAACTTGTCTGCTACGATTTCTCTCTATTTATACACAGCCAGCGAGCGAGCGAGAAAGCATCTCACGTCTGTGGCTAAAATGTTCGGTCCAACCGGCTCGCGCAGCGGTTTTGTGTTTTCTTATTTTCTTCCTCCGTTCCGTTCTTTTTATCTTTGGTATGAAATCATGTGTGTTTATACCTTACTTTAATTGTACCATCAACAGCTTCTTTCCCTCCAATAATTTCCTCTATTGGGTTTGTCTTAGAATTTATATAATTTTCCAAAGTGGCTTAACTTGACAAAATATGATGAAGTTGTATGTTCTCAAGCTTCTATCTTCTTTTTGCAACAACGGTGGAATTAGTTGTTTGAAAGGAAATAAATGTGGACTTCTCCGCTCCTAACGATACTATTATCAACTCTTACTGAGCATTCCTTCCTTTTATATGAATTGTTTTCGTTAGCCATCAAAAACAAATATCGCTTCGTTTTATGTAGCCCGTACACAGCGTATCACGAACCAAGAATTTGTCTTGCGTATTTTTTTCTCACCACGCAACAATAAGTACGTGAGAAAAAGGTGTGAGAAATAGATTTCACGGGTGATAGTTTAAGGAACAAAATATATCTATGGAATGAGTAAGTTTCTCTATTTCAGCCTATCTATATGACTATAATTTAGTACAAGACAACCTTGCCCTCCTCATACATATAAATATAAGTTTAACTATACACACACACAGCTATGTGACAACAAGACACACAAACGTGAAAAACTACGGTTAATTGGGTATGGGTCTAACAAACACACATAAAGTTAAGTTTCTTTTGTTGCTTATTATCATTTAAACTTGACAACATCGAATATCTAAAGAAAGATCAAATAAAATCAGATTTACATATATATGAAAATAACAGACCAAATGTGCCATCCCCTTATGGAGAAAAGAACTTAAAAAGTTAATAACCCAAAGGTCAAAGGTTAGCACTATGTTACAGAATAGACAGTAAAGAAATACGTTCCTACTATGTGCTACCCATTAAATTTAACAAGTTTAAGCAAGATCCAATTTTGGTAAAGTACATGTAACAAAGCCCAATGGGCTGATCACCCGTTGGCTTGTCACACCGATTACGGAAACAGCGGCAGATGGATCTATTTGTTGTTGCCCTAAAGACGCCGCTAGGCGTGATGGGAAACTACAACAGAGAAAGTCAATCTGCTGTTGCCCTTAAGACGCCACAAGGCGTGATGGCCTCTGACTGCTTGGTCGGTCTTTGGCTAAGGACGGAAGAAGAAGAAGAAGACATGTAACAAAGAAAAATTATTTACTCTCTCTTTCATACAGTGGCCACTCAATCACGCTTACCTACTCTTAGTGATATCCCTTGGAAATACAATTATCCTAAATATATAAAAAAGATCAGGTTTATTTTCCAAATTGGCCCCAGTCCATCCTCTAACAATAAGACTAGTGAGGTGAACGCCGAATCTGGTGATGGGTTTTTCCTGGATGAACAAAATGTCACCGCCAGTAATTGGTGTAGAAAACGTGATCTTGGGGTTCACAGTTAAAAGGAGAAAATACTTCCAGTATTGGGAAACCTCTGGTTGCTAAAAATGTTACAGTTGATAAATGAATGTAATCCTATCGGCTCGCTCTGTTGTAGAGTGCCGATTCTGAAAAAGCGTTAATTCTAAATGCTACACTTGAATACGACTGTCAGTAGTCGAGGGATAAAGGTTATTTTATCCACAACCAAGTGGGCTGATACAATTGAAAAAATATTGCTTTATTTCGTAAGTCCAGTTAATTTTACAAGTTAAAATGTTTCTCATGTATCTTTGGCAAATTCTTGCTCACAAATGAAATTGGTGACTCACAAGCCAAGAAAAGACAACATTAACCAATCAGTAAATAAGGAAAAAGACCGCTGGACGCCGTTGATCAGGTCTGCTAGGAATAAAAAACATGTTTGGAAAAATGCTACTATTCTATATAGATATATATATATATATATATATATATATATATATATATATATATATATATATACATATATATATATATATATATATATATATATATATATATATATGCACACAGACTTGGACAAGACGATCTCTTATCCACTCCATCAGTCCTGATTAAAGTTAAATAGCACAGGTGTATTCCTTTACACCTATATGGTCTGCTTTCGCTAGCGCTGAGATTAGGTCAGATGGAGTATGCAACTCTCCAGCCCCTCTCGCACCGGCAGTAAGCGTACAATGTTAATTATTATTCAATTATCCATACGTGCCCTTACATAAATATCGCCTATAGTTAATAGCTATTAAATTGTTGGCGTCTGTTTGTCATCGTATGGTATTAAATAATAGACACTTATAATAAAACACAAAATGAAATATAACGTGAATTCTTTTCTGTCACTATTCGTCGTGCCTAGCATATAAATCAGTCAACTAAAACCATCTCTTCTTGTGTGAGAAAGCGGGTGGTAAAAATTAACATTATAACTGAACGTCGGGAATAAAATAGTTACGCGTTATTTTATTTCACTAGTTTTACCAGCTAGAAAATCAAAGCGAATTATAATGGTAAAGCTAACACTTTTACTTGGTAAAAGGTAACCCTTTTAAACACGTAAACACTAATTTCTATTACCAGAATATCAGAAGGAGAGATCTCCAAGAATGCTATTAACACATTTTCCTCAATGGTTCTAGAACTACGTGCTTAGACTTTCCAAAAATTCTGAATGACAACTGATAGCAGGTTTAAGAAAACACAGTTTATATATCATCATGTTTCTCTGATCTATAGATGATATTTTTCACGCTATTGTGTGTACCGGAGAATCAGAAACATGAGTTACCCAGATAAAAGTTTACGGTCGGCCTTCCGTCGAGTGCTTTCGATCGTCATCAAAAGACGTATACGGGTAACGGGGTTCTCGAAGATTTTCTCTGTGCGAATGCCCGCTTCCGAGATCAAAGAGCCCGAGTACGAACTTCAAAGGGTCTCGGGGAAAGATTTTGCCCGTGAGTCTACTTCACGTGCGGTCTGTCAGGTATCGCAGGATTGACAGATGGGCTCGCGTGAGGAGACCAGATAAACAAACCTGATTCGCTACCTGTTTATGACGGGCAGGTCACGAAAGTTTGTAAACACTTATGTTCGAAGAAAGAGATGTGGGTGAAAAAGTGAGTAAACACAGGTTGTAAATGCATGGTTTTGCTAGCAAATCATATAACGCTACGAGATCACAAAAAGAGTGTCAGATTACTGTAGGCTCTCTTTGCATTATACGTCACACTATGGAACATTGCGCTACCTGTATTATTGGTTCATTGCGATGAAATCCTCACAAAGCAGTCACAAGCTCTTCCAGTGGTGGTTTATGCGGCAATTTATTTACGTAATGATGTTACCGACCTCATACCAAACTTTTCGTACATAAGCATATTCGTACACGGTAAAACATATATAATAACGAAAAAATACACATATTAAACTCACTCCTTTCTTTACATGGGATATGAAGACGCCTTTGCACATGTTGGACGGTAGTGAGTACTGCAACTCTGGAAGTGCAGTCTTCCTAGGTGAACTAATGATAATTGCTAATCTATTAATCTTAGCTTTAACGCTTGGGGAAGATTCGTTTGAATCGTGATTATAAGTATTTTTATTGACTTTTGCACTTTTAATTTCACAAATTACTAATAAAATGTATCACGTCATAGCAAAATATTTTCCTATCTCTTCTCTGGCATCTGTCGCTATCTGATGAAAATGGAATCAAAGTCACGAGTCTTAAGCACTCAAGTCAATATAGCCGAAAAGTTCGTCCACACGAAATTTAATTTCTGACTTAGTTTTATTTTTTAAACCGGAGTTCTTAATCTGTATCACTCACCTACGCGTATTATATTTTTTGGGAAGGGTCGTTATTGGAAACGGATGGATAGTTTCGTTAATGATTTGTATCTCCGGAAATGATTGTGTGATCTGACTTGTCCTAATTCCACAAAATATATCTGTCTACTCTATCCCCCTGGGCGGAAACAAACTATCAGATAGTGCTGTCATTTTTCAGTTAGTCTGTCAAAAGTATCTTCAATTTTCCTAGATCACCCCAGCAGATAAAAAAAAAAAACAAACTTATCGTGTACGGGACTTTCCCTTCCGTTTTAAGGAATCTCTTACTCTACTGTAATCTCGCTTGACCGTAGACTTTCCAAAATTAAAAGATAAACATGCGAGTAGTGGTCGCAATCTAAAATCTGGTGTTATCTCAGGAGAGCGTACACCCGATGAAAAAGATACTTAGCAGAGCAAAAGGAAGATAGAGGAAAGAATGGACAGACAAAATTGACGAACGAATAGGAGGTGCTGTCACAAGAACACACATTGATAACACTATCAGGCATTCATTGTTCTGGAATCCACAGCGTAAGCGAGGCAGAGTTCAACGACAAACACACTGAGAAGAGATGGGCAAAAAAGTACAAAAATTATCAGGAAGATATGAAAGATCTTGAACTGATGGCACACGACAGGACGACGTATAGTCCGTTCGGAAATTCGTGCCCACACATTGAACGTTGTAACTTTGCAACCCTTTGACGGATGTTATTGAAATTTGCTACGTGCCCTACTGATATCAATACAGTTATTAATATATTTTTTGCCCTTACAAAACTCATGTCATGTTCGAATTTTCTTCTTTAAATTATATAAAAAACTCTTACTGTATTCTGGGTTAAATTTTATTAGTTCTACAGTAAAGTTACAACATCCGTTCAAAAATTGCGCACTTAATTTATGTTGCAGCACATCACATGCGATGAAATGTGCTATTCAATATTTTTTTTTGTTTGAATTAGTGTAGTGACTACTTGTCCGCACGAGTGCGCACCTATCGTACACAGTCGTGAGTAATTATTTCAGCGGCGTATGCTAATTGCAATGAGTTGGCTGCAACGAAACAAAACGACACCAGCGCATAATATATTAATAAACTAAACTGCATAATTATGAAAAGCGCCATGATTCTGAAATGCAAATTTATCACTTTGCAGAAGATAATTGTTATATTGTACAGACATTTTCGCAGAGAGGCTAAGATGGGTTGTTTATACCACGATATCCAAGAACCAGGTAGGAGAACACGAAAGGCCCTGGGTGTGGATAGAAGATCTTTTCGACGCTGGATACAACAGGACGGTGATTGTACAGAGGCTGCCGTTAAGCAAGGAAGGAAGAAAAAAATCGCTGATTTTGACAAGGATGTCATTAGACGTTTGATTTTGAAGATGTTTAATGACAATCAACTTGTTACTCTCCGCATGCTGAAAAGTCGGCTGCAAGCAGAATGCGATATTAACGTCTCAAAAACAACTCTTTGGCAACTTGTCAGAAGTGTCGGTTTCACTTTTATAAAAACGTCTGGCGGAAGGAATTTTTTATGTGAAAAACCACATCTGGTTGCAGCTCGAAGCAAATACCTTAGGCAGATTCGTGAAAGAAGGCAAGACGGCTATGATATATTGTATTTGGACGAATCTTGGGTTAATGCTCATCATACGAACGAGAAAGAATGGCAATCTGTTGACGGAGACCACAGAAGGTAAATTCCAAGCAGCAAAGGTCAACGCATTATATTAGCACATGCTGGCAGCAGACAGAATGGCTTGTCCGTGATGCAGAGCTTTTTTTTCAATCAAAGTCTGTAGATGGTAGGTACTACCACAGTGAAATGAATAGGCAATTTTTTTTTGAGATTGGATAGTGAATACACTCCTCCCGACTCTAGATAGGCCGTCTTGCCTGATGATGGATAATGCGTCCTATCATAATGTTCTAGCGCAGGAGGATAAAGCTCCCACTTCGGCAAGCACGAAAGACGAAATCAGGAGGTGGCTTGTGAATGAAAATATATTCGCTGACAACAGCTATTTAAAACCAGAGTTGTTGCAGCTTGTGAGACAGAGGAATAAGACAAAAGTGTATCTGATTGATAAAATCATCCAAGAGCAGGGTCATGTTTCTCTTCGACTCCCACTTTACCATTCTCACCTTAACCCAATAGAGCTGGTTTGGGCTAGAGTTAAAGGGCAAGTGGCCGCCCGGAACACCACTTTTAAAATGTGCGATGTTAATGACATGACTCGTGAGGCCCTTTCACGAATAGACACAGAGTACTGGGCTAAATGTGAAGAACACGTGCTCCAGGAAGATGAAGATTACTGGCAGCGAGATGGCTTGCAGTTTATCCAACCAATAACTGTTGTGAACTTATTGGAGTGGTCCGATTCGGAATGAGGCACGTCGATCGCATTCCTTCGTTTGTGATAAAGTATAATCTATAATAACACATAAACAGTTACGATTCGTCATAGCTTCCTGATGATTTGCTGCTATCATGGTTCATTATCAGATCATCATTCCTCGTATCAAAATCATGTGAACAACCAATTACACATTTAGGCCACGCCTTTGAACCGTCTTATCGCACAAATGTTGTGATTTACTGTAAGAATTAATGTTACGGGCAGATTTGGGCAAATGTTCCAATAAAATCAAAGAAAATCACCGTTTTGCAAATTTCGAGACAGCTGTGGATGTAATATCGCAAAATCTTAACTGCATGGAAAATCTAAGACTGCATGCTAAAATTCATGTCCATACAACAAACAGTTTTGAAGAAAATTGACGTTTTCTGTGGGCACGAATTTCCGAACGGACTATAGCATGTTTTTGTTGAAGGCTTACTCTCTTTGGGTAACTAAACTGTATAAACTCAGATTTTCTTACGTTCCTTCCTTCAAATTATATGCTCAAAATAATCTATATCTCTGATTTCATTATTTCCCGTGTCCTTGCCATTTTTCATGACTTCTTTATTTATTTAAAAAACAAAAGATAAATGTTCTTATTTTCTGCTAATTTCGAAATGTGCTCTGTTCTTCATTACGACTAGAATTATGTTTTCTGTTGTTGTTGTTATGTTGCTCATTCAAAGAGTTCAAATAATGATACTTGTTGAGAGCTTCGCACAATTATTGAAGATGTTGGGATTCCCCGATGGATGGTTCTTCAATTATGGTTGCGCAGTTTAATACAATACGTTAGATGCGTCGTGAAGGGTGACGTAAGTGAAGAGGTATGACGTGACAGGGAGAGAGGTTAGTTGGGCGGTGGAAAGCCAATGAGTCTTTTGTGTGTCATCATAAATGTGGTCGTCGAATGTGAGATGTCGACTTAAGTGGAACATACCAGGTATCAAATGTAGAATATTTAAGTTTAATACAAATGTTAAAAAATGACTTGGCAACATATTCAGCCCATGGTATTGATATGTGTGATTTCACTGATGAGGACTATGATCTAACGGAAAAAGCATGTTATGTTGATATATGATGCTTGAAGTGTGTAGTGGATATTTATTGTGGAAGTGAAACTGTCTAATAAATATGTGCATCGTCATGGCCTGGTTCATTGCACTTAATTATGTTGTGTTTAGGGTTACCATATTTTTTAAAGGACATTTTCAGATTTTTTGACTTAACGGAGGACAAAGGAGGACACTTTGTAAGAAAAGGAGGACGTATTAATTTCACTACTTTAATACATTTATGTCAAACAAATCATGATCAAATATATTGAAATATTTCAACGAAATTCAGTAGTGAATCGGTATCTGTCCTTTGCCCACTGACTCTCCATTAAAGAAAAAAGCCTCTAAATATCAGCATTATGTCCTGCAATAGCAAAAACATATTGTGCAAGTAGCAGTAGTTCAGAATATAGCTCTACATTTCGTGATTGTTCAAAGAATGTGATCCACTTCTCATGTGCCAGTAATTCAATAAAAGTATTATCTTTCAGATTTGATTGGAAAAAATTGATCAGATTGTTCAATTGATCACAAATTTTATGTCATAAATTTTCATGTCCTTGATCATTAAATACTTGATACAGGCCATTACATTATTCCATGTTGGAACTTGTAATAATGTCATTGAATCAAAGCAATTAAACTGCTCTAAAGGTTTTATCCATACCTCAAGGTATTGTGACCGCGTGGCCTTCAACGCTAGCATTATTCCTACTACTTCCACGCTAAGCATTTATGCGAGCTATAATATGCTACATATAAGAATGACAGACCTCAAAAGCAAATAAGACGTTTTTACACAAGACGCAGTATCATTCAAAGTTCAGTTCGCAGTCACTGCTCTGAGAAGAAATTAGTATGTTATGTGGCAGGGCAGGTTACGGCATCAATTAGTTATATTGATTGTTATATTCAATTAGAGTTAATCCTTCATGTATTGTGGTTCAAGTGCTAACTAGCCTTCCGCCAGAGATGGTAATACTTGACCTTCACTCATTTTTCTTCTTCTTTCCAGGTTTGTTCTTCCCTTTAAGTTTGGTGATAAGCAAAACAGTTTCAGCACAACATCGTATATCCAAAAGAAATTACTGTAAAATTCCACAAACAGCAATTCAGTAGAAAATTATATTAAAGTTTATTGATGTCATTAGACAAACACGGTAAATTTCACAAAATGATGGTTGTTCATCCAAAATGAAAAATGCATAATCCAGCTGAATAATATACACTCTTGTCTACTCAAAAAAAAACTTGTTTTAATATCCTCAGAGACGAAGTTCACCTAACGCTAACTAAAAAAATCCTCTAGTCTAAAATCATGGAATCCTTGGAATCATAAATCCTGAAATCATCCTTATTGCCCACATCTCTCTTTTTTATACTGTTCCTGTCTTTTTTCCCGCCTTTTTCCACACGTCCCATTCTTTTTTCCACAAGTTACAATTTCTGCACACGACTCTCTGTTTTCGACATTTTGCACACGATTTTCTGTTATTTCGACTTTTTTTCAAAACGCAGTATCTTTCAAAGTTCAGTTGGCAGTCACTGCTCTGAGAAGGCAAACGTAGATCAGTCCCAGATAATAATAATGAATGGATTTTATGCACGGAAAGTGGGAAATGAATGTTTGTGTGATCTGGTTTTTTTATCCAATTGTTAAGTTGGAAAAGATCACACATGTGAAAAAAGTCGATATAACAGAAAGTCGTGTGCAAAATTTCGAAAACAGAAAGACGTGTGCAGAAATTGTAACGTGTGGAAAAAAGAATGGGACGTGTGGAAAAAGGCGGGGAAAAAGACAGGAACAGTATAAAAAGGAGAGATGTGGGCGATAAGGATGATTTCAGGATTTATGATTTCAAGGATTCCATGATTTTAGACTAAAGGATTTTTTTAGATTGCGTTAGGTGAACTTCGTCTTTGAAGATATCAAGACAAGTATTTTTTTTGTGTGAGTAGACAAGTGTGTATATTATTCAGTTGGATTATATATTTTTCATTTTGGATAAACAACAATCATTTAGTGAAATTTACAGTGTTTGCCTAATGAAATCAATAAACTTTAATATAATTTTCTACTGAATTACTGTTTGTGGAAATTTGCAGTAATTTCTTTTGGATATACGTTTTGTACTGAAACTGTTTTGCTTACCACCAAACTTAAAGGGAAGAACAAACCTGGAAAGAAGAAAAAAATGAGTAAAGGTCAAATATTACCATCTCTGGCAGAAGGCCAGTTAGCAGTTGAACCACAACAACATATGAAGGATTAACTCTAATTGAATATAACAATCAATATAACTAACTGATGCCGTAAACTGCACTGCCACATAACATACTAATTGGCGCCGTGACCTGCGCACAAGTAACTGCCCTGCCACAGTATTCGATACAGTTGCCATAGAGACTTTTGTTTCCCTCTAAAAACGTATCACACAATAGTCCTTTTTTGCTTTTCTTCAAAGCAAAGATGTACTTTCATGGGTGTAGCGTAGCAAATGTTGCGTAAGTATTATATGTGTTGATAAATGTTCTGTGGAGGATGTCGCATTTGCCACACAACGTTGAGGGTGTTGTAATTCATCTGCTCCTCTCAAGGTATGATAATCCTGGCCTTTGCGGAGTAGTGTGCCACCCTCAGACACCAGGGATGATGAGGCGTAGTAGCATGGTGTCTTTTGTCTGGTTTAAGTGTGTAGGATGTAGATGTGTATTCAGACAGTGAGCATTACAAGCAAGGCAATCCACACAAGGACGTCACGTTAACTCATGACGTGAAAAGTCAATGATGCTTGCAACAGCTAGTGACGGTTTTGTATAATTTATTATAAACGCCACAATGACGAAGTGTGTAGACATAAACAAGCAGGTACATCATAGGTACGATCAAACAGTCATTATTACATATGTCGTCAATTCAACAGGCACAGCAGACAGCATCAAAATAATGTGCATTATATGCCTTTTAGGATATCATGACAAGCTGTACATGTAGTCAGGTAGTAAACTTCCCCCTTTCCATAAGAGCTAGAAGATATCAACTAGGAGATTAAAGATGGTCTCCTCGATTTGACCTCAACAAGACAGGCATGTCTTTTGAGCGCCACATTATCGTCCTCTATTGTCCAGCAAACAGCAAAGGTATCAAACGTAGATCCATCAACAAAGTTCAGGAAGCAAATAGTCCGTAGGACAGGCATCAATCAATGCGTGACAATCTAAGTGGATCGTGAGCTGAGCAAACTAGTCATATCGTAGACTTTAGAATAAGGCAGGCTAAGCAAAAGTCAACATCACAAGATGGCGATAAAGTTACTCAGCCTAAAAAGGGATTTAATTACATGTTCATAAGGAATTAAATGAATAATCACATATGCCTCCAGGCATTAGGAATAACACAGAGATATATCATCTCTAGATAGGAACAACAATCATGAGGACTCCTTCCTGAATAAACTAAGCGAAGACTAGCACATAGCTACGTCTCGCCTTCACAGCTTCTCAACACAGACTGACCTGGGCGAAAATCGTTTTACCAACGCCACAAAAAGGGACATGCGCAGAACAACGCGAATCGAATACAACTCAGGCCAATTTACGAAACGAAGAATGTTCTACAATGTTCGACTTAAGACCTATTACCTTAAAAGGAAATGAATCTTGAAACATTGCGATTGCCAACTGTTTTCAAAGAACTGACGATCTGAGCGCTCCATATATGGTCGTGACTCAAAATCGTTCACACAGCTATCGGCAACCCTAGCTATCAAGATAAGACAACTTCTTAACGATAGCTATCAAGATTAGACGACTGTAGAAATAAAAGTGACTACAATTTCACGAGTTCCTTCCCATGCATTAAAAAATGAATCTAGTCAGAATGCATGGTCAGAATAAGTTGCTACAAGTTTTTAGCAGCAACATTACCGCCACCTCCCGATAAAAAAAAAAATGTGCAACTTTTTTTTTTTTTTTAAATATCCAAGAGTAAAACCAAAAACGGTTTAACAACGCACGAATTATGCGGGGATAAGTAATTGCACTGCCTAATATGACTCTAAATTGACACATAAAGTGTCTGGTGAGAATATTTCTCAACAGATAAAAAATCTGATTTAAAAAATATATCGGGGAGGTGCCACCAACACTCACTACGCTTGCATGAAAATACAATATAAATATGCAAGTTCATATCATTATAATCAAATAGCAGTGTCATAATCTAATACCGCTTAGAATGGATGTACTCATCTGATATTGAATGTTAAATATTACATTATCTAAATGTTTAATATTACCATTACACAATGAAATTAAATATAAATGAAGATCGAGGACACATCTCCTGTCGTTCCAAAGAAACTGTACAATGTGGAACTCTCCATGTTTGACAATAGAAAGGTAGCTTCTCAGATCAACAATAACGTGCTGATAAAAAACAAACAATATAATTCTATTTAATAGCCATTAAGTTTCATACTATACAATACATTATTATTAATAATTGTGGCCTTTGGAACTTTCGGCCCTTATATTAACTACTCAGTCTTCTTCTTATATTAAAGATGGGAACAGAAGAAGATGATAACAAAGCACAATAGTATGTGTTCACCTAAAGTGAGGACAGATGTGCTAATGTATTGTAGTAATATAGGTGTGTTATGGCTCTGTCGTATATCTAGAAATAGAACAGAAGTATTAGTTGGAATCATGTGGGCATCTAGACAGAATGTCAGCCATCACATTATCCGACCCACGGATAGCTCGTACCGTGAAGTGAAAAGGTTGAAGAGCAATAGCATATCGAGTGGATCTCGAACTCTTCAAGTTCTTAGTCTGAATAGCTGTAAGAGCTTTCTGATCAGTTTCTAGAATGAAATGTGCGCCCAGGAGGAATCTTTGTAGTTTGAGAATAGACCAAACCATAGCTAACAATTCACGGTCTAAAACCGAGTAGTTCCTCTCTGCCGCATTTAGTTTTCTAGAAATGTACATGACAGGATGCAGAGTTTCAGCATATTCCTGCATAAGTGCTGCTCCGATCCCAGTGGATGAAGCATCACTTCGAAGAACAAAAGTTCTATCAAGAGTAGCTAATCTTAGGATGGGAGGAGAAGAAAATATACTTTTAATCTGGTCTAAGGAAGATTGACATTCCTGAGACCAACGAATCAGATTAGGTGACCCTTTCTTCAACAACGTTGACAGAGGTGCCATTATCGAAGATAGATTCGGAATAAATCTCCCATAGAATTGGATTAACCCCAAGAGACTCCGGACTTGTTTCTTCGTTTTAGGTACAGAGATGTTCAATATTTTCGAAGTATTGTGGTCTTCTGTCTTCAAGAGACCATGACCAACACGATGACCCAAGAAAGAAATTTCACCAAAACCAATATAAGCTTTAGAAGGTTTTGCTGTCAGATTATACTCACGTAGAGTAGACAGTAGGTCATATAAACCCAGATAGTGATCTTCCCAAGAATCACTGAAGAGACAGATATCATCTAAGTAAGCGATGACATCTGAACGATGAGAAAGAATTCGACGCATCATGCGAACGAAAGTAGCAGGGGCGTTCATAAGACCGAAAGGCATTACATTCCATTGAAATAAACCCCTAGGTGTAGAGAAAGCAGTCAGAGGTTTGGCATGATCTGCTAAAGGCACTTGCCAATAACCTTTTGACAAGTCAAGTTTAGTGAAGAATCTAGAATTAGAAAGTCTACTAAGTAGATCCTCTAGTAAAGGCATAGGTTCAGCATCGAACTTTGTGACTTGATTTAATTTGCGATAATCAACGCAAATTCGTATGTTCTTATCTTTCTTCCGAACAATAACCATGGAAGAAGAATATGGAGAAATCGATGGTTCAATTATGTTTAATTGGATCATTTCATCCAATTCCTTTTCTACTTGTGACTGAAAGTGTATAGGGATAGGATACGGCCTAACCCTAATAGGATTACTGTCGGTAAGAATTATGTCATGTTCTATGACATTCGTGTGACCAGGGATGTCGGTTAGAACATCCTTAAATGTCTGTAACATCGACGAGACTTGACGATGTTCATCAACAGAAAGATTAGGAGAAATGGACACATCTTTCCAAGATTCCATAGAATGTAGTGGAACCACTGGAAGAGGGAGATCGACATCAGAAAAAACAGATTCCTCATCCTGTATGACAGACAGGGATGAGTAATGACCATGAGGTACCGAAGATTCGTCCGTTGCCTGAAAAATAGGCAGCAAATAGTCTGGACGCTCGTGAAATTCCGTCAGCATGTTGATATGGAAAGTTTTATGCTTTCCATCTATATCGACCACATAGTCAACATCGGAAATTCGTGAGACTATTGCATATGGACCTTTCCATGCAATCAGAAGTCTATTTTCCCTACTGGGGAGTAGGACGAATGCTTTGTCACCTGGACAAAGTTGTCGTAGACATCTGTTCTTGTTAGCAAACTGCCTTGCTTTTTCTTTAGCAATTTCTGACGAAGCAGTCGCTAGTTTGCATGCCTCAATGATCTTTTGCCTCAGAGCAATGACATACTCATATGAAGATTGAGTGTCATCACTAATATCATCGGCAGTGATGAGATCGTGTAATAAAGACATAGGGCCGCGCGGACGCGCGCCAAAGACAAGTTCAAAGGGAGAAAATCCTGTGTGCTCATTTGGGACCTCTCTATAGGCAAAGAGAGCCGCAGGTAAAACCCTGTCCCAATCTTGAGGATGGTCTTCAGTTATCTTACCAAGTAAAGTCTTGAGCGTTCTATTCAGACGCTCAACTAACCCATTAGACATAGGATGATAGATGCTACTGAGAGATCTTTTAATGTGTAAGGTAGACATTACTTGAGACTTAGTATCAGATATGAGTTGAGTTCCATGGTCTGACAGTATTTCTCTGGGGAACCCCAAGCGAGAAAATATCAGCCAAAGAGCATCTGCGATATCTGTAGTAGATATGCTCTTTAGAGGGATAGCCTCTGGCCAACGTGTGCACATATCGACACATGTAAGAATAAACTGATGTCCTCTGGCCGACTTTATCTTAAAAGGGCCAATAATATCTATGGCAATTTTCTGGAATGGCCGAATAGGGATGTCAGCAGCCTGGATAGGCGCAGCATGTCGTGGTCCTCTAGATTTGACCTCCTGACATACCTGACATGATCGGCAGTATATACGGATGTCCTTGTTAACAAAGGGCCAAAAGAAAGCCGCAAGGACTCTCGACTTTGTACGGGAAATCCCATGTGTCCAGCACATTGCGAGTCATGAGCATGCTGCAATATTTGCACTCTCATACTCTTGGGAACAAGAATTTGCGAATGTGCTGACGTAGCCGAGTCTTGTACCATACGTACAAGTACGCCGTTTTTCATTTCTATCCAAGATTTTCTTTGTGTATCCTTATTTGGATCACCTTTCTTCGCAAGAATGAAGAATTTCTTTAGCATAGGATCTTCTTCTTGTAATTTTATGAACGAGTCACGAGAAATAACCAAGGTACTATCTTGGCTATGAACTTCATTATCATTATTCAACGAAGTTTGCGGTGTTTGTAGAGCTTGTGCTCTTGTAACCACTGCATTGGTAGCTTGCATATTATCATCTTCCCAAGCAGCAATCTGCTGTGGGGTACATTCCCTAACTCCGTGGATACGACCAATAATAAGGTCCGCAATAGGATTAGGTAAGAGACAGGCATGCACATCTCCCGTAAAGAAAGGAGTGGCAATGTGAATTATAGCAGTAGGATATTTCTCTAGAGTGCCGCCAAATGTGACACATTTGATAACCCTTCCTGTCGCACAGGATGGATCTACAAGCGATTGTCTAACACCAATAGTGGTGCATCCGGAATCGAAAAGTAGTGAGACCGGAGTATTATTAACAAGACCCTTATGTAGGATTAGAGAACCTCTCCCGTCATGTGCAACCGAAGCAGGAAGAGCGGGGAGAGGGTGACCACAACTCAAAGTCGATATTGTAGTCGGTTCGAACAAAGTACTGCATTGGGGGCACTTGTTTGCTCTTCCAAAGTCAAATGAAGAACAAGTGACAGCGTCAGAGTTTTTATTATCAGAAACCTGATTACAGGCTCCCTGAGATTCTTGTTGAACCGAGTTAGCCTGCTGATATCTCTTTTTTTTGTATTGAGATCTACCGCGACTACTATTACCTCTGAAGTTATCACTGTTGTTATTGTCTCTGTAGTTATTATTGTCTCTATTATAATTATTATTATCATGTTTCGAACTACAGTTTCCATGATTATTATCATGTCCACATTGATGTGAACATCTATTTGTTTGGTTTTGAGGTCTACGCGAGGAAAACCCTCTATTACCATATCCTCTTCTGAAATGCCTAAAATTATTATGTTGGAAGTAACGAGGACTGTCAGCTCGTCTCCAATTCTTCGACGAAGAATCACCCTGAAATTGATTTCCATAGTTTTGACCGTAACTACGGTTACTTTTCTTATCAAAATTTTGTTGGAATCTATTACTAGTGTTTTGACTATAAGGTGCTGCCGAAGCAACTGGCAGACCTTCTTTTACTTTAGAGTTACCAATGGTTGCGTGAGGATGAGCAGTTATGTATTGGCTACAGAAATCTTCCATTTCTTTTATTGTTTTAGGTTTACGTTCATGAAGGAAAGCAAGGAAAGACTCATTAACAGAAGACATGACTTTGTCTCTAAGTATTAAGTCCATAAGTCCTTCATAAGTTTTTTCTGTCTTAGACAGCTCCACCCAACGTAAAAAAGTAAGACGTGTCTTTGATATGAATTCAGAGAATTGCACACCAGTTTCTGGTAACATATTTTTAAATTGAAGACGATAGCCGTCTTCGTCAAGTTGGTATTTTTTTAACAATATAGCCCTGACAACATCATAGTTGTTCTTGTCAGGCTCATCTACCATGCTTAACATACTCAAAGCATCACCTCTAAGTATTTTGGACAAATGATAAACCTGCAATGATTTATCTATGTTATGTACTTTACATGAAGTTTCAAATCTGTCCAAATAGAATGTTATATCGTCGATGGAAGCATTGAATGGTGGTAGGTTAAGTTTGAAAGTGCTTGCATTAGTCTTATCTGAGACCTTATTTGCATCATTAGCATTACCTATGTTCATCACCCTTAATTTCTCAACTTCCAAAGCTAAGAGTTTTTCTTCATGCTCCATTTTTGCTTTTCTCTCTTCAGACTCTCTTTGTAACTTCCTTTCTTCAACTTCAGCTTGCTTTTCTAACCTTTTATTTTCAGCCTCTATTTCAAGTCTTTTATTTTCAGCCTCTATTTCAAGTCTTTTATTTTCAGCCTCAAGTCTTTTCTCTTCAGCTTTTGCTTCTGCTTCTCTTTTTTGTTTTTCCATTTCCATTTGGAATCTTTTTTCATCCACCTGCATTTGCAGTTTCTTTTGTTCAGCTTCCATTGCTTTATCATATTGAGCAGTTGCAAATTTTTCTAACTTATCACCAGTCTTCCCAAGCAATTTACCCTGCTCAATAAAGTGCTCAAATGTAGCCATGATGTGTAATAATCTGAGTCCACAACCTGAAATAATTAATTATCTTATTTCAAATTTAATTATAAAAAGTCTTAAATGAAGCACTTGTTTACTCACAACACCATATTATTATCCCAATCTCTGTGGGAAACAAGTCTTATATCAAAGAACTTGTATACAGACCTTTTTGAAATATCATCAATCAACTCTTGATCATAGGTGCACTTCCCATTCAATAGTGCACAATACTATTCATCATTTATTAATCATCAGTGTAGTAGTAATGCATAAGCATAACCCACTATTAAATGTGAATTAACTACTATAAGTGTAACCAATGACTATGTAAACACAATCACAACGTAAACAATAACAATGTAAACATTACACTGTAAACAATACAATGTAAACAATACAATGTAAACAATACAAAGATTTAGCAACAATACGAATACATTCGTAGAAATCAACAAAAAATAAAGCGAAAATTAAAGAAATATCACAAAAAATGTGATGATATCTACGAGAAGATAACACAAATACAAGACACCACAGTGTATAAACAAAAATGTTGTATGAAACTAAATTATAGTAAAGAGGAGGCTAGCAAATACGAACAAATCAAAACAAAACTAAAGAATGCAGAAAAATAACGAAAACAATACTAACACATGGCATCACAACTAACAAAAAATAGCAACAGCAGTCGCTTTGCAAATTCCAGTATCGGAAATTTGCACACCCTATAGAAAACGCTCACGATAGACGACCTCTATCACGTGGTATGATCTAAGGGAGACTCCGCCCAACCGAAAACCCGCAGAAACATATAAATATAAATATACAAATAACACATAAACATATAACATGTAAACAAAAGAATGAGATGAAACACAGAAGACTCAGTAGAAGTATAAGGGCACAGTTCACAAACAAACAGGCCACTTAACTTATGGAACTCCAATCGTCAGTACAGCAAACAGGATGTAATCAGCATTCTGAGATCAAAGATCCAACGTTGATTGCCATCTGTACTTGCATCAAAACAGCTACGACGATGGTTGAGACTTGAGTTTTCAAACGGTACATGCAGTGTACAAGAAGTGTAGAACTCGTCATCGATGGAACTTGGCCTTCTCCAAAGCAGAACAGCAACAAATCGATTCTCCCGTATGTAACAAAACTGGGAAATGTCACTTTCTTGATATGGAACAGCAATTGTTGAAAATTCCAAAAAAGTTCCTGGGCAACGCCGAGTAATTTCGTAACTCTGCACTTCTGTTGTTGTCTTGTAGATGTTGTCTGTAGACTGTTGTAGAGTGCTGAATGAAGCGGGTAAGGGACCCCGAGTATGCTGGTACCAGATCAAACCAGCTTATGGCCACCAAATGTAGCGTAGCAAATGTTGCGTAAGTATTATATGTGTTGATAAATGTTCTGTGGAGGATGTCGCATTTGCCACACAACGTTGAGGGTGTTGTAATTCATCTGCTCCTCTCAAAGTATGATAATCCTGGCCTTTGCGGAGTAGTGTGCCACCCTCAGACACCAGGGATGATGAGGTGTAGTAGCATGGTGTCTTTTGTCTGGTTTAAGTGTGTAGGATGTAGATGTGTATTCAGACAGTGAGCATTACAAGCAAGGCAATCCACACAAGGACGTCACGTTAACTCACGACGTGAAAAGTCAGTGATGCTTGCAACAGCTAGTGACGGTTTTGTATAATTTATTATAAACGCCACAATGACGAAGTGTGTAGACATAAACAAGCAGGTACATCATAGGTACGATCAAACAGTCATTATTACATATGTCGTCAATTCAACAGGCACAGCAGACAGCATCAAAATAATGTGCATTATATGCCTTTTAGGATATCATGACAAGCTGTACATGTAGTCAGGTAGTAAACTTCCCCCTTTCCATAAGAGCTAGAAGATATCAACTAGGAGATTAAAGATGGTCTCCTCGATTTGACCTCAACAAGACAGGCATGTCTTTTGAGCGCCACATTATCGTCCTCTATTGTCCAGCAAACAGCAAAGGTATCAAACCTAGATCCATCAACAAAGTTCAGGAAGCAAATAGTCCGTAGAACAGGCATCAATCGATGCGTGACAATCTAAGTGGATCGTGAGCTGAGCAAACTAGTCATATCGTAGACTTTAGAATAAGGCAGGCTAAGCAAAAGTCAACATCCCAAGATGGCGATAAAGTTACTCAGCCAAAAAAGGGATTTAATTACCTGTTCATAAGGAATTAAATGAATAATCACATATGCCTCCAGGCATTAGGAATAACACAGAGATATATCATCTCAAGATAGGAACAACAATCATGAGGACTCCTTCCTGAATAAACTAAGCGAAGACTAGCACATAGCTACGTCTCGCCTTCACAGCTTCTCAACACAGACTGACCTGGGCGGAAATCGTTTTACCAACGCCACAAAAAGGGACATGCGCAGAACAACGCGAATCGAATACAACTCAGGCCAATTTACGAAACGAAGAATGTTCTACAATGTTCGACTTAAGACCTATTACCTTAAAAGGAAATGAATCTTGAAACATTGCGATTGCCAACTGTTTTCAAAGAACTGACGATCTGAGCGCTCCATATATGGTCGTGACTCAAAATCGTTCACACAGCTATCGGCAACCCTAGCTATCAAGATAAGACAACTTCTTAACGATAGCTATCAAGATTAGACGACTGTAGAAATAAAAGTGACTACAATTTCATGAGTTCCTTCCCATGCATTAAAAAATGAATCTAGTCAGAATGCATGGTCAGAATACGTTGCTACAAGTTTTTAGCAGCAACAATGGGCACAAACTCTTCATTCATCCTAAGCTTTAAAATATCTATTACATTTTTAACATAATTAAAAACTTCCACAACAGAGTTGCACTTTCTTTCTATATTTGTCTATGTTGATGAGGAAAATACCCACTAGAGAGTAAACTTGCACAAGATATAATTCAGTCATCTCATTTTCAAAAAAAAAAAAAAAAAAAACCTTTTGATTGCAGTTGGAGGTTTGTCCTGTGAAAATAAAAATGATTTCAAAGCAGGATACATTTTTATCATTCTCCCAATGCCAGGGAATGGTGACAACCACCTAGTCTTGATGTGGGACAAGAGTTGTTTATACTCAATTTCCACAAATTAACAATTTTCTTACAGAGCCTCCGTACGAATGGTGTGTATATTAAAATATTGGTATATTCTACATATCATGTGTTCAATTTCTATATTTATTTTTTCAGTTGCATTATGTACACAGTAATTTTAAATGTGTGCAGTACAGCTAACTCCAACTATTAATTTTTTTTTTTTGGCAAGGTCGACTTCAATGTCATTTGTAAACTTATACTTCCGTTTCGGCATTCTGGATATGTGAACACTGTAATGAAATAAAAAGTAATTAAATTTCAAAAAATTACATGGAAATTTTAAGAAAAGCTACCAATTATTTTAGCCCACAAACAATGACTTCAAAGGAATAACATAAGACAAAGATTAGTGCAATTGGCCCCCAGTTTCTGTGTGTTTGAAATAATTGTTGGATTTAGAAACTGAGCTCAGACGCATTCCATATGTTATTAATTCAGGCAATACGTTCATAACTGATAAAATTACAAACTGTATAAATAACACTAACTGAATGATTATGACAATATGTACGTGGCATTGTTTACCAATAAGCTATATTATTTTGTGTAAACTAAAAATGAAAGAATGGATTCATACTTAAAATAAATAATTTGTTATTACATTAAACAAGTAATAAAAAAATAAAACAATATTTTACATATCGAATCCCGTTTACTATTCTTTGTTTAAGCGGCGTAAATAATAACTTGTTCTTATTTCATCCTGTTTATATTTAATTTATTTAGTCTTTAACCATGGACTAAATGAGTTAAATATGAACTGAATTTCAACATGTGTACGGTGCTTATACAACGTATAATAAACCAGGGCCTGAATTGTAAAGGTATTTATAATTGTTTTAAAATACTACTGCTAAACAATAATGATTGAATTTGATAATTGCATTGCGATGACAAGAAATATAAAAAATGTTGTTAAAATTGTTTTTAGTATTACTTACTTAATGAACAACAAGAATAAAACTAAAATTTCAGTCGATTGATGTAGATTGAGGTTAGTTGCCATAGAGACGTTTGTTTCCCTCTAAAATTGATGTAGATTGAGGTTAGTTGCCATAGAGACGTTTGTTTCCCTCTAAAATTGATGTAGATTGAGGTTAGTTGCCATAGAGACTTTTGTTTCCCTCTAAAATTGATGTAGATTGAGGTTAGTTGCCATAGAGACTTTTGTTTCCCTCTAAAATTGATGTAGATTTGAGGTTAGTTGATTGATGTAGGTTTGAGGTTAGTTGATTGATGTAGAATGAGGGTAGTTGATTGATGTAGATTTGAGAGTAGTTGATTAATGTAGATTTGAGGTTAGTTGATTGATGCAGATTTGAGGGGTGTTGATTGATGTAGGTTTGAGGTTAGTTGATTGATGTAGATTGAGGTTAGTTGATTGATGTAGATTGAGGTTAGTTGATTGATGTAGGTTTGAGGTTAGTTGATTGATGTAGAATGAGGGTAGTTGATTGATGTAGATTGAGGTTAGTTGATTGATGTAGATTGAGGTTAGTTGATTGATGTAGATTGAGGTTAGTTGATCGATGTAGATTTGAGGGTGGTTGATTGATGTAGATTGAGGTTAGTTGATGTAGATTGAGGTTAGTTGATTGATGCAGATTGAGGTTAGTTAATTGATGTAGATTGAGTTTAGTTGATTGATGTATATTTGAGGTTAGTTGATTGATGTAGATTGAGGTTAGTTGATTGAGGTTGATTTGAGGTTAGTTGATTGATGTAGATTGAGGTTAGTTGATTGATGTAGATTGAGGTTAGTTAATTGATGTAGATTGAGGTTAGTTGATTGATGTAGATTTGAGGTTAGTTGATTGATGTAGATTGAGGGTAGTAGATTGAGGTTGATTTGAGGTTAGTTGATTGATGTAGATTAAGGTTAGTTGATTGATGTTGATTGAGGTTAGTTAATTGATGTAGATTGAGATTAGTTGATTGATGTAGATTAGAGGTTAGTTGATTGATGTAGATTGAGGGTAGTTGATTGATGTAGATTGAGGATAGTTGATTGATGTAGAGTGAGGTTAGTTGATTGATGTAGACTGAGATTAGTTGATTGATGTAGATTGAGGTTAGTTGATTGATGTACATTTGAGGTTAGTTTATTGATGTAGATTGAGGTTAGTCGATTGATGTAGATTGAGGTTAGTTTATTGATGTAGATTGAGATTATTTAATTGATGTAGATTTAATGGTAGTTGATTGATGTAGATTGATGGTAGTTGTTTGATGTAGATTGAGGTTAGTTGATTGATGTAGATTGAGGATAGTTGTTTGATGTTGATTTGAGGTTAGTTGATTGATGTAGATTGAGGTTAGTTGATGTAGATTGAGGTTAGTTATTGATGTAGATTGAGGTTAGTTAATTGATGTAGATTTGCGGTTAGTTGATTGGTATAGATTGAGGTTAGTTGATTAATGTAGACTGAGGTTAGTTGATTGATGTAGATTTGATGGTAGTTGATTGATGTAGATTGATGGTAGTTGATTGATGTAGATTGAGGTTAGTTGATTGATGTAGATTGAGGTTAGTTGATTGATGTAGATTGAGGTTAGTTTATTGATGTAGCTTGAGGTTATAACATTGTTGTAGATTGAGGTTAGTTCATTGATATAGATTGAGGTTAGTTGATTGATGTAGATTTGAGGTTAATTGATTGATGTCAATTGAGGTTAGTTGATTGATGTAGATTGAGGTTAGTTGATTGATGTAGATTTGAGGATAGTTGATTGAGGTAGATTGAGGTTAGTTGATGTAGATTAAGGTCAGTTGATTGATGTAGATTGAAGTTAGTTTGTTGATGTAGATTGAGGTTACTTCATTGATGTAGATTGAGGTTAGTTGATTGATGTAGATTTGAGGTTAGTCAATTGATGTAGATTGAGGTTAGTTGATTGATGTTGATTTGAGTTCAGATGATTGATGTAGATTGAGGTTAGTTGATTGATGTATATTGAGGTTAGTTGATTGATGTAGGTTTGAAGTTAGTTGATTGATGTAGATTGAGGTTAGTTGATTGATGTAGATTGAGGTTAGTTGATTGATGTAGATTGAGGATAGCTGATTGATGTAGAGTGAGGTTAGTTGATTGATGTAGACTAAGATTAGTTTATTGATGTAGTTTGAGGTTAATTGATTTATGTAAATTTGAGGTTAATTTATTAATGTAGATTGAGGTTAGTTGATTGATGTAGATTGAGGTTAGTTGATTGATGTACATTTGAGGTTAGTTTATTAATGAAGATTGAGGTTAGTCGATTGATGTAGATTGAGGTTAGTTGATTGATGTAGATTGAGGTTAGTTGATTGATGTAGATTGAGGTTAGTTTATTGATGTAGATTGAGATTATTTGATTGATGTAGATTTGATGGTAGTTGATTGATGTAGATTGATGGTAGTTGATTGATGTAGATTGAGGTTAGTTGATTGATGTAGATTGAGGATAGTTGATTGATGTTGATTTGAGGTTAGTTGGTTGATGTAGATTGAGGTTAGTTGATGTAGATTGAGGTTAGTTGATTGATGTAGATTTGCAGTTAGTTGATTGGTATAGATTGAGGTTAGTTGATTGATGTAGACTGAGGTTAGTTGATTGATGTAGATTTGATGGTAGTTGATTGATGTAGATTGATGGTAATTGATTGATGTAGATTGAGGTTAATTGATTGATGTAGATTGAGGTTAATTGATTGATGTAGATTTAGGTTAGTTGATTGATGTAGATTGAGGTTAGTTTATTGATGTAGCTTGAGGTTATAAGATTGATGTAGATTGAGGTTAGTTCATTGATATAGATTGAGGTTAGTTGATTGATGTAGATTTGAGGTTAGTTGATTGATGTCGATTGAGGTTAGTTGATTGATGTAGATTTGAGGGTAGTTGATTTAGGTAGATTGAGGTTAGTTGATGTAGATTGAGGTAAGTTGATTGATGTAGATTGAAGTTAGTTGATTGATGTAGATTGAGGTTACTTCATTCATGTAGATTGAGGTTAGTTGATTGATGTAGATTTGAGGTTAGTCAATTGATGTATATTGAGGTTAGTTGATTGTTGTTGATTTGAGTTTAGTTGATTGATGTATATTGAGGTTAGTTGATTGATGTAGATTTGAAGTTAGTTGATTGATGTAGATTGAGGTTAGTTGATTGATGTAGATTGAGGTTAGTTGATTGATGTAGATTGAGGTTTGTTGATTGATGTAGATTGAGGTTAGTTGATTGATGTAGATTGACGTTAGTTAATTGATGTAGATTGAGGTTAGTTGATTGATGTAGACTGAGGTTAATTGATTGATGTAGATTGAGGTTACGTGATTGATGTAGATTGAGGTTAGTTGATTGATGTAGATTGAGGTTTATTGATTGATATGTAGATTGATGGTAGTTGATTGATGTAGATTGAGGTTAGTTGATGGATGCAGATTGAGGGTAGTTGATTGATGTAGATTGATGGTAGTTGATTGATGTAGATTGAGGTTAGTTGTATCAAAGTTCGTCGTAGAATAAACGATGGCTGATGCCTTCTTTTAAATCTTTTCAAATGTCAACATGGCCAGAGTTTATCAAATTCGATTTGTTCGAAATTTTTTTTTTCGCGTGTAAAAGAAAAAAAAAATTAAATTTCATCTTCTTTTTCTAACTTTGTTAAAAAGGCGGACAAATCGCAAATTGTTAAAAAGCCGGCAGGATGTAAAATGTTCATGTGAAAAGCCGGATAAATTGGGCCAAATCCGGACGTTTGTAGCCCTTAGTTGTGTTAACCGTCGTATGAAAGTAACATACCAACTTGTACACGTCGGCTTATCTTGAGTAAATCAAATAACATAAGAATCCAGGGGTACACAACAGTATTCATATAAAGAAGTGTGTGAGATCATCATCAGGCAGATCAACTTGAATGTACTCAGCACTGTGGATTGACTCCTGGCTGCGTTCTTCTAACGTCTTTTCCGTCGAGACAGAGCGCTGTTGATCTCCCCCTGATGAACTCCCACACCCCTTTTTCGTTCTGTGGATTTTCATTCCTCTCTGAGTAGAGAATTTCCTACCACTGGCACATGTAAATTCCAGTCGTTGTTCAGAGCTCGAAGTCCGTGTAACGGGTCTGGTCGATTCCAATGAGGCGCCTGTGGATTCATCATCCTTCCCCCCCCCCCCCTTTTCGGTGAATCCTGCGGGCATCTATCGTTTTTGGGTTCTGTAGCAGTTGTAATACAGCTTACGGGGTGCTAACCAGGTCAGCCGGTTTCTAGTCTTTCCCAGCGTCATCTGTCTTTCCAGAAGTCAATCGGTCTTTTCCCGATCGTCACTGGTTTAACCATGCAACTATGATAGGAAACTCTTTACAGAGCGATACAACAGGATGCAATCTGATCATCATCAGAAGTCATCCCCATCCGACAAGTGTTTCGGATTATAACAAGATTTTTTGCCTGTATCTGGCCAGATAGGTCTGTGTGTTAACATTAACATTTTAACAGCATTTATTGTCTACATCTTTCCGGATATGTCTGTGTGTAAGCAATAACATTTTAGCAAGATTTCATATCTGTCTCTTGCCAGATATGTCTGTGTGTAAGCAATAACATTTTAACAAGATTTCATATCTGTATCTGGCCAGATAGGTCTGTGTGTTAACATTCACATTTTAACAGGACTTATTGTCTACATCTTTCCGGATATGTCTGTGTGTAAGCAAGAATATTATAACAAGGCTTCATATATGTAACTTGCCAGATATGTCTGTGTGTAAACAATAACATTATAACAAGATTTCATATCTGTATCTTGCCAGTTATATCTGTGTGTAAGCAATAACATTTTAACAAGATTTCATATCTGTATCTTGCCAGATATGCCTGTGTGTAAGCTTACTTACTTACTTACTTAGTCGTTCCCCTTCTACCGTGAGGTGTAGAGGTTTGGAAGAGAGAGCGCCAGACTATCCTATCGGCTGTCTTCCTCCTGGCCTGGTTCCATTCTAGTCCTCGGTCCTTCAAAGAGTGTCTAATGTTGTCCTCCCAGCGGACTCTGGGTCGTCCTCGGGGTCTGGATCCTTGGCTCTTTGTTTCCCATGCTTGTCGTGGTAGCTGATCTTCTCCCATTCTGCAGACATGGCCAAACCATCTTAGTTGGGACTGTTCTACTTCTGTGTGTAAGCAATAACATTTTAACAAGATTTCATATCTGTATCTTGCCAGATAGGTCTGTGTGTTAACATTCACATTTTAATAGGATTTATTGTCTACATCTTTCCGGATATGTCTGTGTGCAAGCATGTGGTAAAGTGGGATATATAAATATTTATAGGGGACTTAGGGTACTGACTGAGATCAGCTGTGAAGGTATCTATATCTAATAAGGGTAGTGTATTATAGATAACCTTACTTGCTACCACATATTTCTACCTCAGTCAGAATTATTCTGGAATATAGTGATGACTACGTTGAATGTCTAGGGTATGTATATGATGAAGTGTAAGTCACAACAACAACAGACAGAAAAACAATTTAATTTATTCCACCACACTTGACAACACTGTGACACTCACATACATATAACACTCTATGAGAATATCTTAAATGAGTCACTGATAAATTTTCAAATATCAATATGTATTAGGTGCTGTCATTAATGTATATGTGTCCTGATTCAAATACAAAGTGAACCAGGAATCACAATCAATTTTAATTACAAGTTATATGTACAGAATTTATCAATATGAATCTTGTAGTGACATATTTTATTAATAGTATCCTATGTGTGTCAGTTGTGTAGTAGTAATATGAGGTAATACTGGTTTTGTTCTTTCAAGCTATGTTGGTATTAGTCATCATGACTTCAAGCGTTTGTTTCTGTTGGAACTAGTATTGGAGATGTTCTCAGTTCCTGGCATTAAAACAATTAATTTCCCCTCTTAATTTTATTTTACAATGTCAGTTTAAGATGGGGGTACATAATGTTGAGCTCCGCTGGCCCTATAGGCTTATCTTTCGTGATGTCGGCAGGAAAAGACTCCTCTGCTCGATTGCTCCCCTGTATTCTGGAGACACCTCACTCTTTGTTATATGGACCAAGGAGTATGCTGTCCGCCTCTGGATTCAGCAAAGCTCTGACCAGGTGCTGCTCAATAACTTTAAGACCACGGTCCCTGAAACAAGAAGGTTGTACCTCCTACTTCAGAACTAATTTATACTCTATTTCTACACTGAACACAGTACATAACAAACACTGAGTTCAGAGCGTTAGGCCAACTGTCAGCTTCATCTGAAATACTTTACACCAGTATATTCCTCCCTAATGGTTACTACGCCTCTGCAATTCCAGCATGATTTCTTTCTAGTCAATAAGTTAGGTGTCAGTGTACTGTTTGGCAATTCCATGTAGTTTCACTTTCCTCCGACACCTTCTGTTCAGGCTGGAGCACTATAGGCTTTACCTCATGTTCGCTACTGAACTACACATATATACAGACATAAATTATCAATTTACATTCAATTTTCATTAAAAGATATTGAATATTTCAAGCTTACCACAATTCAATGGAAATAATAAACAGTTTCGTTGACTGGCAATGAATAGGCACAAATTCCGATCTGCCTCGTGTCCCAGGCTTTTATTTTTAGAAAAATATGCACTGGTGCTCAACGCACTGTTTCTTAGTAGGTTTATTACAAGATGTGGCAAGGAACAGACGCGCTGAATTGAGTATATTGGCAGATCTAACCAATCATGCCATGTTTACCCATCTTTTCAAAAATATTACCCTTCTCACGTTGCCCTAACAACAAAAAACTAGTATTTGCAGTCCAACTAATCGTGTTTAGTCTTACATCTCATTCCCGCCAATCAATTAGGAGTTAACATGGTAGGCTATTTCCGTAACGTAATGTTTTTCAAACACGTTATAAAAAAAATTTTATGAGCAGAAATGATTCCATGCTGTCAGGCACCCCCACTATTTTCTTTTGGCTATAATTATTTTATTAACAGACTAAAGGCATAACACATAACATATTCTTGGTTAGCAAGTCCTGCCGTACAATAATATATAAGTTAAAGCGAGCTAAATGGCGGCGTTCAAAATATGTGTTTTCCAAAGATAGTCGTATATTTGTTTTTTTCTACACGTTCACTTCTTTGTCATAGGATGTCTTATGTAATGTCAGGAGCTTAGATGTAAATCAGTAGAATTTCAGGTTTCCTAATAAGCATTTTTCATGTTTTTAAACCTGATTCTTGTAGTAGTAGTAGTGTTTTTATGACACTGTTTATTTGAAAAAAATTAGTGCTGGCCTTACACGTGGGATTGGCGTTACTATTAATCGCGAGACGCGTGTTGTGTCGCATGCTTCCTGCCTTCCATCGTCCCTCTCTCTCTCCTACTTTCATCTGTCTTTTAGTACGCCGTGTATAAAATGGAATGAATGAAATATTAAATCTAGGTCATTGATCAGCTTGCGTATCTCAAGGTTTTTCCAAGAAATGGAGTACACTTTTTAGTGTGTTTGGGAAACGCGTGTATGTTGCAGAAGGCTTTTACTATCAACGTGAAACGTTACAATTTGCAGAGCAGGAGAACACAAGGGGGATTTCAAGTACAGTCATTGTGACAGCACTGTTCTTTACCATTCTTCTTTCCTTTTATTGAATTTATGTGTTAGGCTTTACATTTACGTTTTAATTTATATATGTGGATTAGAATATCTCACGACAAATCCTCCCCACTTAAAAACAGACGTTATATGTCAGTCTATAATTCTATATACACATAGAGAAATTTCTTATTATTCCTGGGGTTTTGGGTGATTCTCATCACACGGATGGCGGCTTAAAAAATCAGCTCCCAGATTTGTTTTTCCACTAATATACTCTATGCTAAACTCAAATGGCTGCATCAATAAAGACCAACGGAGTAATCTAGAATTCTCATGTCTAGCCTGTGCTAGAAACGACAAAGGTTTGTGATCCGTTTGCAACTTAAATGCCTTACCATACAGATAAATATTGAATTTCTTTATCGCCCATATTACCGCAAGACATTCTTTTTCGCTAGTTGAGTAATTGGTTTCAGCTTTATTCAACTTTCTGCTAGCATATGCCACTGGGCTTAATTCCCCATCCAATGCATCTGATTTCTGTAGCAGAGTTGCACCTAACCCAATATTACTGGCATCCGTCCTTACTATGAATTCTTGACTTAAGTCAGGTAATTTCAAAATAGGTTTGCTTGTGAGCTTTTCCTTCAATTCCGGATAAGCCATTTCACATTGTGGTGTCCATGTAATTCGATCTGGATGTCCTTTACGTGTCAAATCAGTTAACGGTGCACATATGGAATTAAAGTTTTTGATATACTTCTGGTAGAAACCACATAATGAGACAAAGGATCTCACGTCTTTCTTGGTTTGTGGTCTCGGGGCTTTCTTTAGTTTCTCTAAATTCTTTGGGTCAGGGGTCATGTTTCCCTGATAAACTGTGTGTCCCAAGAATTCCAATTCTTTACATCCAACGCAACATTTGGTTGGTCGGGCTGTTAAATTCGCTTCCCTAAGTCGATTAAACAGCATGTTCAGAGAGTCAATGTGTTCCTCAAATGTTTCTGTTGCTATAAGGATATCATCCATAAAATTTGTGATGCATGGGTTATTCAGAGGGTCCAATAATTTTCTCATCATTCTAGAGAAGACACTAGGCGCATTCTTCAATCCAAATGGCAATCTATTAAACTCATAGTGTCCTTCTGAGGTACTAAAAGCTAGGTATGGTCTAACCTCAGGCTTTACTGGAATCTGATAGTATTCTTTACCCAGATCCACTTTTGAGAAATATTTAGCTTTATTTAGCCTGGCAAACAACTGATTTGTATCCGGCAATGGATCCACCTGTCCTTCTGTAATAGCATTCAGTCTCCTGTAATCTATACAGAGTCTATGTTCTCCAGAGGGCTTCCTTAAGAGCACAACACCAGAACTATACGAAGATTCACTGTGTGAAATAATTCCTTCCTTCAACAAATAGTCTATCTCTTCCTTCAAAGCTTTCTCCTTAGCAAACGGAATCGAATATGGTTTCATACAGACAGGTGTGGGGTCTATCAGTTTCATATCATATTCCAATAAGTTTGTATGCCCAGGTCGGTCTGTTAACACCTCTGCATGATTATTTAGAACCTGTTGCACTCTCTCTTTCTGAGTTTTCGTTAAATGTGTACTGATTTTCACCTGTGCCGCTGTCTCACAGGGATGTAATGGATATTCAAATGATGAAAGTGGTTCCTTTTTCATCTCCATGGCAATGGACAAGGTCAACAAGTGTGTCTCTTCCTGATGTTCTCTTTCCAAATATTTCTTCAGGAGATTCACATGATAGATTTTTTCTTTCCCCTTCTTATCTATCTTATAATTGGTTCTAGACACCTTCTCTAGAACTGTATATGGCCCTTGCCATCCAATTTGTAACTTATTCTGACTACCGGGGAGGAGAAGCAGTACCTTCTCTCCCACAGCCAAATCTCTGTCTTTCGACTTCCTGTTATAATAGGCAGCATGTTTCTTCCTGGCTTGATTCAAATTTTCATTGGCAAGTTTCCAGCCAGTTTTTAAACGAGTGGTCAGCTCATTCACATATTGGTATGAGGATGTAATATTTTCCTCTGCCTTTTCATCAGTCCACGTTCTTAACAGCGCTTCAAGTGGACCTTTTATTGGCCTTCCAAACAATAATGTTGCCGGGGCCATACCGGTTGAACTATGGGGTACCTCCCGATAAGCAAAGAGGGCGGCGTGCAGGTACTGGTCCCATGTATCTGGTTTTTCGTGTGCCAACTTTCTCAGGATCGACATCAACGTGCCGTTAAATCTTTCCACTTGGCCGTTCCCTTGGGGGTGGTACACACTACAATGGAAGTGTTTGGCCTGGAAGATCCTGAAAACTTCTTCAGTTAGTTTCCCGTTGAACTGAGAGCCATTATCAATCAAGATTTGATTGGGAAAGCCTAACCTTGTGAAAATTGTGAGCAATGCCTGTGCCACATGTTTAGAATCAATCGATGACAGGGCTACCGCCTATCCCCACATAGAACAAGTGTCCACCAGAGTCAGAATGTAGCTGTTCCTTCTCTTGGTTCCGGTGAGAGGTCCCACAAGATCCACGGCAACTCTCTCAAAGGGTGTTCCCACTATGGGCATTTCTCCCAGAGTTGCTGGTGCAGTCCAATGTTTAGGTGCTACTCGTTGGCACTCTGGACAGGATTTTACATATCGTTTGATATCTTCAGTTATCCCTGGCCAGAAATAGTGACAAGCTATTCGCTGTCCTGTTGCGCTGATCCCCATATGACCACTGAAGGGAATCGCATGCCCTAGTTCCAACACTTTAGTCCTATATGAAGTGGGAAGGACCAGCTGTCCGTGACCATTGGATTCAGATCCAGCCTTCCTATATATCAGCTTGTTCTTCATATAAAACTCTCCCTTGCCTGGAGGTGTATGAGATTTGGGCAACTTCTTGAAACACGGCTTGAGTGTTTTGTCCTCAGCATGTGCCTTCCTCATCTCATCTGGATGAGTATTTATTGGATTATCCTCCTCCTTTTTAGACTGTGATCTGGTCTGCACTGTTGCCAATATCACAGGTCTCTTGGGGTTCCCCAAGAAGACATATCTACACCCCAATATCAGAGGGTAGATTGGCTCACTTATCACTGCTGCTTTTATGATTCCTTCCACATATCGCGTTTTCACTTTTATCCGGGCGACGGGAAGTGTCATGGTAGCTACATCCTTGGTTGCAGTTTGAATCTCCACTGTTTCTGTGGTGTATTGATCGGCCTGCACCAGGTGAGAACTCACAACGGAATCGTAATCTAAACCGGTATCATATAAACACCTTATAGTGACACCATTACAGATGACATCTTCACACACTGGGGGATGGTATGGTTCCTGTAGTTCTTCAGGTTTGACTTTTTTTTCCTTTTTCCCCGATGTCATAGCAGCACAATGAGGAGGTTTCCTTCTACAATGGTCAGTGTCATGATTGTTCATCTTACAATTTTTACACCACCTTTTTCCTTGGTTGAAAGATTTTCTTTCATCATATTTCCTTTCATCGAATTGTGGGGTTTTTTTTAATTGTCATACCGTGGCCTATCAAATTGGTGCTTACCTTTGTTTTGATCCCTAGGATCAAATTTATTAAAGTTCTGTGGTGCCCTAAAATTATCCACCTGTTTCTTTTTATTACCTGTTACCTCTGCTTGAGCTGCTTGATACCTTTCAGCAACATTTAGCAACTCACCCAGCCTCTCTGCACCTTGTTCCATGAGAAACTTTCTCAGGTCTGGAGCCATGGACTCTCTTAATTGTTCTATAAGGATCATTTCCTTAAGATCTTGGGTTTTCCCCAGAGAAGTCAATTTCTCCAAGTATGTCTCTATTCGTGCAGAGAACTGGTGATAGGTTTCACCTGACAGTAGTTTAGCATTCCTAAATTTTTTCCTATAAAATTCTGCGATCTTTTCATATCTTAACAAAAGAGCCTGCTTTAGCATGTCATAATTTTCCTGATCACCTCTGCTCATTTTAGCAAAAACTTCATAAGCTGCCCCACGAAGTCCCTGAGATAACTTTAAGCTCCACCTTTCTCTCTCTAACCCATATGTGGTAGCTAATAGTTCATATCTATTTAGATAGCTCTCAATATCATCGTCTTTCTCAACAAAATGATCTAAATGAAAATTCATAGCTGAGGTTGAGGCTCCTTGGCTAGCAGTGGCATCAGAGGCAAAGGGACTGGTACCATTTTCAGGAGCATGGCCTTGAAACTCAAACTCCCTTAGTCGTAACTCATGTTCCCTTTGTAATCTCTTCTCCTCCTTTTCTGCTTCCCTTTCTGCAGCTAATCTCTTCTCTTCTCTTTCTGCAGCCTGTCTTCTTTCCTCGGCTTCCAATGCTTTAGCCTCTTTGTCAGCCTCAATCTGCAACCTCTTAGCCTCAGCCTCAATCTGCAACCTCTTAGCCTCAGCCTCAGCCTCAAATTGCAGCCTCTTAGTCTCAGCCTCTAATTTTCTTTCGGCCTCTTTTTCTAATCTTCTTTCTTCCCGTTCAATATATTTGTCACATTCAGCAGTGACATAAGCAATCATAATTTGCCCGTCCATTCCTAACTCTTTCGCAGTCTGTACAGCAGCAGATCAAAATTTTGCCAGGTCGGCCATTGTCTAACAGATAAATGTCTAAAATATTTAACTAAACAATTTTATCTATGACTAATTAACTCAGGACAACACAGGCACTGAGAGCTCAACCTTATTTATTTCCACCCAAGGATACCTTTTAATTCTATTATTCCCTGAAGTGAATTACCCCCAATATTTCCAATAGGGAAAGATTCAAAATCCCGAGAGCGAGACCCCAATATATGTGGTAAAGTGGGATATATAAATATTTATAGGGGACTTAGGGTACTGACTGAGATCAGCTGTGAAGGTATCTATATCTAATAAGGGTAGTGTATTATAGATAACCTTACTTGCTACCACATATTTCTACCTCAGTCAGAATTATTCTGGAATATAGTGATGACTACGTTGAATGTCTAGGGTATGTATATGATGAAGTGTAAGTCACAACAACAACAGACAGATAAACAATTTAATTTATTCCACCACACTTGACAACACTGTGACACTCACATACATATAACACTCTATGAGACTATCTTAAATGAGTCACTGATAAATTTTCAAATATCAATATGTATTAGGTGCTGTCATTAATGTATATGTGTCCTGATTCAAATACAAAGTGAACCAGGAATCACAATCAATTTTAATTACAAGTTATATGTACAGAATTTATCAATATGAATCTTGTAGTGACATATTTTATTTATAGTATCCTATGTGTGTCAGTTGTGTAGTAGTAATATGAGGTAATACTGGTTTTGTTCTTTCAAGCTATGTTGGTATTAGTCATCATGACTTCAAGCGTTTGTTTCTGTTGGAACTAGTATTGGAGATGTTCTCAGTTCCTGGCATTAAAACAATTAATTTCCCCTCTTAATTTTATTTTACAATGTCAGTTTAAGATGGGGGTACATAATGTTGAGCTCCGCTGGCCCTATAGGCTTATCTTTCGTGATGTCGGCAGGAAAAGACTCCTCTGCTCGATTGCTCCCCTGTATTCTGGAGACACCTCACTCTTTGTTATATGGACCAAGGAGTATGCTGTCCGCCTCTGGATTCAGCAAAGCTCTGACCAGGTGCTGCTCAATAACTTTAAGACCACGGTCCCTGAAACAAGAAGGTTGTACCTCCTACTTCAGAACTAATTTATACTCTATTTCTACACTGAACACAGTACATAACAAACACTGAGTTCAGAGCGTTAGGCCAACTGTCAGCTTCATCTGAAATACTTTACACCAGTATATTCCTCCCTAATGGTTACTACGCCTCTGCAATTCCAGCATGATTTCTTTCTAGTCAATAAGTTAGGTGTCAGTGTACTGTTTGGCAATTCCATGTAGTTTCACTTTCCTCCGACACCTTCTGTTCAGGCTGGAGCACTATAGGCTTTACCTCATGTTCGCTACTGAACTACACATATATACAGACATAAATTATCAATTTACATTCAATTTTCATTACAAGATATTGAATATTTCAAGCTTACCACAATTCAATGGAAATAATAAACAGTTTCGTTGACTGGCAATGAATAGGCACAAATTCCGATCTGCCTCGTGTCCCAGGCTTTTATTTTTAGAAAAATATGCACTGGTGCTCAACGCACTGTTTCTTAGTAGTTTTATTACAAGATGTGGCAAGGAACAGACGCGCTGAATTGAGTATATTGGCAGATCTAACCAATCATGCCATGTTTACCCATCTTTTCAAAAATATTACCCTTCTCACGTTGCCCTAACAACAAAAAACTAGTATTTGCAGTCCAACTAATCGTGTTTAGTCTTACATCTCATTCCCGCCAATCAGTTAGGAGTTAACATGGTAGGCTATTTCCGTAACGTAATGTTTTTCAAACACGTTATAAAAAAAATTTCATGAGCAGAAATGATTCCATGCTGTCAGGCACCCCCACTATTTTCTTTTGGCTATAATTATTTTATTAACAGACTAAAGGCATAACACATAACATATTCTTGGTTAGCAAGTCCTGCCGTACAATAATATATAAGTTAAAGCGAGCTACATGGCGGCGTTCAAAATATGTGTTTTCCAAAGATAGTCGTATATTTGTTTTTTTCTACACGTTCACTTCTTTGTCATAGGATGTCTTATGTAATGTCAGGAGCTTAGATGTAAATCAGTAGAATTTCAGGTTTCCTAATAAGCATTTTTCATGTTTTTAAACCTGATTCTTGTAGTAGTAGTAGTGTTTTTCTGACACTGTTTATTTGAAAAAAATTAGTGCTGGCCTTACACGTGAGATTGGCGTTACTATTAATCGCGAGACGCGTGTTGTGTCGCATGCTTCCTGCCTTCCATCGTCCCTCTCTCTCTCCTACTTTCATCTGTCTTTTAGTACGCCGTGTATAAAATGGAATGAATGAAATATTAAATCTAGGTCATTGATCAGCTTGCGTATCTCAAGGTTTTTCCAAGAAATGGAGTACACTTTTTAGTGTGTTTGGGAAACGCGTGTATGTTGCAGAAGGCTTTTACTATCAACGTGAAACGTTACAATTTGCAGACGCAGGAGAACACAAGGGGGATTTCAAGTACAGTCATTGTGACAGCACTGTTCTTTACCATTCTTCTTTCCTTTTATTGAATTTATGTGTTAGGCTTTACATTTACGTTTTAATTTATATATGTGGATTAGAATATCTCACGACAAAGCAAGAACATTATAACAAGGTTTCATATCTGTATGTTGCCAGATATGTCTGTGTGTAAACAATAACATTATAACAAGATTTCATATCTGTATCTTGCCAGTTATGTCTGTGTGTAAGCAATAACATTTTAACAAGATTTCATATCTGTATCTTGCCAGATATGTCTGTGTGTAAGCAATAACATTTTAACAATATTTCATATCTGTATCTTGCCAGATATGTCTGTGTGTAAGCATAAACATTTTAACAAGATTTCATATCTGTATCTCGCCAGATATGTCTGAGTGTAAGCAATAACATTTTAACAAGATTTCAAATCTGTATCTTGCTAGATATGTCTGTGTGTAAACAATAACATCATAACAAGATTTCATATCTGTATCTTGCCAGTTATGTCTGTGTGTAAGCAATAACATTTTAACCAGATTTCATATCTGTATGTTGCCAGATATGTCTGTGTGCAAGCAATAACATTTAACAAGATTTCATATCAGTATCTTGCCAGTTATGTCTGCGTGTAAGCTATAACATTTAAACAAGATTTCATATCTGTATCTTGCCAGATATGTCTGCGTGTAAGCTATAACATTTTAACAAGATTTCATATCTTTATCTTGCCAGAAGAGCGTCCGATTAGCATAGTGGTTTGAAGGCTAGCATTTCCTGCAAGCTACCGGGTTCGAAACACGGTAGCATCACGCTCCAGTCTAACTGTAAATGGGTACCTGACTCTGCTCTTGAGTTAGGAGAGCAAGAATTTTCTGAGAAGATAATACACTAACAAGATAATACACTGACAACATAATAGACTGAGAAGAGAAAAGACTGAGAAGAGAATAGACTGAGAAGAGAATAGACTGAGAAGGGAATATACTGAGAATCGGATATACTGACAAGGGAATACACTGACAAGATAATACACTGAGAAGGGAATACACTGAGAAGGGAACACACTGAGAAGGGAATACACTGACAAGATAATACACTGACAAGATAACACACTGACAAGATAATACACTGACAAGATAATACACTGACAAGATAATACACTGACAAGATAATACAATGAGAAGGGGATACACTGAGAAGAGAATAAACTGAGAAGAGACTAAATTTGCTGAGAAGAGAATAAATACGCTGAGATGAGAATACACTGAGAAGAGAATACGCCGAGAAGAGAATACACTGAGAAGGGAATACACTGAGAAGGGAATACACTGAGAAGGGAATACACCGAGAAGAGAATTCACTGAGAAGAGAATAAATACACTGAGAAGAGAGTAAATACACAAAGAAGAGAATAAATACACTGGGAAGAGAATAAATACACTGAGAAGGGAATACACTGAGAAGAAGAGAATACACTGAGAAGAAGAGAATACGCTGAGAAGAAGAGAATACGCTGAGAAGAAGAGAATACACTGAGAAGAAGAGAATACACTGAGAAGAAGAGAATACACTGAGAAGAAGAGAATACACTGAGAAGAAGAGAATACACTGAGAAGAAGAGAATACACCGAGAAGAAGAGAATACACCGAGAAGAATAGAATACACTGAGAATAAAAGAATACACTGAGAAGAAGAGAATACACTGAGAAGAAGAGAATACACTGAGAAGAAGAGAATACACTGAGAAGAAGAGAATACACTGAGAAGAGAACAGGAGTCAGACATGAAAGAGATAAAGAAGACATTGAACGGCTAGAAGATTGGCGCGTGTTTTGTTGTGTGCTCCACGTGGAGATGAAACTATTGTTGATGATCTTTTCAAATATTCATGTGTGTAAAAATTAAGGCTCTAACAATATTTGTAATCCTTCTCTTCCCAGGTATGTCTGTGTGTAGTGACCTACATCTTCTACCGACCATCAACCAAAATCGTGCAGCCCGTGGACGTCGACAAATTTGTGGAACTCTCTTGTGACATGACAGTTCCTGGCTTGGCCTCTTTTTTGACGTACAACCTCTTTCTGGTCTCGCTATGTTCAGCCTTGGCCTTCAAGACCAGAAAACTGCCCGACAATTTCAATGAGTCACGTTTTATGTCCATGTGTGTGTCCACTACTTTGGTCATCTGGCTAGCTTTCGTCCCTACATACTTCACAGCCAGCCGGGAATACGTTCGAGTCCTGCTGTTGTCAGCAGCGTTACTCATTAACCACACAGTTGCTTTAGTTTTCTTGTTTTTTCCTAAACTCTACGCTGTCATTTACGTTGATCCTGACAGCTTCGTCATCAGTAGGTTCCACACAGATGGATCGACACTCACACCACATCTTCCAGTGGTTTCTAATCGTATAGCGCCTGCAACTGTTAATCCTGTATAAATAAATCAAAGCTGCATTCGTTATGTGTGTGTAACCTTTGATATTTTAAGATGATTAAAATTTAAGTTTTCAAGGATTATCGATGTACAGTGTAACTCAGATTATACGAAACCCGATAATCTGAACTGCCAATTAATCGAATCACCAAACTAAAGAAAGCCAGCACAGTGTACGAAGCAAGCACTCTACCACCAACGCAGTCATTATGCCAGTCTGCCCCCAGCTGCAGTGCAGTCCGTTTAGAGAACTTTTTAATTTTAATTTTTCAACCCATTATGGACGCAATAAAATTTACAGTGTCAAATAAACGAAAACGTGCTGTTCTGACAGTGGTAGACAAAGTAGAATTAACTGCTCGAAAAATTTGAATCAAGGAAGAAATTTACCGAAAAATGTGATCTTGGGGCGACCACAATTTCTGACGTGTCCTAAATGGTATACTGGGCCGGGCTCTTATGGTCGCGCCGTTACAGTATGATGGGTATGACCTATGAAATATTATTAAGAAGGTCTCGAAAAATTATCTCGTTAAGAAAGAAATAGACCAATTAGAGATAAAGACAAGAGAAGGCAAATGCTCTCCAGTAGATAGTGTTTTCTAATAAGTCATGGAAAGTATTTTGTTTCCCTACAACATTAACTTCTTTCCCTGAACTCTCGAAGATCCCTAATATCCTAAATGAAGACTTTTACCTATATGTAAATATTTAACACAGACAAAACGAGTGATACATTACATAACTAGATCAACGCGTCTTTACAGTTTATTAATTAAATATATACAAATATAGGGATAGTAGAAAGTAAAAAAGAATTATTGTGAAAGACCATTCACACACATATGAAAAGTAAAATTGTAGTTAATAAAATCATCATCATCATGTGACGTATTCTTTCCAGAACGTTTTCTTCATTACAGCTGCTCTGAACGCATCACGATTCTGGGCAAGTCGACCTGTATCAGCCAAAGACAAGTTCAGACTCTCTGTGATGTCCTGGGTCCACCGTCGTCTAGGTCGACCCCTTCCCCTTTTTCCAGGGACCATGCCTTCCATCACTGTTTTTTCCAGACTATTCATCATCATCATCAGTTGCCATCTCCACAACGAAGGTTGGCTGTAATGGATCTCCAACGTCTTCTGTCTCTTGTCTTGATGGTGCACTCTGATAGACTCTTTCCTGTCCATCTCTTGATGTTGTCTTCCCACTTATAGCGCTGTCTTCCCCTTGCACGTTTGCCTTCAACTCTCCCTTCTGTTATGGTCTTCTGTAAGGTGTTATGCCTTTTTATGTGGCCAAAGTATTTTAGCTGCCGAACTTTGACCTCCCTCATTAGTTCTCTTTTCATACCTAGATTTTCTAGGACCTCCTTATTTGTTTTCATCTCTTTCCATGAGATACGCCCCATTCTTCTATATATCCACATTTCAAGAGCCTCAATTCTTTCTTCCAACTGCTTATTCATCGTCCATGTTTCTGCACCATACAGAAATGCAGAATATATATAACACTTTATGATTCTCAGTTTTAATTTGTGAGATAACTGTTTGGATGTCAGTATATGTTTCATGTTGTTGAATGTAGCTTTGGCCATTCCTATTCTCTTCTTGATTTCTGTTTCACATCTGCCATCTTCTGTTATTATATGACCGAGATATATGTAGCTCTTGACTTGTTCCAGGATTTCCCCATTTACGCTTATCTTTAATGTGGGTTTATCGTCTGTTTTGCTAATTATCATAGTTTTTGTTTTCTCAATATTAATGTCGAGTCCATATTCATGACTTATACAGTTCACTTGCTTCACTAGTTCTTGTAACTCCTATTCGCTTTCAGCTAACAACACGGTATCATCTGCATATCTAAGGTTGTTTATTGACCTTCCACTGATGTTCAGTCCTGGTATTTCCTGTATCTGTTTGAAAATTTTTTCGGTGTATAAATTAAATAGGCAGGGGGACAGCACACAACCTTGTCTGACACCTCTTTTTATGTCTATGTATGGTGAATAATTCCTTCCTTATCTTACTGTGGCAGTTTGCTCCCAATAAAGGTTACTGAGTATTCTTATATCTTTTCCATCAATACCTATGTCTTCGAGGCATTCCATTATTTTCTCATGATGGACTCTGTCAAAAGCCTTCTTATAGTCAATGAAGCACATATACATACTTTTTTGGACCTCTGTATATTTTTCTGCTAATATTCTTAGGCAAAATATTGCCTCTCTTGTTCCACTGTTCCGTCTAAAACCAAACTGTTCTTCCTGGATTTCGCTGTCTACTTTACTTTTTATTCTTTCCTATATGATTTTGAGCAGTATCTTAATTGCATGACTCATCAGGCTGATTGTTCTGAAGTCTGAACATTCTGTTGCATTTGGTTTTTTGGGCAATGTTATAAAAACTGATGTCTTCATGTCGTGTGGTATATATCCTGTATTGTATACATCGTTGCATATTTCTGTGATTGTATCTATACCAAAGCTCTCCAGAGCTTCTATCATTTCAATTTTTATGTTATCCATGCCTGCTGATTTTCCTTTTTGTATCATATGAATGGCATTCTCTACTTCTGATCTGAGAATGTTTGGGCCTTCATTAGAATCTGGTGATGGTTTTTTTACCTCTGTTGTCCTCGAATAATTCTTTTACGTATTCTGCCCATCTGTTTGATATGTCTTTCTCATCAAGTAATATTACACCATTTTTGTTCTTGATACAGCTTCCTCCTTGTGCAAACCGTGACCGATTTGATAATTTCTTTATTTCTTCATGCATATCTCTTGTCCAGTGCTTTGTTTCCAAGTCTTCTATTTCCTTGCATTTTGTTTCTATCCACCGTTCTTTTGCTTCTCTACACATATTACGTATGTCATTGTCTATTGTTTTATATTCTGGAGTGTTTTTTGCTTTCTTTCTTTCGGCCATTTTATTCAAGATGTCATCTGTCATCCAAATTTGTAGGGATGTAGGATAAAGAGAGAGGGATAGTACCTCACGGTGAGAGACAGCCATGTCCTTTTTAGGATAGTCAGGATCCTATTTGGTTCTCCTCTCTTTATCTAGCTCATGTATGGCTCCTCGAATACCGCTTGTGTACGGCGGTGGCCACATCCCGGGCAACAGTCTTGGCTGACTGGCTAAACTACATGGGTGGAGTAGGAGCAATCTTACTCAAGGGAATGTCCATCCCTAGTACACAAAGACTGAGACGGTGAGTGAGGTGGATGAATCTGAGAAGATCAACGGCTCGCAAAGCGAAACAGCAAAGTGTGTGGCGCACTAGAGGCGTGTCGGACATAAAAAAAAACAATGGCTAGCCACCGTGGAAGAGATTGGGGCCTTACCACGTACTTCCTACAGAAAGTAATGGGATCACAACAACAAGATAAGAAACGATATGTAGAGAACTCTCTGTCCCCTGGGGAAGAATCTACTGTACAAATTAACAGGGAAGAGGCAACTCCTCTAATGAGTAAGGAAGTACATAATGACGAGTGTTCCTTAAATTCTGTTGAAAGGGAGCATTCTGAGAAAGACCACCTAAAAACTAGTAGGAGAAGCCTAAAAATAGGAACATGGAATGTTAGAACTCTGAACGGAGAAGGAAAGCTTGACAATCTTATATTAGAAGCAACAGACATGAAACTCGATATACTGGGAGTTGCAGAGGCAAGACTTTTGGATACAGGCAACATAAAAAGAGACCAGTACACGCTTATACACTCAGGCGGAGAAAAACATGAAAGAGGGGTAGGAATGTTGATAAAGAAGGAGTTAGAAAAATACGTATGTGGATACTGGACACACAATGACAGAATGATGTTACTAAAAATGAGAGCAAAGCCATTCGACATATCAATCTTACAAACTTATGCACCAACTAAAGATCACAGCGAGGAAGAAATAGAAGAATACTATGAAGAGCTACAACACACACTTAAACCAGTCAAATCAACAGATGTGTTGATAGTAATGGGTGATATGAATGCAAAAGTAGGAAAAGGAAAATACAAGAAAATAGTAGGACAGTATGGATTAGGGACAAGAAATGATAGAGGGGACAGACTTATCCAGTTCTGTGAAGAAAACCAGCTGGTCATATGTAACACCTTTTTTGAACACCACCCAAGGAAATTATACACATGGAAAAGCCCAGGAGATATAACACGAAATCAAATCGACTATATCATGATAAAACAGAGATTTAAGAACAGTATCACAAGTGCAAAGACACATCCTGGCGCCGACATAAATTCAGATCACAATCCAGTCGTCATCAAAAGTAAATATAAAGCTGAAAAGAGCAGGAAACAGAAGACAAGAGGAACCCCAGATAGAAATATCAGCGCTGAAACAACCAGATATAAAACAGAAATATTTAATCGACGTCAAAAATAAATATCAACAGTTATTGACAGAAAGCATGGAGCAGTATAGAAGAGAAAACCCAGAAGAAAAAGGAACCGCAAAATGGGAATGCTTAAAAACAAGCATACAATCAGCAAATGCAAATTTACCTAAAAAGGAGTCTAAGAAAAATCAAATTCCAGCCTATTATGTCTTTTTAAATGACCGAAAAATTTCAGCTTCCTTATTGCGATGGTATTTAGGAGCCAATGTTCCTGTGCGTTTAGTGAGTGCAGTACTTCTCTGTTGGTCTTTTTTTCTGTCCAGGGTATTCTCAACATCCTTCTGTAGCATTTCATTTCGAATGATGTAATCTTTTTTGCATCTGTTTTATTGAGTGTCCAAGTCTCGCAGCCGTATGTTGCTACTGGGAATATACATGCTCTGATCAGTTGTAACTTTGTTTCTTTGCTTGTGCCTTGCCATAGGTTTTTCATCTGTATTAGTTTATGTGAAGCAATTGCAAGTCTTCTTTTAATTTCTACTGCACACAGTCGCCAGAGCTGTTGATGATTGATCCTAAGTATTCGAATTCATTAACACTTTCCAGTTCTTCGTTATCAATTTCAATTTCTGGTTTGGTCTTTACTTTGTCTGTTGTCAATACTTTGGTCTTCTTTGTGTTTAGGTATAGATTCTGGGCCTCGCTGTGTTTTTTGGTGGACAGAATTAATTGTTCAAGTCCTTCTGGGTTGGTCGATAGGAGGACTGTGTCGTCAGCATATCTGATTTCCGGGATCTGGTACCCGCCGATGTTAAATGAGTCAAACTCTTTGTGTTCTTGGTCATCTCTTACGTTTCTCATGATATTCTCGGCATAAATGTTAAGCAGGTAAGAGAAAAGGGTACAGCCTTGTCTTACTCCTTTCTGTACTTCAAACAGTTCTGATGTTTCCCCCTGTATTCTTACGGCTGCCTGTTGTTCTTGGTACAGCAGTGCGATGAGTTGTATAAGGTGGTTTGGAAATCCCATATTTTTCATAATAGCCCACAACTGCTGATGTTGTACACAGCCGAAAGCTTTGGTGTAATCAATGAAACAAGTATATAGGTCAACGGTGAATTCTCTACACTTTTCTATGATGATCCTCATGTTGAATATATGATCTCTAGTGCCTCTACCTGGTCGAAAACCCGCCTGTACTTCGTTTATTTCTGTTTCTAGTTTTTGTTGCATCCTTTTCATTATGATTTGTAATAGTATTTTGCTGGCATGGCTTATAAGAGCTATAATAGTTCATTAAATATGAGAGAGAAATTAGGTAAATAGCGAAATGATGATATGATACACTAAGTGTTACCACACTGCTGACCACTCTACACTGATCATGAATCTTTCAAATTTTCGCCACTGAGTATGCACAGATATGCACCGACTGTCCAATGTAGATGTCTTTTATCCCCGTATGGGTTATCTCCATGACGAGTACTTCCAAATGTAAACTTATGCACTTGTAGTAGTAAGAATTTGTAAAATGAAATGTCCCACAGCGCTGGGAAATCTCGCTAGCGCCGACAAACTGTTGACCTTTGTCCCGGGAAAATGTCTGATGTCTGCACTTGAAAAGGCACTGACTAGACTGGAGCTCATCACGAAATGCTCTTCCGGGAACAAGTGTGTTTCATGCAATGAAGCTTGATTGAAGGAATTTACGTCATGCAATACACGATTTGAGTAGATAAACACACTTCAAGCGTTTTTAATGTGCTTCAGTATATATATATATATATATATATATATATATATATATATATATATATATATATATATATATATATATATATATATATATATATATATATACACTGAAGCACATTAAAAACGGACCACCTTTATAATCCAGGAACAGAGTGTAAAATATAAATATAAGTGTTTACATATTTTGAATCTTTATTCATTTTCCTACGAATCCATGCTGGTCATTAATGTGTACTTTTGATTGTTATGAAATTCATTGCATTCTGTTCAGGCAAGGGAGACAACCAAAAATGCAACCAATAAAAAAAATTCGTTCACACTGTCCTCAGTATCTGGTATGTCAACCGTGTGCTTGCAAGCAAGCTAGGCAGCGGCTCCGCATGGAACGCACAAGTCTCTGAAGGAAATTCCGGGGAATCAAGTCCCATTTACGTGTAAGAGCAGCTTCGGGCTGTTACAAGTTAGCTGGAAAACCTTGCTGTAGACTCTGCGTCCACGCTCGTCCCACAGATGTTCTATAGGGGACATGCCTGGTGATAGGGGAGGCCAATCAATCGTCACAATGTTCTGCTGCTGTAGATATTGCTGCGTAATGCATGCGGTGTGAGCACGTGCGTTATCCTGCTGGAGAAGCTGCAAGTCTGGATAATTTGTGAACGCATGAGCAACCAATGCATCCAGAACCTCATCTCGATATGTCACAGCATTAACATTTCCACGGAAGACGTTAAGAGGCAAGCGATGGTGAAAACTAAATCCTCCCTAAATGTGAATACTGCAACCTTCAAATTGGTTGTGCTGACAAACACAGCAATCTGCAAAGCGCTCTCCACACCGTCGCCAAATCCGCATACGTCCATCAGCAAAGGATATGTTGAATCTGCTCTCGTCTGTGAATAGGACAACATTCCACTGCAGTCTAGTCCATCTGACATGTTGCTCTGCCCATTGCAGGCGCTGCTGACGATGTCTGTGAGTCAAGTTTGGCCCAACATAAGGTCGTCTTGCAGTAAGGCCTGAATCTCTGAGTCGTCGTATGACTGTCATTCGAGAGACTTGCCCACGTCTACCCACTATTTCTCTTGCTGTTTGACTTGCCGGGAGAGAATGATTCCTTAGGTGACTCAGCACAATATGATGATCTTCCTGCAGGTGTAGTAACTCGTGGTTGGCCACTCCGAAGTCTATCCCGGGCACTGCCAGTGGTTCCGTAACGTTCATTGAGACGTACAATAGTGCTGAGGTGGCAACTCATCTGTTACCAACAGATTCTTCGTAGGCAATATATGTTTAAGGTAATATCTATCTGTCTGAGAAAAGGTAGAGAATCCGTGATTGGTCTGATATTATATTACGTTATATGGTTATCTTTTCTTGAATCTCGAACCTGGCGTATGAATTCTGGATTTACGTCGGTTTTGGTTCTGGTATGGCCAGAAACAGGTTGGTCTTACTTAAAGGTTTATAACCTGAGTTAATGTTTATTCCTTGTCTATTTAAGGCGATTCGGTCTTATATCTTTATATCTGTTATGTCTAACGTCGGCCTATTTTTTGAGTTGAACTCTGGGGTCAAGTGTGCTTCTGCGCATGTCTGGAGGGGTGAGTTGTTGCCGAGGCTTCCGGCATGTCGGGTCTGCTAAATGCTGTATGGACGAAGAGGAAAGTCCGAAGTAGAATCTCTGTGTTATTTCTTGGGGAATGAGATAGTTTTTTATACCTATCATGTTAATGATTCTCCCCAGTGTTTATTATTAACGCCAAGGAACGGCGTGTGCTATTCGCTAGTGTATTTTCTATGACAAGGTAAAGAAGCCATTTACTGTACTTTTTGCTATGCCTAGATGGGCAGCCGTGTCGTCGTACGTCTAGATGATTATGGTCTACAGATGAAGATGACATGTTACCTAGCAGCACTAGGTTATTTAATGTAACCAGCATTATTGATTGCAGAATATTCAAAGCCCAATAAGGACATTTATATATGAACAGCGCGTTAATTATGCTTCATATTTTCACCTTGGGTGAGCGAAGCTCACTGAAAAGAGAGCCATTTTGGATCCCATTTTTCAGTCTAATCAAATCATCAATCGAGAACAGGGACGACCTTATTATCAGATGATGATTCAGAGATCTGCCTACTACAAAGAAAACCCACTACTGGTGGTTTAAGATTGTTGCCATAAACAGTTGTTGAAGTTAAGGCCTGAAAGACTTAGTCAGAAGAGGGGCTGATAAGGAGCCATTATTAATCAATACTTGTTAGCTGACACGACTAGTCAGTTAAGGAATGAGACGATAGACAACCAGAATATTGAATGCTTGCCTACTATCGTTCTATTGTATTCACATGCTATACGAATGCCAATTTGATGTTGTCACCCATTTTTTCAAGTATACGATGATTTTTGTGTCAACCTGTTCAAGTGACTGTAAGCTGTGTTGTCAGAGTGCGTCCTATTAAACGGTATGAAACTGTCAACAGTAGTCCCAGCCATCCTTGACTTCTATATATGATTGGAGTGAGTGTCCTGTGTACCTGTAGAACTGTCATCCATTCGCGTCTTCATTATTGATGTTTACACCCACTCATTCCATCAGAATTTACGCATCTAACAGTACACCTTGTCAGGGCCCCAACAGTTGGTAACCTGACCCATTTGAAGAACATTGTGACTGGACGAGCTGCATCACAAAATAACCAGTCAACATCATCCTTCTGGCTATGGCCCGCGAGCTCATTCCGGTCTCCAACATACCAATGGCTCCTTGGCGGTCGTTTTCGGATAGTCGTGGCATTTGAAGCACATGTACTGGGTGTTTTGTCTCAACGGCCTTTTTATACCGAGTATACTGCCACAACGCGTACACAATTTCAGGGTCAAAGCTGTTGGGAATCGTGGTGCACGTGTAACTTTCATTGTTTTCATGTAGTCTGTATACAAACCCGTGGGTTGAATCATGCACTTTCCATTCCAGCAGCCACTCGACTTGACTCAAGCAATAAGTTTTTGAGTGAGTTAAACTTTGTTTATAGAAATATGCAAATGAACTTGTGTGCACTTGATAAACTTATGAATAAAATGCTGGGCCCCCGACGTATACAAACGCGGGCGTAGATTTATTTCCTTGTAACTTTGGAAGTGTATGATGTCCTATCTTATGAACTCTGCTACCTGGACGTGCGCTTTTCTAGTTTCTTTCCGGTTACGCCAAACACTTAGTGTGTGAACTCGTTTTTAGGCAGAACTTTTATTAACCTGTCGCAAAATCCTTAAGAACACATTTAGAATGACATTCAACTGGAATTAAATTACAATCCACAGCGGAATGAAATTATGGAACAGGCCATACTCTGGTAACTTCTTCAACTATGCTTCGCGAATGTTGTAAGAGGTACTGACTTAAGTGGAGCATCAGTTTATATTTTTGCATTGCCAATGTGTTAATTCTTTAGCTGTGTCCTATGGTTTCGCGCTTCGATCCACTAATTCACCTTCCATCTTGTCATGTCCGAACTGCATGCTGGCTTACTCAGCCATTCCCTGTTAATCCTAAAAAAAACTGAGCAGGTTCTCGAAGTAAACTCTTTGCTTGCTTGCTGGATGACATGTGATGAGACAAACTGGGATTAGAGATTGGCTTCCTGATACAGAAATTACCCGCCCTTTGTCAGTCTTTTATCACGATATACTGTTACATTGTTGTATGGCATTGTTCCCAGATGTCTTGACACGGTGTCTTAAAACAGAGGATTAAGCCATCAAACGAATTCTTTCTATTGCCCGTGTGGCCGTCTCCCGCACTAAACAATAACTTGTCTACCGAACCAGTGTGCTCTAAAAGATAACGCAATATCAGAGGCGTAAGGCTGGGGTATCAAAGGTGGGACTAAAGTTACACTTAGTCAAATCGTGTTTAAGAACGATCACGTTTAAAAAAATGATAGAAAGAGCAAAGATGGGGAAGAAAAAAAATAAGACTATAAAGAATACGCCCACTATAACAAAGACCTTATAGAGAATATTGAATGAATTCTTCGACTTGTTTCTGTTATAAAGTGAGGAAGTTACAAAAATCTATGTAACAAAATGGGCGTTGGATAGGTCACGCACTGAGAAAACCTGCTGATAGCATTACAAGACAATTCTTATTCTAGAATCTCCATCAAGAAGAGAACTGACAACAGGCACGAATAGGATAACGCAGACATTTATGGACATTGAAGAGCTACGTAGCGAACATAAGAATATCAATTTAAACCAGAAGAGCTAAGTAGCGAACATAATAATATCAATTTAAACAAACAAAATTATGGGTACTACCTGCTAAAGCTAGCATCCCAGTCGTCTTTCGGCGGCCATGCTAGGGCTTAGCCAATTCTACAGGTAGCAGCCATTTTTTATTGATATTCTTATGTTTGCTACTTAACTCTCTCTTTCTGTCCTTTCCCGGACGAAGGCCGTGTGGCCACAACGTTTGATCTTTTCTTTGTGTTTTGTCCTAGCAAGAAGAATCATCTTTTTTCGATTTATTTGTTATCCATCCGCGACCTTTATCATGGACAGTAAATGGTAACAGACACAAGTGCTTCAAAGTAACATGGATGCTGTGGCCCGGACTTCCTACAAAGGAGTCAGCTAAAGTCTAAGTTCAATGCCCCATTTGGAGCAAAGAGACAAATGATTGGTGATGACAGTACTACGAGATATCAAACTATATGAGATAATTGTTCCTGAGTTGGCAATAACAACATGTCCAATTGTTCCACAATCTTATGTTTGCTGAATGATCGCAAAATACAAATACGACAGAGGTAAAAATAAAAAAATGAAAATTAACTGAGAACAACAATGTGAGAAGACAATATATCTTTACCTCACCCAGGGACCAACTGCGACAGACTTAGCAAGTCTGCAGCGTGTAATTATGTATTTCTTCTCTCTTTTCTCTTTTCTTAATCAAAGAGTACGGGATCACCACACGAAGAAAAAAATATATTCATTCATTCATTCATTCATTCATCCATCCATCCCTCCCTCCCTCCCTCCCTCCATCCATCCATCAATCCGTCCACCCACCCACCCATGCACCCACCCATCCACCCATCCATCCATCCATCCATCCATCCATCCATCCCAGTATTAAAAACAAATTGGGCAAAAGAGATCTTTAAGAGATTTATGACGTCACATATGAAAGAGGATTTGGGTATTTGTGACGAATTGTGACAAGGGAGTTAGGGGTTTAACAATGACCAAAAAAAAAAAATAGAGCGTGACGTCACATATGGACGACACGTAATGACATACCTGCGGGAAGATACGTTCTGTTCTCTGTGGTATCGTCAGCGACCTGAGTAATCAAGAAAGGAATATTTGTAGCTACCAAATACTACAGCAGACGTGTGAATGATAGGAGAGAAAACGTACATGTCCATAGAACACGATAATCTCATTTTATATCGATTTATTTTCTCCGAGGAAGTCCTTGTTTGCTTATTCACTGAACCTCAGAAAGATGATGTTTAACAGAAGCATGTTAGGTTCTCGTTGGCATCTAACGGTAATACTAATTATGTCCTGAAAAAAGACCAGTTCTCAGAGATTTTTGTTTACCCTCATTAAGAGAATAAATAATAGGCGTAGTGTCGGCATGCTGTAAGAAAAGGTTGGAAAATATGGGTATGAGTATGTATTTATTTAGCGGATGAAAAATATGATATACCTGAGATATGCAGACGATTCAGGTTATTTTTAGATTAACCGAATAAGATTTACAAGAACTAGTGGAGCAGGTAAACAGTAAAGGTAACGCCATAGCAGAGACTTCTGTAGGGGAGTTACATTATATTCTCTCTTCACAATGCAGCTCACCAAGGAGCATAGGCCTTTTACAAACTTAAGCCTCGTTTTCATGTCACGTGACATCAGCTCAAAGTTCTTCCGTGCCTTCTTCATGTCTGCCTCCAGTTGTCTGCCTCCAGTTCTGCACTTGTTCGCTCTTGTAGCAGTTTTATTTTTCTGTGATAATTTGTTTAACAAGATATATCGCCAGCTTCACGTAAGGTTTCATATAAGGTTTCATGTAAGGTTTCATGAAAGGTTTCATGTAAGGTTTCATATAAAGTTTCATGTAAAGTTTCAGGTAAAGGTTTCATATAAGGTTTTATGTAAGGTTTCATATAAAGTTTCATGTAAAGTTTCAGGTAAAGGTTTCATATAAGGTTTTATGTAAGGTTTCATGTAAAGGTTTCTTATAAGTCGCCTTGTACGAAATGCCTCAGGGTACAGTAACCATATTATGTGATGGCCAGTGTGGTGAGTTGGGATTATATAAATATTTATAGGGGACTTAGTGTACTGACTGAGATCAGCTGTGAAGGTCTCTATGTCTAAAATGTTGATGTGTTATAGAGGACCTTGCTTGCTACCACATATTAGACCTCAATCAGACTTATTCTTGAATTTATGATGACTTCGTTTAATGTCTAGGGTTATGATATTGATGAAGTGTAAGTTCACAACAACCAACAGACAGACAACCACAATTACTTTAATAATCTTCACAATTTACCGTACTATAACGATCACCAACACATAACACTCTAAAAGACTATCTTATTAATTCCAGGGTTAAGTTTTATAAAAATGTATTAACTTTTCAAGATATAGATATCCTGATTCTATCACAATGTGAATCAGGAATCACAATACAATGTAATCACACAGTTTATATACAAAAGTTATGCCAAGGATCTTTGTCCCAACATCTAATATTATCACAATATGAGTGTAGTGTTGTGAAGTAATGTTATGAGGTAATACTGGTTGTTATAGCTAAGTTGTTGTTTGTCATCATGACTTCATTAGTTTGCACTGGTGGAAATATTATGAAGGGATTCACCGATTCTATTTTGAAGTCTATGTCTATTTTATTATGCAAAAGTCAATTCAAGGGGATTTTTAGTCAAAGGTGAGCTCTGGTCGTGCTACAGTTTCTTATCTTCAATAGCTGCTGCAGTAGAACTGAATCCTCTGCTCGCTTGCGTCTTATTTTGCTTTAAGACCCACACTGGAAGATATCTTGGACCAGGAGTCTGATTCCAGAGTTCTGGATCATGCAAAGCTCCGACCAGGTGCTGCGCTATTACTTCAGTACCACGGTCCCTGAAATGGAGAAGGTTTTGCCTCCTTCTTCATAACTAGAATACAATCTATCTCCACACATAGTAACATGACAGTACAAACATAGAGTTCAGCGCTGTAGGCCAACTGCTAGCTTTTCATGTGACAAAATATATACACCAGTATTCCTCTCCCTAATGGTTACAACGCCTCTGCAATTCCAGCATTAATCCCTTCCATATGATAGTATAGGTCTCATGTTACTATTTGGCAATCCAATATTTATATATGTAGTTATACTCCTCTTGGGCAAGCCTTTACATGGTGGAGCAATATCTAGGCCTTGCCTCATGTTTGCTACTGAACGACATACAGATACAATGTATCATTTCGCATTCAATTTTCATATAATATATATATATATATATATATATATATATATATATATATATATATATATATATATATATATATATATATATTGATGCGTGATGCAATATGATGATGGATGGCATCCGCATGTCTGGTTTTGTGTAGTGTGTAGATGTGTTCAGTCAAAACAATGTTCATGCAACAATAACAGGGCAATCCACATAGGACGTCAGTAAACTCACGACGTATAAAGTCAATGAGTCTTGAAACAGCCGTTGACGTTTTTCTTCATTATTTATTGTGGACGCCACAGTGACAAAATGGTTACGCAAATGTGTAGGCACATCAAACAGTCATTATCACAGCAACATTCAATACAGCAATAGACGGTAGACAGCATTACAATGATGAGTCAGATGCATGTTATATTTCATAGTGCTGTAAATGTAGTCAGGTGGAAAACTCCATCCTTTTCTATAACAGCCAGGAGATAACCAGATGTATGAGATCAGTTCACTCTCCTTAGTTTGACTTCAGCAAGACAGACACGTCTGCCGAAGTATAAATAATGTCCTCAAAAATATCCTCTAGATAATAAAGGTTTTCTAAACCTAGTTCATTTAACAAAGTAGCAAGTAATGGTCCTTGGTACCTGCATCAACCGATGCAGTACAATGCAGCGACATGTGAGCTGGGAAAAAACATCTCGTGACGACGACTTTCGCAGACAGGCTATGAATCGAAATCGCTCACGACCCAAAATCAATAGAGTTAATGAAAATGTTAATTTACCTTGCTTTCAAGAAATACAGAAATATCACGCCTCCCGGCATGTGCAAATACACTAGAGGTATTATCCCGAATAAACGAAATATCCATAAGAGGACTACACATCCCTGACAGAACAAAAATAGCGGAGATCCCCTCTTCAACGAGGCATCTCTTTCGCCATTCCAAATCGCTCACTCCCACTAGTGGTGGGCGGAAACCGATCGACCAAAAAACAAGACAAGTCATGCGCAGTCCAGCGCAAAAATGACCACAGCTCAAAAGTTAACTGCATTCGATACTAACGCGAGAAGACAAATGCTTACCGAGAAAAGTGACTATAGATTTCAAGCAGTTGTTGCCCTTGCGTTATAAAACAGATATTGAAATAAAACGATGTTGCGAGAATTTATCACGCAACATATCACCACCTCCTCCCGATAAAAAAAAAAATGTGGAACATATTTTTTTTTTCAATATCAAAGAGCAAGCGATAAGCGGCTCAAAACGCACGAATTATGCGCTGATAATTAATTAAATTGCCAAACAATAGGCTAATTATAGAGTGTCTGGTGAGGATATACCTCAACAGAAAAATAAATATGTCTCAAAAAATATTCACATCGGGGAGGTGTCACCAACACACATCACGTTAGCATGTAAACACAATATACGTATGCAAGTTACTATAATCATCATTAAACAGCATACTCTAATATTGTCTTTAAAAAATGGATGTACAAATCTGATAGGAAAATTTAAATAGTACATTCTTTGACATGTAATGACATAAGTACATAGCAAAGTTAAACTACATGACGATCCAGGACATATGCTCTGGTATTCCGAGGGTAAGTACACAATCTAGAACTCGTAAGGTAAGTCCTCAGCTCAACAATGACATTCTGAGAAAGTACAAGCAATATAATGCTAATTAATAACTAATATGCTTCATAAGGTACAATACATTATTAATAATTGTGGCTGTTTAGTAAACTAACGGCCCTTATATTAACTACTCAGTCCTCCTCTATCATTTTAAAAAACGAACAGAAGAAGATGACAACAAAGCACGATAGTGTGTACATATAAAGTAAGTACAGATGTGCTAATCTATTGTAGAAATATAGGTGTGTTATGACTCTGTAATATATAGAAATATAGGACAGAAGTATTAGTTGGAGTCATGTGGGCATCTAGACAAAATGTCAGCCATCACATTATCCGCACCACGGATAGCTCGTACCGTGAAGTGAAAAGGTTGAAGAGCTATAGCATATCGAGTGGATCTCGAACTCTTCAAATTCTTAGTCTGAATAGCTGTAAGAGCTTTCTGATCAGTCTCTAGAATGAAATGTGCGCCCAGGAGGAATCTTTGTAGCTTTAGAATTGACCAAACCATCGCTAACAACTCACGGTCTAAAACCGAGTAGTTCCTCTCTGCCGCATTTAGTTTTCTAGAAATGTACATAACAGGATGCAGAGTATTTGCATATTCTTGCATCAGTGCTGCTCCAATCCCAGTGGATGAAGCATCACTCCGAAGAACAAAAGTCCTATCAAGAGTAGGTAATCTTAAGATGGGAGGAGAAGAAAATATATTCTTGATTTGGTCTAGTGAAGATTGGCATTCTTCAGACCAACGGACCAGATTAGGCGAACCTTTCTTCAACAATGTTGAGAGAGGTGCCATGATCGAAGATAAATTTGGAATAAATCTCCCATAAAATTGAATTAAACCTAAGAGACTCCTAACTTGTTTCTTCGTTTTAGGAACAGAGATGTTCAGTATTTTGGAAGTATTGTGGTCTTCTGTCTTCAAGAGACCATGACCAACACGATGACCCAGGAAAGAGATTTCACCAAAACCAACAAAAGCTTTAGAAGGTTTTGCTGTCAAATTATTCTCACGTAGAGTGGACAGTAAGTCATATAACCCTAAATAGTGATCTTCCCAGGTATCACTGAAGAGACAGATGTCATCTAAGTATGCGATGACATCCGAACGATGTGACAGAATTCGACGCATCATGCGAACGAAAGTGGCAGGGGCGTTCATGAGACCAAAAGGCATAACATTCCATTGAAATAGACCCCTAGGTGTAGAAAAAGCAGTAAGAGGTTTGGCATGCTCTGCTAAAGGCACTTGCCAATAACCTTTAGACAAGTCAAGTTTAGTGAAGAATCTAGAATTAGAAAGTCTAATCAGTAGATCTTCTAACAAAGGCATCGGTTCAGCGTCGAACTTTGTGACCTGATTCAATTTGCGATAATCAACGCAAATTCGTATGTTCTTATCCTTCTTCCGGACAATAACCATGGAAGAAGAATATGGTGAAGTCGATGGTTCAATTATATTTAATTGAATCATTTCATCCAATTCCTTTTCCACTTGCGACTGAAAGTGTATAGGAATAGGATACGGCCTAACCCTAATTGGATTATTGTCGGTAAGAATTATGTCATGTTCTATGACATCTGTGTGTCCAGGAATGTCAGTGAGAACATCCTGAAATGTTTGTAACATCGACGAGACTTGTCGATGTTCGTCACCAGAAAGATTAGGAGAAACAGAAACGTTTTTCCAAGATTCCGTGGAATGTAATGGAACCACTGGAAGGGGAAGGTTGACATCAGAGAAGGTAGCTTCCTCATCCTGAATGACAGACAGGGATGAATAATGACCGTGAGGTGCAGGAGCATCATCCGTTGCCTGGAAAATAGGCAGCAAATAGTCCGGACGTTCGTGAAATTCCGAAAGCATGTTTATGTGGAAAGTTTTATGCTTTCCATCAATATCGACCACATAGTCAACATCGGAAATCCGAGAGAGACTATTGCATACGGACCTTTCCATGCAATAAGAAGTCTATTTTCCCTACTGGGGAGTAGGACGAATGCTTTGTCACCTGGACAAAGTTGTCGTAGACATCTATTCTTGTTAGCAAACTGTCTTGCCTTCTCTTTAGCAATTTCTGATGAAGCAGTTGCTAGCTTACATGCCTCAATGATCTTTTGTCTAAGAGCAATGACATACTCATATGAGGATTGAGTTTCATCGCTAATATCATCGGCAGTGATGAGATCGTGTAATAAAGACATAGGGCCGCGTGGACGCGCGCCAAAGACAAGTTCGAAGGGAGAAAATCCTGTGTGTTCATTAGGGACTTCTCTATAGGCAAAGAGAGCCGCGGGTAAAACCCTGTCCCAATCTTGAGGATGATCTTCAGTTATCTTACCAAGCAAAGTCTTGAGCGTTCTATTCAGACGCTCAACTAACCCATTAGACATAGGATGGTAGATACTACTGAGAGATCGTTCAATATGTAAGGTGGACATTACCTGTGACATAGTGTCAGATATGAGTTGAGTGCCATGGTCTGACAATATTTCTCTGGGGAACCCCAAGCGAGAAAATATCAACCAAAGAGCATCTGCGATATCTGTAGTAGATATGCTCTTAAGAGGACTAGCCTCTGGCCAACGTGTGCACATATCGACACATGTAAGGATAAACTGATGTCCTCTGGCCGACTTGACCTTAAAAGGGCCAATAATATCTATGGCCATTTTCTGAACCGGCCGAATAGGAATGTCAGCAGCCTGGATAGGCGCAGCATGTCGTGGTCCTCTAGATTTGACCTCCTGACATACCTTGCATGATCGGCAGTAAATACGAATGTCCTTATTGACAAAAGGCCAAAAGAAAGCCGCAAGGACTCTCGACTTCGTACGGGCAAAACCCATATGTCCAGCACATTGCGAGTCATGAGCATGTTGTAATATTTGGACTCTCATGCTCTTGGGAACAAGAATTTGCGAATGTGCCGACGTAGTCGAATCTTGTACCATACGTACAAGTACGCCGTTTCTCATTGCAATCCAAGATTTTCTATTTGTATCCTGATTCGGATCACCTTTCTTCGCAAGAACGAAGAATTTTTTTAAAGAAGGATCTTCTTCTTGCAATTTTATGAAAGAGTCACGAGTAATTACTAAGTGACTATCTTGGCTATCAACTTCATTATCACTATTCAGTGAAGTTTCGGGTGTTTGTAGAGCTTGTGCTCTTGTAACTACTGCATTTGTAGCTTGCATGTTATTATCTTCCCAAGCAGCAATCTGCTGTGGGGTACACTCCCTAACTCCGTGAATACGACCAATAATAAGGTCCGCAATAGGATTAGGTAAGAGACAAGCATGCACATCTCCAGTAAAGAAAGGAGTGGCAATGCGAATTACAGCAGTAGGATATTTTTTTCTAGAGTGCCGCCAAATGTGACACATTTAATAACCCTTCCTGTAGCACAAGATGGATCTACAAGCGATTGTCTAACACCAATAGTGGTGCATCCGGAATCGAAAAGTAGTGAGACCGGAGTATCATTAACAAGACCCTTATGTAGAATTAAAGAACCCCTCCCGTCATGCGCAACAGCAGCAGGAAGAGCGGGAAGTGGGTGACCACAACTCAAAGTAGTTATGGTACCCGGTTCGAATAAAGTACTGCATTGGGGGCATTTGTTTGCTCTCTCAAAGTCAAAAGCAGAACTAGTGACAGCGTCAAAGTTTTTACTATCAACAACATGATTACAGGCTCCCTCAGTTTCCTGTTGTACAGCATTAGCCTGCTGATATCTCTTTTTTTTGTGTTGAGATCTACCCCGACTATTATTACCTCTGAAGTTATCAGAGTTATTATTATCTCTGCAGTTATTATTGTCTCTATTGTAATTGTTATACTGGTTCGAATTCCAGTTTCCACGATTACTATCATGTTCACATTGATGCGAACATCTATTTGTTTGGTTCTGAGGTCTTCGGCAGGAATAACCTCTATTACCATATCCTCTTTTGAAATGCTTATAATTATTAGGGTGATAGTAACGACCACTATCAGGTTGTCTCCAATTCTTCGAAGAAGAATCACCATGAAATTGGTTTCCATGATTTTGACAGAAATTACCGCTGCCCTTTCTATCAAAATTTTGTTGGGATCTACGAGCAAAGTTTTGACCATACGGAGCTGCCGAAGCAACTGGTAAACCTTCTTTCACCTTAGAGTTACCCATGGTTATGTGTGGGTGCGCAGTTACGTATTGGCAACAGAAATCTTCCATTTCTTTTATTGTTTTAGGTTTACGTTCATGAAGGAAAGCAAGGAAAGACTCATTGACAGACGACATGACTTTGTCTCTAAGTATTAAGTCCATAAGTCCTTCATAAGTTTTTTCCGTCTTAGATAGTTCAACCCATCGTGAGAAAGTAATGCGTATTCTTGCAATAAACTCGGAGAATTCAACTCCATTTTCAGGTAACATGTTTTTAAATTGTAGACGATAGCCGTCTTCGTTAAGCTGATATTTCTTTAACAAAGCGGCCCTGACAACCTCATAATTGCTCTTGTCAGGTTCATCCACCATATTTAATATACTTAGAGCTTTACCTGTCAGTATCCCTGATAACTGATAAACATATTTTGCTTTGTCTATGTTATGAGCTGTACATGCTTGTTCAAATCTGTCCAGATAGAACATTATGTCATCACTGGAAGGACTAAATGTTGGTAACTTAATCTTAAAAGTATCATTATTAGCCTTCCCAGAAGATGAACCCTTGTTTGAATCATTACCATTACTCATGCTCGTCAATTTCAATTTCTCCAACTCTAAAGCTAAGAGTTTTTCTTCATGTTCCATTTTTGCTTTCCTCTCATCAGACTCTCTTTGTAACTTCCTTTCTTCAGCTTGAGCCTGCATTTGAAGTCTTTCATTTTCAGCTTCTTTTTCAAGTCTTTTATTTTTCAGCTTCTTTTTCAAGTCTTTTATTTTCAGCTTCTTTTTCAAGTCTTTTATTCTCAGCTTCTTTTTCAAGTCTTTTATTCTCAGCCTCTAGCTGTAGCTTTCTTTCCTCAGCTTCTGATTCCCTTTTTTGTTTTTCCATTTCCATTTGGAATCTCTTTTCATCCACCTGCATCTGCAGTTTCTTTTGTTCAGCTTCCATATGCAGTTTCTTTTGTTCAGCTTCCATTGCTTTATCATATCGAGCAGTTGCAAATTCTTCTAACTTATCACCAGTCTTCCCAAGCAATTTACCCTGCTCAATAAAGTGCTCAAATGTAGACATGTTGTCTAACATATGAGTCCAAAACCTGAAATAATTAACTAATTTATTTCAAACCTAAGTGTAACAAGTCTTAATTAAGCACTTGTATATTCACATCACATTATATTATCCCAGTCTCTGTGGGAAACAAGTCTCCAATCAAAGAACTTGTATATGAAATATCAGCACTCAAATCTTGATCATAAGTGCACTTCTCATTCAATAGTGCACGACACTATTCATCATTCATTTATCATCAGTATAGTAGTAACAGTGCATTAGCATAGCCCATTAACTAATTACTATAACTGTAAACAATGACTATGTAAACACATGCAGAATGTAAACATTGAAAATGTAACAATACAAACAATGTAAACAATAACAATGTAAACAATAACAAAGATCAGCAACAATACAAAAACTTTCGCAGAAATCAACTAAAAATAAAGCAGAAATTAATGAAATATCACAAAAAATGTGACGATATCTGCGATAGAATTAAACAAAATACATGACACCACAGTGTATAAACAAAAATGTTGTATGAAACTAAATTATAGACAAGAGTAGGCTAACAAATACAAACAAATCACAACAAAACTAAAGAATGTGAAATAATAACGAAAACAATATTAAAACATGTCATCACAGCTAACATAAATAGCAACAGAAGTCGCTTAGCAAATTCCAGTATCGGAAATTTGCAAACCCTACAGAAAACGCTCACAATAGACGACCTCTATGACGTGGCATAATCTAACGGAGACACCACCCAACCGAGAACCCGCTGAAATATAAACATATAAATATACAAATAACATATAGACATATAATATATAGAATGAGATGATACACAGAAGACTCAGCAGAAGTATAAGGGCACAGTTTACATACAAACAGGCCACTTAACTTAAAGGCTTCCAATCGTAGAACAGCAGAAAAACGGATGTCAATCAACGTCCTAAAGAGCGAAGCTCCAACGATGATGGCACATCTGAACTGCTTCCACTGCTAACACGATGGTACAAGAGCTTCTGAAATACTGTGTGTTGAGTTGTTTCGGCACTTGACCTTCTAATCCAAAAGTAAGTTGATGGAAATCGGTACTTGGCCTTCTTCAGAAAACAACCCGTTTCAACCGGCACTTGACCTTCTCAAAAAACGACAGCACTGGAACCTTGACAGCAGCAACTTGCTTGACTTGCGTAAAAGATAACAGCAGTCCGAGTTATCCGGCAACATGTAACAACGCCGGGTACTGTCAAATTCTTGTTTCCGTCAAAAAGGTTGAAATTTTGACTTTTACCGGGCAACGCCGAGTACTTTGAAAATTTTGAAGATGTTGACTGTATTGAAGAATGTTAATTTCTTGAAGGATGCTGATGAATTCTTGTTGAAAATGAAGTGGGTAAGGGACCCCGTGTTTGCTAGTACCAGAATCAAACCAGCTTATGGCCACCAAATGATGCGTGATGCCATATGATGATGGATGGCATCCGCATGTCTGGTTTTGTGTAGTGTGTAGATGTGTTCAGTCAAAACAATGTTCATGCAACAATAACAGGGCAATCCACATAGGACGTCAGTAAACTCACGACGTATAAAGTCAATGAGTCTTGAAACAGCCGTTGACGTTTTTCTTCATTATTTATTGTGGACGCCACAGTGACAAAATGGTTACGCAAATGTGTAGGCACATCAAACAGTCATTATCACAGCAACATTCAATACAGCAATAAACGGTAGACAGCATTACAATGATGAGTCAGATGCATGTTATATTTCATAGTGCTGTAAATGTAGTCAGGTGGAAAAACTCCATCCTTTTCTATAACAGCCAGGAGATAACCAGATGTATGAGATCAGTTCACTCTCCTTAGTTTGACTTCAGCAAGACAGACACGTCTGCCGAAGTATAAATAATGTCCTCAAAAATATCCTCTAGATAATAAAGGTTTTCTAAACCTAGTTCATTTAACAAAGTAGCAAGTAATGGTCCTTGGTACCTGCATCAACCGATGCAGTACAATGCAGCGACATGTGAGCTGGGAAAAAAACATCTCGTGACGACGACTTTCGCAGACAGGCTATGAATCGAAATCGCTCACGACCCAAAATCAATAGAGTTAATGAAAATGTTAATTTACCTTGCTTTCAAGAAATACAGAAATATCACGCCTCCCGGCATGTGCAAATACACTAGAGGTATTATCCCGAATAAACGAAATATCCATAAGAGGACTACACATCCCTGACAGAACAAAAATAGCGGAGATCCCCTCTTCAACGAGGCATCTCTTTCGCCATTCCAAATCGCTCACTCCCACTAGTGGTGGGCGGAAACCGATCGACCAAAAAACAAGACAAGTCATGCGCAGTCCAGCGCAAAAATGACCACAGCTCAAAAGTTAACTGCATTCGATACTAACGCGAGAAGACAAATGCTTACCGAGAAAAGTGACTATAGATTTCAAGCAGTTGTTGCCCTTGCGTTATAAAACAGATATTGAAATAAAACGATGTTGCGAGAATTTATCACGCAACATATATATATATATATATATATATATATATATATATATATATATATATATATATATATATATATATATATATATATATATATATAATAGCCCCTTCAGTCATAACTGACTATGGGAATGCGCCCCTGAGGTGGCAGCCCTCAGCTGCTTATTTTCCTGGTGCTCCTTTCGACGTTTTCTCCTCACCTCTGCTTCTTGTGTGAGCCTCTCTTCGCCCAATCTGAGGTGGCACCGTAAAAACCATCGCCACTTAGTGCGATCGGCAGCTTCCTCCTCCCATGTTGCTGGATCCATGTCCAGTGCCCTCATATCTCTCTTGCACACATCTTTGAACCTCAGCTGTGGTCGCCCAACTGTTCTCTTGCCATCTGCTAATTGTCCGTAGAAGATATCTTTTGGGATGCGACCATCTTCCATGCGGCAAACATGGCCAAGCCATATATATATATATATATATATATATATATATATATATATATATATATATATATATATATATATATATATATATATATATATATATAAGAAAGATGTCTAGCTTACCACAATTCATTGGAAATATAACACAAGTAACGTTGTCTGGCGATGAATTCTGGCACAATTTTGATCTGCCCTATCCCAGGCTTTTTCCTTTATTAGAAAGAATTAGCTTGATCACAACGCACTTGCTTCTTACGAACTGTATTTTTCAAAACTGGCGATGAACTGACGCTTCTAGTTGAGTATATCTAAGGTTCTACCCAATGAGACCATGTTTACAAGACCTTTTGAAAAAAATTTACCCATCCTACGTTTCCATTAACAACCAAACTAGTATTTGCAGTTCAACTAATAAGGCTTCGCCTTACATATTTCTACAGCCAATCAAATCGTATCTAACTTGTTGGCCTCATTTCCCTAAAGCAGTGTTTTTCAAACACGCCATTAAAAAATATATATGAGCAGAAATGATCTTGTGCTGTCAGACAACCCCACTATAGTATTTTGGCTATAATTTTTTTTATTAATAGACTATTTGCGTAACACATAACATATTCTTTGTCAGCAAGTCCTAATGTACAAGAATATATAAGTTTTAAGGGGCTAAATGGCTTCGTTCAAAATATGTATTATTCTAGGATAGTCGTGTATTTGTTTTTACTACCCGTTCACTTCCCTGTCATGGGATGTCTTCTGTACTGTCAGAATAATGTCAGGAGCTTAGACGTAAAACAGTAGAATGTCAGGTTTCCTGATCAGAGCTAAGATTGAGTCAGGACTTTTTGTTAACTCTTTAGTTTTTTAACACTGTTTATTTGATATTGCCCTTATGCGCTTCGCATGTGACTGGCGTCCACTTTTGAATCGCGAAACGACGTAGCACTAATTGCTTCGCTCCGTCTATCCGTTTTTGTCTCTGCGTATTCCGTCTGTCTTTCTAGGCTAACATTTTGTGTATAATGACCTTAATGGTAGCATTCGTTATTTGGGTCATTATGCCGATTGCCTATCAAGGTCGTCTAAGCAGTATTAGTTTTATTTTTAGAAATGCGGGTAATATTTACTAGCGTGCGGGAATGCGTTTTAGTTCATGCATACACAGTAGAAAAAGGGGGGTTTTGTTCAGCCTTTCTGGCGTTCTACAACACAGGCGTACGCTTATTGGGTAAGCACTGGTCTTTCACCATTCTTCTTTCTTTCTTATATTTGCTTTATGATTTATATTCTAATTTATCTATGGGTGTTAGAATTTTCACTACAGTTCTCCCCACTTTAAAACAGACATTATATGTCAGTCTCTAATTCTATATACACATAGCTAAATTTCTATCTATGCTTGATGATTACTTTGATTCTCATCGCACGGATGGCGGCTTAGGAAATCAGCACCTAAGTTAGTTTTTCCAGAAATATATCGTATACTGAACTGAAATGGGTGTAACAGCAAAGACCAGCGGAGTAAACTTGAATTTTCATGCCTATCTTGCGCTAGAAAAGCCAAGGGTTTCTGATCCGTTTGTAACTTGAATGACTTCCCATACAGATAAATATTGAATTTCTGGATCGCCCAGATTACAGCAAGACATTCTTTTTCGCTGGTTGAAAAGTTTTTTTCAGCTTTATTCAACTTACGACTAGCATATGCCACTGGGGTTAATTCCCCATCTAGTGAATCTGACTTCTGTAGCAGGGTTGCACCCAAACCAATATTACTTTCATCCGTTCTCACGATAAATTCTTGACTTAATGTCAGGTAATTTTAAAATGAGTTTGCTTGTGAGCTTTTCCTTCAAATCTTGGTATGCCAATTCACACTGTGCTGTCCAGGTAATTCGATCTGGATTTCCCTTGCGTGTCAAATCAGTTAACGGTGCACATATGGAGTAGAAGTTTTTGATATATTTTTGGTAGAAACCACATAATGAGACAAAAGATCTCACGTCTTTCTTTGTTTGTGGCCTCGGTGCTTTTCTTAGTTTCTCCAAGTTCTTGGGGTCAGGGTTCATGTTTCCCTGATGGACTGTGTGTCCCAAGAATTATAATTCCTTACATCCAACGCAACATTTGGTTGGACGGGCTGTCAAATTCGCTTCTTTAAGTCGATCAAACAACATGTTCAGAGAGTCAATGTGTTCCTCAAATGTTTCTGTCGCTATAAGGATATCATCCATGAAGTTTGTTATGCAGGGATTATTCAGAGGATCCAACAATTTTCTCATCATTCTAGAGAAGACACTGGGCGCATTTTTCAATCCAAATGGCAATCTGTTAAATTCATAGTGTCCCTCTGATGTACTAAACGCTAGATATGGTCTAACCTCAGGCTTTACTGGAATCTGACAGTAGCCTTTGCTCAGATCCACCTTTGAGAAATATTTAGCCTTATTCAGCCGGGCAAACAGCTGATTTGTATCCGGCAATGGATCCACCTGACCTTCTGTGATAGCATTCAGTCTCCTGTAATCTATACAGAGTCTATGTTCTCCAGAGGGTTTTCTTAAGAGCACCACACTGGAACTATACGAAGATTCACTGTGTGAAATAATTCCTTCCTTCAACAAATAGTCTATCTCTTCCTTCAAAGCTTTCTCCTTAGCGAAAGGAATCGAGTAGGGTTTCATACAGACGGGTGTTGGGTCTATAAGTTTCATATCATATTCCATTAAGTTTGTATGCCCTGGACGGTCCGTTAGCACCTCTGTATGATCATCTAAAACCTATTGCACTCTCTCCTTCTGATTTTTCGTTAAATGTGTACTGATTTTCACCTGTGCAGCTGTCTCACAGGGGTGTAATGGATATTCAAATGATGAAAGTGGTTCTTTTTTCATTTCCATTGCAATAGACAAGGTCAGAAAATGTGTCTCTTCCTGGTTTTCTCTTTCCACATATTTCTTCAGGAGATTCACATGATAGATTTTTTCTTTCCCCTTCTTATCTATCCTATAATTTGTTCTAGACACCTTTTCTAGAACTTTATATGGACCTTGCCATCCAATTTGCAACTTATTCTGGCTACCGGGTAGAAGAAGCAGTACCTTTTCTCCCACAGCAAAATCTCTATCTTTAGCCTTCTTGTTGAAATAGGCAGCATGTTTTTTCCTGGCTTGTCTCAAATTTTCATTTGCAAGTTTCCAGCCAGTTTTTAACCGAGTAGTCAGCTCATTTACATATTGGTATGATGATGTAATATTTTCCTCTGCCTTTTCATCAGTCCACGTCCTTAACAAGGCTTCTTGTGGACCTTTTATTGGCCTTCCAAATAATAATGGTTCCGGGGCCATACCGGTTGAACTATGGGGTACCTCCCGATAAGCAAAGAGGGCGGCGTGAAGGTACTGGTCCCATGTATCTGGTTTTTCATGTGCCAACTTTCTCAGGATCGACATCAATGTCCCATTGAATCTTTCCACTTGGCCGTTTCCTTGGGGATGGTACGGGCTACAATGGAAATGTTTGGCCTGAAAGATCCTGAAAACTTCTTCTGTTAGTTTCCTCTTGAACTGAGAGCCATTATCAGTCAAGATGTGGTTGGGAAAGCCTAACCTGGTGAAGATTGTGAGTAATGCCTCTGCCACATGTTTGGAATCAATGGATGACAGGGCTACCGCCTCTCCCCACATAGTACAGGTGTCCACCAGAGTCAGAATGTAGCTGTTCCTCCTCTTGGTTCGAGTGAGAGGTCCCACAATGTCCACAGCAACTCTCTCAAAAGGTGTTCCCACTATGGGCATTTCCCCTAGAGTTGCTGGTGCAGTCCAATGCTTTGGTGCTACTCGTTGGCACTCTGGACAGGATTTTACATATCGTTTGATATCTTCAGTTATTCCTGGCCAGAAATAATGACAAGCTATATGCTGTCCGGTTGCGCTGATCCCCATATGACCACTGAAGCGAATCGCATGCCCTAGTTCCAACACTTTAGTCCTATATGAAGTGGGAAGGACCAGCTGTCCGTGACCATTGGATTCAGATCCAGCCTTCCTATAAATCAATTTGTTCTTCATATAAAATTCTCCCTTGCCTGGAGGTGTATGACATTTGGGCAATTTCTTGAAACACGTCTCGAGTGTTTTGTCCTCCGCCTGTGTCTTCCTCATCTCATCTGGATGAGTATTTATTGGATTATCCTCCTCCTTTTTAGACTGTGATCTGGTCTGCACTGTTGCCAATATCACAGGTCTCTTGGGATTCCCCAAGAAGACATATCTACACCCCAATATCAGAGGGTAGATTGGCTCATTTATCACTGCTGCTTTTATGATTCCTTCCACATATCACGTTTTCACCTTTATCCGGGCGACGGGAAGTGTCATGGTAGCTATATCCTTGGTTGCAGTTTGAATCTCCACTGTTTCTGTGGTGTATTGATCTGCCTGCACCAGGTGAGAACTCACAACGGAATCATAATCTAAACCTGTATCATATAAACACCTTATGGTGACACCATTACAGATGACATCTTCACACACTGGGGGGTGGTATGGTTCCTGTAGTTCCGCAGGTTTGACCTTTTTTCCCTTTTTTTCCAGATGTCATAGCAGCACAATGAGGAGGTTTCCTTCTACAATGGTCAGTGTCATGATTGTTCATCTTACACTTTTTACACCACTTCCTTCTTTGGTTGAAAGATTTTCTTTCATCAAATTTCCTTTCATCGAATTGTGGGGTTTTATTTTTATTTTCATACCGTGGCCTATCAAACTGGTGCTTACCTTTGTTATGCTCTCTATGATCAAACTTATTAAAGTTTTGTGGTGCCTTAAAATTGTCTACCTGTTTCTTTTTATTACCTGTTACAACTGCTTGAGCTGCCTGATATCTTTCAGCAACATTTAGTAACTCACCCAGCCTCTCTGCACCTTGTTCCATGAGAAACTTTCTCAGGTCTGGAGCCATGGACTCTCTTAGTTGCTTAATAAGGATCATCTCCTTAAAATCGTGGGATTTCCCCAGAGAAGTCCATTTCACCAAGTATGTCTCTAACCAGGCAGAGAACTGGTGATATGTTTCACCTGACAGTAGTTTAGCATTCCTGAACTTTTTTCTATAAAATTCTCCATTCTTTTCATATCTTAACAAAAGAGCCTGCTTTAACATGTCATAATTTTCCTGATCATCTCTGCTCATTTTAGCAAAAACATCATAAGCTGTGCCACGAAGCCATTGAGATAACTTTAAACTCCACCTTTCTCTCTCTAACCCATACGTGGTAGCTAACAGTTCATATCTATTTAGATAGCTCTCGATATCATCGTCTTTCTAAACAAAATGGTCTAAACGAAAACTCATAGCTGAGGTTGAGGCTCCCTGACTAGCAGTAGCATCGGAGGTAAAGGGACTGGCACCATTTTCAGGAGCATGGCTTTGAAATTCTATCTCCCTTAGTCGTAACTCGTGCTCCCTCTGTAATCTCTTATCTTCTGCTTCCCTCTCTGCAGCCAATCGCTTGTCTTCCCTTTCAGCAGCCTGTCTCTTTTCTTCCGCCTCCCTTTCAGCAGCCTGTCTCTTTTCTGCGGACTCCAATGCCCTAGCCTCCTTGTCAGCCTCAATCTGCAGCCTCTTAATTTCTTTTTCAGCCTCTAACTTTCTTTCTGCTTCAAATTTTCTTTCTTCACGCTCAATAAATTTGTCACATTCGGTTGTGACATAAGCAACCATATTTTGCCCGTCCATTCCTAATTCCTTAGCAGCCTGCACAGCAGCAGATCGAAATTTTGCCAGGTCTGCCATTTTCTAACAGGCAAATGAATACAATGTGTAACAAAACAATTTTATTTATAATTAATTATCTAAGGACAACCACAAGCACTGAGAGCTCAACTTTATTTATTTTCCACCCAAGAATACTTTTTAATTTTTGTATTTCCCTGAATTGAACTATACCCAATTACATGTGCTAAGAGAAAGTTCAAAATCCCGGGAACGAGATCCCCAATATACGTAATATATGTGGGAGATGTTTCAAATCCCGGACAGGACCCCAATATATGTGGTGAGTTGGGATTATATAAATATTTATAGGGGACTTAGTGTACTGACTGAGATCAGCTGTGAAGGTCTCTATGTCTAAAATGTTGATGTGTTATAGAGGACCTTGCTTGCTACCACATATTAGACCTCAATCAGACTTATTCTTGAATTTATGATGACTTCGTTTAATGTCTAGGGTTATGATATTGATGAAGTGTAAGTTCACAACAACCAACAGACAGACAACCACAATTACTTTAATAATCTTCACAATTTACCGTACTATAACGATCACCAACACATAACACTCTAAAAGACTATCTTATTAATTCCAGGGTTAAGTTTTATAAAAATGTATTAACTTTTCAAGATATAGATATCCTGATTCTATCACAATGTGAATCAGGAATCACAATACAATGTAATCACACAGTTTATATACAAAAGTTATGCCAAGGATCTTTGTCCCAACATCTAATATTATCACAATATGAGTGTAGTGTTGTGAAGTAATGTTATGAGGTAATACTGGTTGTTATAGCTAAGTTGTTGTTTGTCATCATGACTTCATATGTTTGCACTGGTGGAAATATTATTAAGGGATTCACCGATTCTATTTTGAAGTCTATGTCCCTTTTATTATGCAAAAGTCAATTCAAGGGGATTTTTAGTCAAAGGTGAGCTCTGGTCGTGCTACAGTTTCTTATCTTCAATAGCTGCTGCAGTAGAACTGAATCCTCTGCTCGCTTGCGTCTTATTTTGCTTTAAGACCCACACTGGAAGATATCTTGGACCAGGAGTCTGATTCCAGAGTTCTGGATCATGCAAAGCTCCGACCAGGTGCTGCGCTATTACTTCAGTACCACGGTCCCTGAAATGGAGAAGGTTTTGCCTCCTTCTTCATAACTAGAATACAATCTATCTCCACACATAGTTACATGACAGTACAAACAGTGTTCAGCGCTGTAGGCCAACTGCTAGCTTTTCATGTGACAAAATATATACACCAGTATTCCTCTCCCTAATGGTTACAGACTGTAATAACTGGCGTGGTATATCTCTATTATCGGTACCTGGAAAATTATTATGTTGCATTATGTTAGAAAGACTTAAATTGCATGCTGACGAAAAGATCAGAGAAGAACAAGCGGGTTTCAGGCCGAAACGATCATGTATTGATCAAATATTCACACAAAGAACAATTATAGAAGAATCAGTGGAAAGGCAATCGCCACTTATTATCACCTTCGTCGATTTTCAAAAAGCCTTTGATAGTCTACACCGCCCATCATTGTGGAAGATACTTACAATCTATGGTTTTCCAACAAAATATGTGAATATAATGCAAGATGTTGTGTTAGAACAAATAAAGGGAATACAGAATGGTTTACAGTAGAAACAGGGGTGAAACAAGGCTGTATTATGTCACCATTACTTTTTGGAATAGCTATTGATTGGGTTATGAGAAACTATACCCACAATGAACAATTGGGTATAAAATGGACAAATGGAAAATTCCTGGGGGACCTGGATTTCGCAGATGATGTAGCATTCTTAAGTTCAACACCAAGACAATCCCAAGAAGCAATAAATAATTTGTGTCATCTCTCGGTTAAAATAGGTCTCCAAATAAATGCCTCTAAAACTAAAGCTATGAACTTTTCTAACGAGACCTTTGATATCATCTTGAACGGGGAAAAACTACAGAAAGTTGAAAGTTTCAATTATTTAGGCAGTAAAATGACTCAGGATGGTGACACAACAAGAGAAACCCATACTAGAATTGCTTTGGCAGCTAGCGCCTTCAATAGATTATCTAACATTTGGAAATTACGATCATTGAATATACATACCAAGCTTCGTCTGTTTAATTCAAATGTTATCTCTGTGTTAACATACGGCTGTGAGAGTTGGAAAATAACAAAATCATTGGAGAACAAGCTGAATACATTCGAGAACAAATGTCTTAGAAAACTCATGAACATCAGTTGGAAAGAATTCAAGACTAATCGACAAAAAAGAGAAGACTCTAGGCAGAAATATGTCTCCGACTATATAAGGAAAAGACGATGGTCATATATCGGTCATGTCCTACGAATGCAAAACAACAGAATACCACTACAGGCGCTCACTTGGGTTCCTGAGGGTAAGAGGAAAAAAGGAAGACCAAAAGAAACACTCAGAAGAACTATAATAAGAGAAGGAAGAACGTTGGGCCTAAATAATGTGCAAGAGCTAAGAGGAGTGGCGTCACAACGAAAAACCTGGAGAGCACTGGTTTCTGCCTTATGCGCCGTGTTTGGTGCTTAAAGAATTTATTATTATTATTATTATTAATGGTTACAACGCCTCTGCAATTCCAGCATTAATCCCTTCCATATGATAGTATAGGTGTCATGTTACTATTTGGCAATCCAATATTTTTATATGTAGTTATACTCCTCTTGGGCAAGCCTTTACATGGTGGAGCAATATCTAGGCCTTGCCTCATGTTTGCTACTAAACGACATACAGACACAATGTATCATTTCACATTCAATTTTCATATATATATATATATATAAGAAAGATGTCTAGCTTACCACAATTCATTGGAAATATAACACAAGTAACGTTGTCTGGCGATGAATTCTGGCACAATTTTGATCTGCCCTATCCCAGGCTTTTTCCTTTATTAGAAAGAATTAGCTTGATCACAACTCACTTGTTTCTTACGAACTGTATTTTTCAAAACTGGCGATGAACTGACGCTTCTAGTTGAGTATATCTAAGGTTCTACCCAATGAGACCATGTTTACAAGACCTTTTGAAAAAAATTTACCCATCCTACGTTTCCATTAACAACCAAACTAGTATTTGCAGTTCAACTAATAAGGCTTCGCCTTACATATTTCTACAGCCAATCAAATCGTATCTAACTTGTTGGCCTCATTTCCCTAAAGCAGTGTTTTTCAAACACGCCATTAAAAAATATATATGAGCAGAAATGATCTTGTGCTGTCAGACAACCCCACTATAGTATTTTGGCTATAATTTTTTTTATTAATAGACTATTTGCGTAACACATAACATATTCTTTGTCAGCAAGTCCTAATGTACAAGAATATATAAGTTTTAAGGGGCTAAATGGCTTCGTTCAAAATATGTATTATTCTAGGATAGTCGTGTATTTGTTTTTACTACCCGTTCACTTCCCTGTCATGGGATGTCTTCTGTACTGTCAGACTAATGTCAGGAGCTTAGACGTAAAACAGTAGAATGTCAGGTTTCCTGATCAGAGCTAAGATTGAGTCAGGACTTTTTGTTAAATCTTAACTTTTTTAACACTGTTTATTTGATATTGCCCTTATGCGCTTCGCATGTGACTGGCGTCCACTTTTGAATCGCGAAACGACGTAGCACTAATTGCTTCGCTCCGTCTATCCGTTTTTGTCTCTGCGTATTCCGTCTGTCTTTCTAGGCTAACATTTTGTGTATAATGACCTTAATGGTAGCATTCGTTATTTGGGTCATTATGCCGATTGCCTATCAAGGTCGTCTAAGCAGTATTAGTTTTATTTTTAGAAATGCGGGTAATATTTACTAGCGTGCGGGAACGCGTTTTAGTTCATGCATACACAGTAGAAAAAGGGGGTTTTTGTTCAGCCTTTCTGGCGTTCTACAACACAGGCGTACGCTTATTGGGAAAGCACTGGTCTTTCACCATTCTTCTTTCTTTCTTATATTTGCTTTATGATTTATATTCTAATTTATCTATGGGTGTTAGAATTTTCACTACAGTCAGTTAAATGAATGCCCACAGTAAGAAACATGTAGCGTATACTCTTTCAGATCTTTATTAATTTTCACGAGCTTTTATAAAGTCCCTTTCCATCATTTGTCGCCCTTCAACTCGCCAAGGGATAGAGACCGTCAACAAACATATAGCAAGTCTTCTTTTCCCGTGCCATCTGCTCAATGTCGTTCCCTGCATTCCTTATAATTTTCCTATCTCCTGTTCTCTTTTCTATATGTATTTTGGTCTACGTCTACTTCTCTAAACCTGGGACTACCAGAACAAAGACTGGCCAGGTAATACTAAGTCGAGGACGATGAGGGGAGCTGTGGTAAGACGTCAAGTATAATGGATGGGTATGACAAAAATCGACAAAAGGTCATTCGTCTTACGAGGACAAAAGACGACTTTTACTATCACGCCGTCCGGCGTTAATACCTCAGTATACTACAAGCTGACAGATGCCCACAGTTACCTTCTGTGTAGCTCTTCTCCTCCTCGGGCTTGTCGTGACTCCCTTCCATTTTCTCAACTTCCCCGCCTTCGATGTTTGTGCCAAGACGACGATGGCTTCCACTTCCGAGCCAATGGGATGTTGGATTTCTTCCGTAGCAGACTTTATCCAGAACATGTTCTCACCTCCGCCCTCCAACGTGTTCTCCCCATCTTCGGTCAGGGGCCCTCAAACCCCACTATGTGACAGTAAGGCCCACTACCACAGCATTATCCGTGACCAATGAAATAAGTCCCTACATTTTAGAAGCACCAATCGAAACCATCGACGGTGGCAAGAACTCAGACCACCTTCCAGCTAACTAAAATTTAATAATCCTAAGGAGTTCCGGATAGAAAGCCTTGGCGAAGGTTGTGTCTGAACATGTGTGTTGAGAAGCCATGTTTGAGCTGTCTAATCTATACAGAACAACCAAGGCATTTCTAAGATTTGATTCTTGAAGATCTTCACAATGAAGTTAGGTTGTAATAAAGTTTAATGCTATCATTCACATAACAGAATAACGGCAGTCGCAATATTCTAAACTAGGAGAAAAGACTGAGTAAGATAGTAACTGAAGTAAGTACCTCTCGATTTTCAGTCCCCAGCTAGAATTTATTTGTTAGGGTGTCGTAGATTTTTGATAGGGGAATTAAGACGTAGATTGGTTCCTTCTGTATAGATTAGAACACGTGATAGCTCAGTGAGAGGTAATGTAAAGAAAATAGATTTTCACGAGTGAGATGGTAGAAAATAAGTAGAGTCTGTCCCTGAACTCGAGAAGCTTTCTCTCCTTCAGCCTATCTCTACAACAGAACTTAGTTAGTCAGACAGTCTACTAGAATATATATATATATATATATATATATATATATATATACATATATATATATATATATATATATATATATATATATATATATATATATATATATATATATATATATATATATATATATATATATATATATATTTATATATTTTTATATATATTTATATATATATATATATATATCACCCTCACATACACACACACATAAGTGACGACAGTTCAGTTAGACGCACAGACGTGAACACTATATCTATGGAATAGGGATCTTTTGGAACGAGCTGACCAACACCCGTAAGTAAAGTTTATGTAAATTTTATTATCATAAAGAAACTTCACACATAGAAATAAATTTCGAATATCAATCAAATACAGTAAAGCATAAGTTAATGGATTAATTAAAGAGTTAGACTCGTAGATGTAATCCTCCCTCCCTCTGTTGAGACAAGATCCCGTTAGAATGAGAAGTTATTAACCCCCAAAGAGTAAAAAAAGGTGTTTACGCTATGGTCTAGGATTTCCCTCTACAATACAGAACATAGTTTATACGTTAATCTACTCTGAAATGGACAGCATTAGCAACAAACGTGCATAAAGAAATACAAAGTTAGTACATGGGTTATACAATGAAAGAATTATTTATCCCTGCTTTCTCTCGCTCTGACAGACCTATGGTCACAACCATTCACTCTTACCTACTAGGTCTTTCACAACATCTGGAACAATCGTAAGGCACACACAGGCCATCCAGGGTTGGTTATAGGCGAATCAAGCCCCAGTTTCTCCATAGACTAAATAATCAAAATGTTGGGAAACGCTTGATTCGCTCCTGTTAGGTAGGGTGCTGTTTACGTCACTTCAATTGTTGTCCAGGTAGTAAAATAATTAAAAGGTCTAATGTTCACCGTTTACAGTAGCTTGGAATCTTCAATCGTTAAATCGAATGTCAGGTAAATAAATCTGATCAGGATAAATCTTCTACACAACACAGTAGTCGTTATTCAGGTAATGTCAATTTTTGAATTTATCGCCACAACTGGCTGAATGTAAATGAACTTGGGAAAATAAATCTGGGTATTTATGAGTCCAGTTAGAAGTTATTCTCAATAGTCTTCGGGTTGGTACTCTGTCTCGTTCTTAGTGTACACACGAGGCCAGACAAGTCACCTTGTAAACCCGATATTTATATCAGAATGTTCTTTTTGTAAAGTTATTCTCAGTTTCATATAGAAGCCGCTGGTAAGGTTTAGGGTTTGACCCAACTACTGTATAAAGAGAAAAGATACAAATACTTAACATAATATAGTATACACAATCCTATCCCTACCCCGCGTAAGATATCACATATTATCCACTACGGTTATTTGACTTTAAATTATAAACTACAAGCTTAGAGCTTGTCTTATCGTTTACACTCCCGTGAAATGAATTCTAGTCATTAATAAAAAATCAGTCATCATGAATTAGAAATATATATATATATATTTTGTCAATACTCATGATAAATCAGTGCATTTACTTAGTTGGTTAAAATATTCTCTGACTGGTTACTAACAGTTAATAAATTGATATTATAACTGGAAGGGTTTAGCTAGAAATTATTATTTGTTCTGCTAGCCACTGTAACACAGTAAAACCTAGAGAAATATCTTTAACGATCTAACTAATAAATTACTCTGTACACAATCTAGTGAACTATAATCGACGATTTTACAACTAAATCACTCAAAACTACTAGTCTAGTATATTACCTTCACACAAACTACTAAGACTATTCTCCAAAAAAAAACTGAGAAACTCTACTCAATACGAGTGATTCCAGAATTGCCACTAGAAGTCTTTTAAAGCTGAGGAGTACTGAGTAAATTTTAGTTTGAAGGCTCTGGTATATATATACATCTAAAATCAAAGAAAAATGGCCACTGTAGACCGAAAAACCAGACTCTTCCAGATGTATCACCTACGAGGAATCTTCGCACAGATTTGCAAATCAAATATCTTTCTCACATTAAAAGCAAAAAAACCAGAACCCTATTCATTCTTAGATCAGGCATCGGCAATTCGCTAATCAGTGTGAGTTTCCTTCGTCTCTGCTCGTCTTCCAGCGAGCAAGGTCTTTTGATCTGCTCGTTCTCACCGTGGTTTAATTACTTTGTAAACGAACAGTTTACAAGGTTGGTAATAAAATTCCTGCCCCTTTCTGCTCAAATAATTTCCCCTGATCCCTGTCCAACGAAAAATACGTTTAAACTATCGCCACCTTCCACTGTTGCGACTTCTTACAACGATTCTCGATCTCTGGCGTTAATCACAGCTCAACGTACGCTAATTTTCTGCTAGTGATCTACATCAAAGGGAATAGCGAACAAAATAAATTAGGAGTGCTAAATAGAAAAAGAAAAGACAGGTCTCTGATTTAGGAAGGTTAAAGTTAAGACAGGCGTAGGTGAAAACTTTGTTAAAAGAAAGTGTAGATGAAGAAATAGATAGATGAAAACTATTTCCCTAATCTGTTACAGAATGCATGTGTCAAATGCTTGGGTGCCACCCGTTGGCACTTGGCACAGGATTTCACGTACCTGATAATATCAGAGTTTATTCCTGGCCACCAGGAGTGAGTCTGTATTCGCTGATTTGTGGCGTTCTGTCCCATATGTCCGCTAAAGGGAAGAGAGTGCCCCATTTCTATGATTTGGCTTCTGTACTGTTTCGGTACTAGGAGCTGACTGTAACCTTGTTCAGGCTTGCTTGCCCGTTCTACGCTAAAGTACGCCATCCTTAGAAAAAATGTCCCCGTGTTGTCTAGGGTCCTTAGCCATGGGCAGTTTCCTAAAGCAGGGTGCCAAGCTAGGGTCCTTTTGTTATGCCTCTTTAAGTTCCTTAGCTAATAAATTTTGCGCAGGCTCCCGTTCCTTCTTGGTTTGCCCTCTTGTGGTTACTGTTGCCACAATTGGCTCTTCCAGTTTCCGCCACTTACCCATCCTCCAAGCAGATTATGTGACACGAGAAGCATTCGGTGAGGCACTTTTGGTGACATATAGACGCGACAAGAACCTGACAGATCTTCTCGTTCACAGCCGTCTCCAAAAGGAGAATGCCACTCACTTTTGCACACTACCTTGTGGTCGGACACGATGCACGGCGTGCAAGTATGCCATCCAAACCCACAAGGTAGTCTTTTCCTAAGGCCACGTTCACAATCACTAGTAGCTTCACGTGTGAGTTGCGCAATGTCATTTATATTAGGTCGAGGAAGTTGAGGGGAACTGCGGTAAGACGTGGAATAAAATGGATGGGTGTGAAAAAAAATCGAAAAAAGGTGATTCGTCTTACGGGGACAAAAGAATGAGAAAATAGCCAACGTTACGGCCACAAGGCCTTCGTCAGGGAAAGGAAAAAAAGTGAAGGTTAGATAGGACACATAAAAACCTAAAAATTTTCACACCCATCCAATGTCATTTATACCATCATATATAAACATTGTGGCAAAACCTATTTGACCACACAGGCAACCGACTTGGGGACAGATTCAGCCAGCACCTGAATGACATCTCTCAGCTAAAATCCACACCAGTTGCCATTTAATTTAATGGTCCTGACCACCATGGTCCCATCTATATCCAGGTCACGGCGATCAGATCCTGCTCCTTTGACACTAATAGACGAGAACAACTTGAGCAACGTCTTATCCATCGTATGGGATGTCTAAAACCAGCTGGTCTTAATACCGTACACACCTTTGTCTAAGGTTACAATTTCGACTCCTATTCTATTTTGACCCTTTCCACTCTTATTCAATTTTTCTATTTCTCCGTCGCCCATTAATTAAAAGAATTGTTTAATTTTTTATTAAATATTTATTTATCTCCCACTCATTCTGTCCTTCTCTATCTCAAGTCCTCATTATTATTACGTTTTGGCAGTTTCTTGTTCAGTTTCGTTTTTTAGCATCTTAGTATGTACTGTTTCCGGAAGTGGCAGTCATTTCCTTTCTGGGTGACGCACTCTCTCTTCGGCAGGCGTGCTAGGTCCTAGCAGTCTTTTGGGAAGTACCCATGTTTTATTATTATTATTATTATTTTTACCTCTTCGAACCGGAAATACAAAAATAGTTCCGATCGTTAAGATGACATTTGAAGTAAAAAAAGTACATTTATTTTTTTAATTTTGACTTCAAATCAACGTTTTACATTAAGAATACATGTTACAATTATATCTGGGCTAATAAATATACAGCTTTCACTTATTTTGACTTTAAAATTACACGAGGAAAAACGTAAACAGCGCATTTATCCGTCCGCCATTTTTGGATATTTTGTTAACACATCATAAACAAAATGCAGTCTCATAGTGACTACAACGCATCTTGTGATGTAGATTTCTGTTCTGGTAATTATTCAGAGGACATGGAAACATCATATGAATCGGATGGTGAAAATACAGCTCAGAACAACTCATGTCACCAGCCGCACATACAAAGGTAATGTTACTTTTTTACCGAAATAATAACAGCTGATTTTGAAAAGCAGTAAAACAGTCGTTTTAGTGGGCTATTGTAATCAGTGTAGCTGCTTTCTGTTTGTTTTTGAAAAAAAACAAGAAACACATATTTCGCCATTCAAACAGTTAGCAAAGAACACATGGCACCAGGAAATACATATAAAGGGGGTCGGACATAACCTGTGAATCAGCTAATTTTTCTGACCTCATTTGCCCTCTGTCAATGCTTTTAAAAATTATTATTTACATCATATGACTTTATGATTGACAGTATTCCTTTGTACGGAAAATGTAATGTGTATCAATTTTCTGTGTACACTAAACTGTAACTTTGAATTCTATTGTTGATCTGTAAAAATTAATTTTAAATTGTTCTTCTTGCAGATGTTTTGGTTATGATTTACTTGATGAAGGCCCACCTTCCAAGCCTCCACCCTGTTTGCCTGAGAGGGTTCCAGGTCTGCAACTGTCAGAGGTGAGGTCCAGAGAAAACACGAAGCAGTTTTTGATGCCTATTGACTTCTTCAAACTGTATTTCACTGCTGACATTGTAGGTTACCTGTGTCAGTTTACAAATGAAAATGCACAGCAGCATGGACCTAACAAGCCTATTGTCTTTACTGGATGGTATGATGTTACTCCAGAGGGGTTTTATCGCTTTTGTGCTTTGCTTATGTATGCTGGGCGTCTGTGGCCTAATGGATATGAACGCAGTTTCATAATCCAGATATACCAGGTTCGAAACCCGCTGCAGGCGGTTTGGTAGCAGATCGCTTTGTGTGGATTTTTAACAATGGTATAAGCGCCGTACCGTTCAGAAAGCAATGGCAAACTACTGAATAAAAAAATTGCCTAGAAAAATCATATACGTACCCCGTAACACTCAGGCGTAATCTCAGCAATTTTTTTGGCAAACCTGACATGATTTTACGTAAAAAGACATTGCCTCGCCAGAAAAACTCGCCGATTTCGGAGGTACAGCAGCTGGGTCGGCTCAATAACAAAATGTCCTCGCCAGGTCTCGGTTGATTGTCCCGGTCGACGAAAAATCCTCAAATGCGTCGCCCGGGTTTGTAAAGCCAGAACCACTACGCTAAGCCAATAAAAGCTAACTTTTTAACTTTTTATGTATGCTGATCTTGTACCAGCCTCAAGTATTGACCGCCTCTGGTCAGGAAAAAGTATTCACAATGGACTGTGGGTCGGGGCATTTATGTTTAGAAACAGATTCAAAGCAATAATGAGTTTTTGTTAAGTCTCAAACCCAAAGACTGAAGACCCTCAAGATAAGCTATGTAAAGTGAGCCTGTTGTTAACATATATTAGAATGAAGTGCAAGAAGCTATACCAACCTTATCAAAATGTTTGTGTTGATGAAAGAATGGTTAGAAATAAAGGCCGTTATTCTTTTCAACAGTATATTAGAGACAAGCCAACAAAATGGGGGATGAAGTTATGGGTTCTTGCTGATGCTGTTAGTGGATATACTTATGACTTTGATGGTTATTTAGGTAAGAACAGTGCAAATGGTCTATTTGGTTTAGCTTATACTGTAGTTATGAATCTTATGAAATCTTTGGTGAGACAAGGATACAGGGTTTATTTTGATAATTTTTATACATCCATCCAGTTACTGAAGGACGAGGAAATTAGGGATTGGAGCTTGTGGGACATTTCTTAGAAACAGAAAGGGGTTTCCAGCTGCACTTTCAAATACAAAGGAATTTGAAAAAATAGTATCAGAGGTGCTATGAGGTAGGTTAGAGATGAAGAATTACTAGCACTTTAGTTTAGAGATAACAAAACTATAACACTGGTTTCAAGCATTCACAATGCAAATGGCCATAGATTCGCTAAGCGTCGAACTAAGGTTTATGAGAATTTTCGAGAACTTAATGGATATTGCTAGGGTAAATGCTTACATTTTATTTCAAGACTAGACGAAAAAACACCCAGATGTAGAAGAACTGAAAAGACCAGCTTGATAGGGTCTGATGGATTTTACAGAAGAACTAATCAGGGAATTGGTGAACATAGGTTTGTATGATGATGTACCTCACGCTTCAAAGCCAAAAGTTTTTCTCGACCCGCCATGGACCCCGAGTTTACAAAGACAAAAATAAATTGTAAGTTTTTCTATCAGACTGTAAAGATTGAAAGAAAAGCAAAAGTTAAAAATAAAATGTGTTACTTTTTTATGTTTTCATGCAGGTAGGAATTGTCTGTCCACAAGCCTTAGTAGGAAGTATATAAAGATGTCTTCTTCTTCTTCTTCTTCTTTGATCCTTAACCGCCGACCGTCAAAGCAGTCAGTGGCCATTACGCCTTATGGCGTCTTGTAGGGCAACAACAAATTGATTCCACTTTGCTCGGTCGGCGGCCATTCTTCGTACAGTGCCCCAACTCTGGTTCATTCTTTGCATCTCAGCCTCCACAGTCCTCCGCCAAGTTGTTTTTAGTCGGCCTCTCTTTCGTTTTCCTTCAGGGGTCCATAGCATAGCTGTTCTTGTGATGGCATCGGGGTCTCTTCTGAGGACATGGCCAACCCAGCTTCAGCGTCATATAAAGATATGTTGAGTCTTTATTACGTCACCCTCATAACTGATTTTACTTATACGTTAGTGATCATACAGTGTTACACTAGAAATGTGTCTACTGAAGTCATATTTCATTAATTTAGCTAAGATGTTGCAGCTACCTATAATAACTGTAATGTTATCAGTGGAAGACTTTTTTTAATATTTGAAACAAAAAAGCCTATTTATGTAACATTTCAAAAATGTGCCTAATTTTATTATTTAATGTTGAATTGTTTTGGAAATGTAACGTGTGATGCAGAAATGGACAGACTACAATAAAATATGACTGTTCTTAATTGTTCTGATAATACTTTTTTGTTTGGTATTCTTTGTGAAATATCACGTTTATAATTTTTAGGTATTTTTCCTGTTGACTTTCCTTCAATTTTTTAAAACTCACATGAATATCAATTTAAAAAATATTAATTGTACATCTAAATATGATAGTCTGTTCAATTACAAACAATTTGACATATAACACTCTTGGGTAGACTTCAAATTAAAATGTATCAAGGAATATTAGAAGTCAGATATCTCAGAGTATGAGAAAATGAGACAAAATATTATGTCTTATGTGTCCACTGTAATGAAATCTGAATCATATCTCGGCATCATTCAAAATTTATCACTGCGAAAACCCTGTGGATATAACTGACCAATGAAACGCCAGCTTGGTTCAAGTAGTGTCAGAAGATACGCTAGGCTATTCGAGACAACAAAAGTGTAGATGTTGGTGATATTTCGGAAGGCAGTGTGCAAATAATCATAGAGTACCTGGATGAAGAAGGACCCAATTCGATAATAGGGATCATTAGCCTTAGGCAGATAGCAATAGATTCACTGGATGTGTTGTAGAGCCGAAGTTATTATGAATAGAAGACAGTGGAGCATGAACCATGTTGTGTTTTTCCCTGTTTCGGCTGCTCCAGTGAATAGTCGGATAAACTGTAGGATAAAGTGGATATCCATAGTGATAGAGCTTATTTCTATGAGTAAAATAAGCCTAAGATGGAGGAAATCAGAACTAATTTAGATTTACTATCTAAGCACACATTGCCTTGCCTACACGATTTTGGATGCATGCAAGCGTACTTTGAGCTAGTTGTCATCTCGTACATCCGCAAGTCCACTATATAAGGGGAGAGAACAAATAACACAGACACACTCGCCGCCTAATTTAAACTACAGACACAAAGCACAGCATTTATATCACCTCCGTTGCCATCTGCAGAAGTGTGAGCAGACTGTGTAACCATTAAAAGCTTGTCTGTGATTGAGGGTTATATCCTGCCCTGAGTGTCATACAAAACCTATAGTGACCAAGTCAGCAAATAGATGTTCAAGTTTGTCAGAGCTTTTGCCAGTATTAACTGTGTCATCTTGACGAGTGGAGGACCCGCAGTGGTGGGGTTCTATCCAATCATACTGCAGTACGGGGCCTAGGAAGGACTTTGTTTCAGATAAGTAGCTCAGTGTTGGGCTACTTCAACTTTCATATATCTATTTAAACCCACCTACGAATAAACTATGTGATGATGAAAACACTGTGGTGTATATAGAAGACATTTGACAGTCATATGAGTCATAAAGTAACATTTATATTCATCTATACAAGAAAGCACAAAAATAGAGACAGGAAACAAGAAAACAGTGAATAGGAACTATATCAGTTTAAGACATTAACTGTACATGTGTTATGTAGATTTGAAAGTGACCCATAATTTATTTTGCAATCAATTGAATTTTATTTAAAAATTAACAAAGAACAAGGAAGAAAAGATCTTGTATATAAATCAATCATAAATTGTTCCCAGAGTCTTCAGTGAATTATTTAAATTTGGTTTAACGTTTTTTTGTGAAGTTAATTACCCCTAGCAGAGTCATCGTCTAAGGTTAGTCTGGAGAGGAGCCCATAGGAATCTAGATATTACATCATCATCTCATCTAGGAACCTATACAGCTTAAATAGACCTTTGACGTCGATACACCATTACTCTTTTCAGAGAATGGGGTATTTTTTGTAAGACTAGTCTCTTATCTGGCAGTATCCTGGTATCATCTGATACATCTATTTGTTTAGAATAATTTCACCATCATTATATCTTTCCTCTCGCTACACCCTCACTATCTTTCTTTCCTTTTCCTGACGAAGGCCTTGTGGCCGCAACGTTGGCGGCTATTTTCTTTGTCTTTTGTCCTTGTAAGACGAATCATCTTTTCTCGGTTCTTTTTTCATACCCATCTCAGGTAATACTACAACGTTTAAGATAAGTGTTTTATAACTCTTTGATAGTTTTTGATTTGTTTGTAACGAATGTGTATATGTTTTTCTCCACGATAAACACGTTTTGATGACAACGTAACCTTGGAACTCTTGTAACTAGAGAGACTAATTTAGAACTATTTTAAAATGTAGATATACCATTATGTTTACATCGCAATCGATAACTTTGAAGAGTCGCTCATTAAATTTTTACTGAGCTCAAAGCAATTCCTACGCCATTCGTCTTTGTTAAAAACACAGATACGTAAACATAAACATCAGGTTACATCGATCGATTAGCAGTATTAAAAAAATGTTTAAAAGTTTATAAGGAAAAAAACTGAGTAAAGTGCACTTTCGTTATTAACATTCAGGTTAGTCTATTTGATACTGCTCGTTCATTCTCAAAGATGGCCTCTTTACTTATATCGCAAGTATATCAAATTTCACAAGCCAGCAGCTCATGGTCTTTCTATGTCTTTAATATTATTGATGCTGTCGTTTCTTATGGCTTAAAGTCTCTACAACAAGCTGTTAGACGGTCCCGTGTCCAACACCCCGTAGTCTCCATTTTCGAGATGACTGGTAATTTAGTGTTACTGTTCTTTGCTCATGTAACTCACGGACATGAGAACTTGGTCATCGACAGTGTTACTGTTCTTTGCTAACGTAACTCACGGACATGAGAACTTGGTCATTGACTGTGTTACTGTTCTTTGCTCAGGTAACTCACGGACATGAGAACTTGGTCATTGACAGTGTTATTGTTCTTTGCTTGCTCAGATAACTCACGGACAAGAAAACTTGGTAATTGACAGTGTTACTGTTCTTTGCTTAGGTAACTCAGGAACAAGAAAACTTGGTATGAGGTTGTTGTTCCATGCTCCTTGGGTAGCTGAATGGGTACTGATTCATCCATCGTTACAATTCTCTATTGAAACAAAGGAGTTCAACAAAGTTTGCTAGATACTCCTATCCGGTGCCATCTCCACAAGGTTTTTTCTGTCTTCTTTATCTCTTTCATTTGACAAATATGGATGATGGTAGAGCAGGATAACCAAAGTTCTTATCCATGAACAAGTATTAATAATGGCAATAATAATAATAATTACGTAGGTAATAATAATAATATTAGTAATAAAATAATATCAGTAATACTCATATAAGAAAGAAGCAATCTACTTTCTTTGATATCCTATCTGAAAGAAACAATCCACTTTCAATGACATGATATTAGAAGAAAGCAATCCACTTTCTTTGACGTCATATCAGAAAGAAGCAATCGACTTTATTTGACATCATATCAGAAAGAAGCAAACCACTTTCAATGACATGATATTAGAAGAAAGCATTCCACTTTCTTTGACATCATATCAGAAAAAGAATGCTGGGTAATATGGTGACAACAGGAAGAAGATTGATGGACAAAGACATAGCGTCAACAAGGGAAGATACTGATCAGTTTGACATCATGACAATAGTACTGGTGACAGGAGGTTGTGGATAGACATGATCGCCTGCGTATCACCAGTCAATGTACTTGAAGAAGAAGAAGAGGAAGAGGAGAAGTATTTAGATTTTGTTGTCACGTGACGTCAACTTTGTGAAGATTATATGTTGTCACGTGACGTCAACTTTGTAAAGATTATACTTTTTTTTTGGTATACAAATGTCCTTTGAAACTGAGATATTTATAAACGTACCTTTGGAATTGAGATATTTATAAACGTACCTTTGCGATTGAGATATTTATAAACGTACCTGTGCAGTGGAGATATTTATAAATGTACCTATCTTTGTCAGGTGTTTTTTCAGCGCACAATAACGCTGTATATAGCTTAAACAACGTGTTCTTCCAGTTACTGCATCACTTAAATTTAATACCTTCTGCAGACGGCATATTCTAAGTAACAAGTGTCATTTTGAGTAATTCTAGACAGGCCTTACCATGTCTGCGCGGGGAGGGGTGGGGGGTGCAAGCGGAGCGGTCGATTAAAAATAATTATAACAAATAAATTAAAATGTTCAATTTCTGAAAGACCAAGAAAAATTAAACAAAACATTTTAAAATAAGCTACATGTCAATATTATTCCTTTTTGTTTACTCCTCAAACAGCGCATTGAGAGTCTGTAATTCATCATAAATACAGAACAAAAACAATATTTACCATAAGATTTTAAACATAGAAGTATATCACGTTTTCCCTGTGTAGTTTCCGCGGGTCTGTGAAGTCATGGAGACATCCGCTGGTGGTCCAATGCATCAAGCAGGGAGCGCAGAGACATGGTAGTTCAGGAGATACGAGGAGCTGAGAATGATAAGAGGTTGCAAAAAGCAGTGCAGCAGGTCCAACAAGGCCAATGGACTACATGGGAAGGAGCCCTGCAGAGGTCCTTGACATGGAATGATATATGGCATATGGCACCTCTTAGGCTCAGCTTCGTTGTTAGATCAATGTATGACCTGCTGCCGTCGGCCACAAACCTTGTGAAATGGGGAAAGTCAGATGATGAGCAGTGCCCCTGTGCCAGGGGAGGCAGACACTTGAACACGTGCTCTCAGCGTGTAAGGTGTCATTAGGGCAAGGGCAATTCACTTTGCGCCATAACAAAGTGCTAAATGAGCTTGCTGCGACGGGGGGAGTGTAGGAGGCGCCATCCCGAGATCTCGCACCACATTAAAGAAATATCCTTGATCCGATTCTGCTTCTAGATATCAACTTTTGCCTTGTTTAATGCAAAAAACTGCAGCTTTACAGCAAATGAAGTTCTGTTTTTGTCACTAAAAGCAATATCAAAACTGTGTAGGGCTTTTAAACGAAAGTGTAATGAGAATACGTACAGAAGCATAAAGTGAACGCGCTTTTAGTCTGAGGGTCAATAAAGTAATCCTTGAGCAAAAGTAAACAAAATAAAAACAACAGACAGCATATATTTCAAACAAGAAGGAACGAAAACAAATAATGGTATTCTTTTGTGGAACTTCGAAATATGACGTTAGATTGATCCAATTATTGATGCTAGAGAAGCGAAATTGTATATGCACATACACATTACATCCGCCTGTTATCGCGGGAAGCAAAAATTAGTAACACTGCACCCTAGCACGCAATGCCGTATAAAGCGACTAACGGAAGGATGAGCATGAGGTCGATTATTCCCTCCGGTAAACAATTTCAAGAAAGTCGGAGTAGCTGAGAGGTATGGTGTCCGAATCGAAATCTAAATATAACGGGTTTTTTCCCAATACAGGCAATTATAATTGATGGACATTTTGTCCGTACCAGTAGTTCCTAATGATGTCATACTCCCCCAATCTCCTGGGTAGTGAAATCAGATGCCCAGCCTTCTCAGATAACGGCGGAAAAAAAATATTGCGCACGTTAAAAGTCCTTCGCCAGTTGGAAATCATAAAGTATCCGCACGGCCACTGCCCTGGCTAAATTTAAAAATTAGGAAACCTATCAACCACAAAACTATTTATAGAATGTGTGATTCCTGTGTATACACACTGTGATCCTCGCCGGTGCAACAGAGTTCGTGCACTGTACTGAGATACTCATTGTGTGACCTAAATCGAAGGAGATCGTAGCACTGATGGAGTTTTCCGTGTGCAATGCCAATGGTCCTTAAAACCAAACCAAAATATTTTAAACCACAAAATTATCAACAAAACTATACTGTTCAAAAAAAAGAAACTCATAGCTATCCGAGGGCACGTTTTTATGAGTTTGTAAGTAAAATTTTGTGCTAGGGTATATAAAAACCAGCCTCAAATGTTCTTTACAGTGTCAAATGCACGTGTTGACCTGAGTTGCGTTCGTTTTTGTAATCGTTACAACGCAGTGGTCAATAGTTTTTATGACGCAATTTTCGACCACAGCTCATGTTGCGCGCACGTGAAAGCAACAAAATTCGGGGTGAACACTCTTCACTGACTACGCAACTGAAAGCCTATAAAAGGATAACGCTACACAAAAAAAGTTCAGTTCATTTTCAAGCAGACATTTATGGTGTCTCTATCGATAAATTTAAGGAACATTGCTATTGGCCGACTGCTTGCAGGCCAAAGTCAAAGTCAGGTTGCCAGGCATCTAAACGTGCATCGAGCAACATCAGTCGACTTTGGCACCGGTTCCAAGCCACTGTCTCAGTTGAAGACCGGCATCGCAGTGGACGACCCAGAGTGACAACAGCAGCGGAGGATCGCTTTATTCGGCTTCGTCGCTTCAGAGACAGGTTTACAACAGCTTCCTCAACTGCCCAGTCATTGCCGGCAGGACGTCATGTGCCTGATCACACTGTCCGGAATAGACTGCATAACGCTTGACTTTGGCCACAACGACCTCACTGAGGACCTGTCCTTGCGCGCCACCATCGCCAAAATCGACTTCTTTGGGCCACCCAGCATCGTCCCTGGGCAGCTGACAATCAGTGGAGACGTGTTTGGTTTAGTGACGAATCTTTCTTTTTGTTGCAGCGTCATGATAGACGGCATAGGGTCTACCGTAGGTGAAATGAACGTTTTGCCCATAATTGCATTGATGAAGCTCCTGTGACAGCGCCCGATTGACTGGTTACTGCTTCGATTAGAAATGACGAGTGACAGAAGCAATTATTAACTAGGTGGCAGATGGCAGGCCTAGTTATATTACCGTCAAGATACCAATCTCTTTTATAGTTATATCTTGCAAGTAGGTTACAACTTAACTGGTGTTACTGGCCATCACCGCCAGAGATGACAATTCCTGGATGAGATATTTTCCTTCCTTTCAACCCTTGACTTATTCTTTCTCTTCTGCCATGTTTTGTAGTGACTAATCTTATAGTGGATTTTTTTTTATATTGATTATTGATCTGGCATACAACAACAATCCTCACAGATTGAGCCCAGCTTCTGTGGTATACATCAAAACGTGGTTATTTACATATAATTTTTTCTTTTGAACAACATGAGGCATACAGGGTATATCTCTTTCACAGTTATTTCATAATTGCCTCAAGCCCAACTTCTGACTCATGTACATGTGTATATTTATATATTCCTCTCGAACCAAGTTCATACTAAATCTAACTAGCTTATTCCTTCCGTGCTTCAAACCTTCCCCTGGTTTGTCTAAGCACCTCAATAACTCCTTGGATACTCATTGTTTAGTCATTCACTCATCTAGAGTTAAAGCCCAGTTTGGCTATCAGGCTGTTATTCATCTCTGTTTTCTGTCAACACACTGAATCCTCACAAAATTTTGCTTCCTACTATCACTGTTACTAAACTTCTACTCCTTAACCACAGCATAATTTAATCTCCTGAATATTCCTACAACTCATGCTAAATCTATATGACTTCAAAGGAAACATTTTGTACACCCACAGAGTTAAAACTTGAGAGCCCGGCAAAACACATCTTGCCTCTTCAGTTTCTCAAACCGGTCTGCTCTAATGACTTCTGGTCATTCTCCCCTCGTACGATTCAACCCGTACGTTTCATTCGCTGTCCTAACTTGCTTTTCTGTACGCTCAATGGTTGCGCCTCTGATCTACAACTCACAGGAGAATACGCACGTTCTATTAATCGTGCGCCGAGTTGACACTGAACACTCGTTCTATTTATTTATCCCCCTATTTTATCTCGTGAACCGTTTTGTATGTTCACACAACCTTTGGCAAATATTTACAATGCCTGGGCTAACCCTATGGCACAATACTTTAGACGTTCATATTAACCTTGCATGAAGCATAAACAATGCTTGGACAAACCCTACGGTGACACTCTGCCGCACGGTGGTGGAGGTGCAATGTTGTGGGGAATGATCAGTTACAACGAAAGGAGTCAATTGGTGCACATTGAAGGAGGCTTGAATGCGCAACGATTCGTCAATGAAATTCTTCGACCCCATGTCCTTCCACTTTTGGCTGCCCAAAGGTCTGTGTTTCAACAGGACAACGCCAGACCCCATTGTGGACGGTTGACCACGCAGTTCCTGACTGCCAACAACATTCTCACCCTTCCCTGGCCATCCCTGTCTCCAGACACGAGTCCGATTGAGCACCTGTGGGATGAGCTGCATAGACGTGTTTGTCTCCGAGACGTTGCTCCAGCCAATCGTCGTGATCTGTTCCAGGCACTCCAGGAAGAGTAAGCAGCCATCCCACAGGCCCACATCAGACGTCTGATCGCATCTATGCCCAGGAGATGCCAGTCGCTGATCGATGCAAGAGGAGGCCACACACCATACTAACGGGAAAGCCCGTACGCCAAAAAACTCTCGTGACCCAGATGCAAAGCAACTGTCAATTGATTGGTTGAACCCTAAGGTATTCTTGTGTGCAATTTGAACAATTAACTCATTAAATTTAAAAAGTTATTGAATGTCAAAATTATGGCTATGTGTGTGCCTTCAGTAGCTATGTTTTTCTTTTTTTGAACAGTATACATATTTTTGACTTTTCTTTAATGAAGTGAGTTCCGGAAAACGATACGTGTACGTCAACGGGAGTCTCATCTACTAGTGGTCGCTCAAGCATGTCGTACAAAGCTACTAACATTTATTTGAATATGGGGGAGGGGGGAGGTGTGGGAAACCTCATCATGTAAAACAAATTGCTGCAGACACCACCACAGTATGAGTCACGTGATTGCATGTGCAGGTTTCGTGCACCTGGACCAGCGGTAAAGGGGACACCATGCTCCATACAGGCGAAAAGGAAAGTCAGGATCATGTCTCGGGAAAACTGTCACGTGCTCCATCCCATATTATCAATTTTTGTGTGTTTCATTTCTAATGGCGCATGAGACCACTACTGAAACTGCCTCGTGGTAGGACTCCTGTCTCGCAGAACACACTTTAACGACGGTGGTTTTTGTAGCAATTTAGTTGACATAATATTGACAGCCTCACGCCCAACTTTATGTCAGTTACCGACTATGATGTGCCAGAGGAGCATAGTCCTATTCTATGTCTGTCTCCTTGTCGCGAGGTGGTTGAAGAATATGTCTGACGTAGTAACATTCTGAGTGAGACGCCTGATAGTAGATAGAAACAGAGTCAGGAATGTGAATAGAGAGTGGTGTATGACAGTCATGAGAGTATATATATATATACTGTTCAAAAAAAGAAACAACTTTTTTTCGTGTTAATTTTATAAAAGATATTCGCTGATTGGACATCAGTCAACCTATCGACTGTGTCCACCTGGTCATTAACTTCTCGTGGTTACCTGATTTGTACTCACCTCATGATTCGTGAGGTCATGAAAGAGGTCAAGGTCAAAACAACTTTTTTGACAATAACTCGTGACAGGTTCATGAGAATCCCGTGAAACTTACTGAACACAAAACTCTCTGACCGTAATATTGAATGTCTATAAAAGATTGACGCTCCTCGACAAAATTGAGTTGAAAATGTAATGCGCAAGTATGTCTCATCTCACTAAAGAACAACGACTCATCATCATTGGACGTTTACAGACTGCACAGTCACAAAGTGTAGTGGCCAGACAATTAAATGTGGTTAGAAGCACCTTTAGTCGCCTTTGGGGGCGATTTCAAGAAACTGGCTCAGAGGCAGACCGGCCGCGCAGTGGAAGACTCAGAGTAGCAACTCCTGCGGAAGACCGCTTCATACGGCTGCGTCACCTCAGGTATCGACTTTCATCTGCGTCCTCCACAGTCCAGTCAATGTCAGCAGCTCGTCGAATTTCAGATCAAACGGTCAGGAACCGGCTGCACGACTCTGGTCTTTGGGCTAGAAGACTCTACAGAGGTCCTGTTCTTACGGACCGGCATCGCCAGAACCGACTGCAGTGAACAAACCAGCATCCTCAATGGACCGTTGGCAATGACTGGAGATGGGTTTGGTTTAGTGATGAATCATTTTTTGTGCTCCAGCGACACGATAGACGGAGAAGAGTTTACCGCAGAGTCCATGAGCGCAACGCCCAGAACAGCGTTGATGAGGCTCCTCCAAATGGTGGTGGAGGTGTACTGATATGGGGGCGATCAACTTCATGGGAATAAGTGACCTAGTGCAAATTGAAGGACGCCTGAATGCCCAACGATACGTCGCTGATATTCTTCGTTCTCACGTCCTTCCACTTCTGGCTGCACGAGGGTCGATTTTTCAGCAGGATAACGCTCGACCTCATGTGGCACAACTCACCACCCAGTTCCTCGCTGACAACAACGTCCAGACCATTCCGTGGCCAGCCATGTCATCAGACATGAACTCCACAGATCACTTATAGGATGAACTCGACAGACGACTCCGCCAGCGAGACGTGGCTAAAGCCAATCTCCGACAGTTGTCTCTTGCACTGCGGGAAGAGTGGCAGCCATCCCACAACAACAGATCCAACGGCTAATCGGATCCACGTCAAGGAGATGTCGTTCTCTGATAGAGGCCAGAGGAGGCCATACACCTTACTAAAACGGAGGCCTCAGTCGCAAAGAAAAAAAGTCCAAACCAAATTTAATGAACATCATTTCATTGTTAAAGTTTGGAAGTTTCTTCATGCCAAGATTGAAACATTAATTCCGTAAAATAAAATGTTGGTACAAGTTTGAAATTTGGTGTCCATTACCACTGCAATAATATTGCGTTTCTTTTTTTGAACAGTATATATATATATATATATATATATATATATATATATATATATATATATATATATATATATATATATATATATATATATATATATATATATGTGTGTGTGTGTGTTAAATCTCTTTTATCTTGCCACACTCGCAACACGTTTAAATGTCATACATGCAGCCTTCCTCTCTGAGATGATTTAACTATTGCAGTAAGGACAAGATAGGTAATCATTCAGGTGACAGATAAATTACTATGAAATTCTGACAGCTTTGAATATATATATATATATATATATATATATATATATATATATATATATATATATATATATATATATATATATATATAGTCACAAACCAAAATGTAACATATGTACCAGGTTAATTAAACGTGGCTTGTGGTCCTCAAATTAGGGTATGATAATTCTTGGGTGATCACTACCAGCACAGCCTCACTAGCGACACTCGTTCATAAACTCAACAGAAGTCTGTTGTACAGTCCTATGTACAGATATATTTCACCAACAGAATCCTGGACATCGGTAACATCCTGTATTGCTAACATATGAATAACAAGCCGGTAGCACCTAACAATAGCTTCAGACACATCTCATGTTGCACTGCTCATCGTAACATGACTGCTGGCATTCTTACGCATGCAGTCGCCTTACGCCTAATATCTTGGCCGGGGGTTTGGGATGTCAGGTATTGGTAGTACCTCTGGTTAAGGAGCTGTCATGCCCTTTTCAGGGCAGCTTGGCCACTTTTGGTCCAAACCTGGCATTCAGCTCTCACCTGTGGCTCCTCGTAGCTGTCAGCATGCGACAGCGGCCACCCCCCCCCCAAGAAACGGCTTTGACAGGCCGGCTAAACTAGCTGATGGTAGCCGAATGGTTATAAACCTTCGGTGAGTTAGGGTCTGCCTACCCATGCATGCAAAGCGGCAGGCGTGGGTGCGCTGGCAGTCGTAGTCGCAGACCTACACACAGGCGGCTCAGGCCATATGGGGGTCTTCCACTGATCGGAGCAGCAGCGGGATTCGGCAGCCCCCTGAGTGACTGAGTAGCCCTCTTTAGGAAAGCACTGCTCACTTCCATGACATGAGAAAGGGGCTAGAAAAGGTGCCCTAAACATTGCCTGCTCCACCATTACCTAACCAGCTTACCGCGGTTGGTGGGTACCCTACTTCAGCGGGCGACACATAAGAAAAAGAAAATACAGATTTTTCCCCCTAATTCTAGGCGCATGGAATGTGCGCACTCAACTCGACAAAGACTTTAACACAAACAAACCCGAGAGGCGAACTGCCCTGATTGGGAGAGAACTGGCCAGATACAACATTGACATAGCAGCACTGAATGAAACTCGACTTGCAGGCGAGGGCCAACTTTCCGAAAAGTGTGCAGGTTTTACATTCTATTGGAGTGTAAAAGAAACTGAAGAAAGACGAAAAGCAGGGGTTGGATTTGCAATCAAAACAGCAATTATCGGCAAGTTAGCGGGGCCCCCAAAGGGAATAAATGACCGACTCATGACGGTCAAGATCCCGCTGCTTTATGGAAGGAAACATACCACCATCATTAGCGCGTATGCACCAACTATGACAAACCAGGATGACGTCGAGGATAAGTTTTACGAAGAACTACATGCAGTCATTGCATCAGTTTCTAAAGCAGATAAGCTTATTATTTTTGTGACTTTAATGCAAGAGTAGGCTCAGATAACATCTCCTGGAATGGCACTACCGGAAAGTACGGCGTGGGTCGCTGTAACAGCAATGGACTTCTTCTCCTCCAGACTTGCGCAGGACATGACCTCCTTGTCACCAACACCAATTTTCGACTTCCTATCCGCAACAGGACCTCTTGGATGCACCCTCGCTCACAGCATGGGCACCTAATTGACTATTTAATTGTTACGAAGAAGGACAGGCAAGATGTCCGGGTGACCAAGTCCATGTGTGTGCCGAATGCTGGACTGATCATCGCCTCATTGTGTCTAAACTTAAAATTCGTATCCAACCAGCCAGGCGCCCTCAGGGAAAGAAAACTCAAAAAAGGCTGGATGTCACCAAACTAAAGAAGATTAAAAAAAAACAGTCATTCACTTACACCCTAGAACACCGTCTCAAATCTATCTCGTTAGACGGCCAAAGTGCGGAAACAAATTGGACATCCCTAAGCGAGCAGATCTACAACACTGCTACAGAGGTCCTGGGTCCCGCCATCAAGAAACAAAATTACTGGTTTGATGAGAACTCAGATGATATAAAGAAGATGTTGGCTGAGAAACACCATCTCCATAAACCTATTTAAATGATCCACAATCTACATCCAAGAAAGACGCTTTCAACAACATGCGTAGAATCGTCCAACATAAACTACGCCAGATGCGGGATTCATGGCTGAGTAATAAAGCAGATAAGCTCCAAGGCTTTGCTGACAGCCATGACTTGAAAAATTTTTACCATGCACTCAAAGCGGTCTATGGTCCAACATTATCAGGATCATTTCCTCTCCTTAATGCAGATGGAAAAACACTAATTATAGACAAGGAAAAAATTCTCCAACGCTAGATTGAACACTTTAATAATATTCTGAACCAGCCATCATCTATTAACGATGAAGCCATCAACTGACTGCCCCAAATTCCTATAAATGAAGCACTAGATGATATACCGACTCTGGAGGAGACACAAAAAGCAATTCGTCAACTTTCTAGTGGAAAGGCCCCGGCTCCGATTCAATTCCTGTTAAGGTCTATAAAGATGGCGGTACAGTTCTGATAGAGAAACTTCACATGATCTTCAAGCATATGTGGCAGAGTGAAACCATTCCACACAATCTCAAGGATGCGTCAATTATACATCTTTATAAACGTAGGGATGTAGGATAAAGAGAGAGTTATAGTACCTCACGGTAAGAGACAGCCATGTCCTTTTTAGGATAGTCAGGATCCTATTTGGTTCTAATCTCTTTATCGAGCTCATGTATGGCTCCTCGAATACCGCTTGTGTACGGCGGTGGCCACATCCCGGGCAACAGTCTTGGCTGACTGGCTAAACTACATGGGTGGAGTAGGAGCAATCTTACTCAAGGGAATGTCCATCCCTAGTACACAAAGACTGAGACAGTGAGTGAGGCGGAGGAATCTGAGAAGATCAACGGCTCGCAAAGCGAAACAGCAAAGTGTGTGGCGCAATAGAGGCATGTCGGACATAGAAAAAGACAATGGCTAGCCACCGTGGAAGAGATTGGGGTCTTACCATGTAATTCCTACAGAACGTAATGGGATCAAAACAAGAAGATAAGAACCGATATGTAGAGAACTCTCTGTCCCCTGGGGAAGAATCTACTGTACAAATTAACAGGGAAGAGGCAACTCCTCTAATGAGTAAGGAAGTACATAATGACGAGTGTTCCTTAAATTCTGTTGAAAGGGGGCATTCTGAGAAAGACCACCTAAAAACTAGTAGGAGAAGCCTAAAAATAGGAACATGGAATGTTAGAACTCTAAACGGAGAAGGAAAGCTTGACAATCTTATATTAGAAGCAACAGACATGAAACTCGATATACTGGGAGTTGCAGAGGCAAGATTTTTGGATACAGGCTACATAACAAGAGACCAGTACACGCTTATACACTCAGGAGGAGAAAAACATGAAAGAGGGGTAGGAATGTTGATAAAGAAGGAGTTAGAAAAATACGTATGTGGATACTGGACACACAATGACAGAATGATGTTACTAAAGATGAGAGCAAAGCCATGTGACATATCAATCTTACAAACTTATGCACCAACTAAAGATCACAGTGAGGAAGAAATAGAAGAATACTATGAAGAGCTACAACACACACTTAAACCAGTCAAATCTACAGATGTGTTGATAGTAATGGGTGATATGAATGCAAAAGTAGGAAAAGGAAAATACAAGAAAATAGTAGGACAGTATGGATTAGGGACAAGAAATGATAGAGGAGACAGACTTATCCAGTTCTGTGAAGAAAACCAGCTGGTCATATGTAACACCTTTTTTGAACACCACCCAAGGAAATTATACACATGGAAAAGCCCAGGAGATGTAACACGAAATCAAATCGACTAGATCGTGATAAAACATAGATTTAAGAACAGTGTCACAAGTGCAAAGACACATCCTGGTGCCGACATAAATTCAGATCACAATCCAGTCGTCATAAAAGTAAATATAAAGCTGAAAAGAGCAGGAAACAGAAGACAGGAGGAACTCCAGATAGAAATATCAGCACTGAAACAACCAGATATAAAACAGAAATATTTAATCGATGTCAAAAATAAATATCAACAGTTATTGACAGAAAGCATGGAGCAGTATAGAAGAGAAAACCCAGAAGAAAAAGCAACCGCAAAATGGGAATGCTTAAAAACAAGCATACAATCAGCAAATGCAAATTTACCTAAAAAGGAGTCTAAGAAAAATCAAATTTGGATGACAGATGACATCTTGAATAAAATGGCAGAAAGAAAGAAAGCAAAAAACACTCCAGAATATAAAACAATAGACAATGACATACGTACTATGTGTAGAGAAGCAAAAGAACGGTGGATAGAAACAACATGCAAGGAAATAGAAGACTTAGAAGCAAAGCACATGACAAGAGATATGCATGATGAAATAAAGAAATTGTCAAATCTGTCACGGTGTGCACAAGGAAGAAGCTGTATTAAGAACAAAAATGGTGCAATATTACTTGATGAGAAAGACATATCAAACAGATGGGCAGAATACGTAAAAGAACTATTCGAGGACAACAGAGGTAAAAAACCATCACCAGATTCTAATGAAGGCCCAAACATTCTCAGATCAGAAGTAGAGAATGCCATTCATATGATACAAAAAGGAAAATCAGCAGGCATGGATAACATAAAAATTGAAATGATAGAAGCTCTGGAGAGCTTTGGTATAGATACAATCACAGAAATATGCAACGATATATACAATACAGGATATATACCACACGACATGAAGACATCAGTTTTCATAACATTGCCCAAAAAACCAAATGCAACAGAATGTTCAGACTTCAGAACAATCAGCCTGATGAGTCATGCAATTAAGATACTGCTCAAAATCATACAGGAAAGAATAAAAAGTAAAGTAGACAGCGAAATCCAAGAAGAACAGTTTGGTTTTAGACGGAACAGTGGAACAAGAGAGGCAATATTTTGCCTAAGAATATTAGCAGAAAAATATACAGAGGTCCAAAAAAGTATGTATATTTGCTTCATTGACTATAAGAAGGCTTTTGACAGAGTCCATCATGAGAAAATAATTGAATGCCTCGAAGACATAGGTATTGATGGAAAAGATATAAGAATACTCAGTAACCTTTATTGGGAGCAAACTGCCACAGTAAGATCGGGAAGGAATTATTCACCATACATAGACATAAAAAGAGGTGTCAGACAAGGTTGTGTGCTGTCCCCCCTGCCTATTTAATTTATACACCGAAAAAATTTTCAAACAGATACAGGAAATACCAGGACTGAACATCAATGGAAGGTCAATAAACAACCTTAGATATGCAGATGATACCGTGTTGTTAGCTGAAAGCGAACAGGAGTTACAAGAACTAGTGAAGCAAGTGAACAGTATAAGTCATGAATATGGACTCGACATTAATATTGAGAAAACAAAAACTATGATAATTAGCAAAACAGACGATATACCCACATTAAAGATAAGCGTAAATGGGAAAATCCTGGAACAAGTCAAGAGCTACGTATATCTTGGTCACATAATAACAGAAGATGGCAGATGTGAAACAGAAATCAAGAAGAGACTAGGAATGGCCAAAGCTACATTCAACAACATGAAAAATATACTGACATCCAAACAGTTATCTCACAAATTAAAACTGAGAATCATAAAGTGTTATATATATTCTGCATTTCTGTATGGTGCAGAAACATGGACGATGAATAAGCGTTTGGAAGAAAGAACTGAGGCTCTTGAAATGTGGATATATAGAAGAATGGGGCGTATCTCATGGAAAAAGTTGAAAACAAATAAGGAGGTCCTAGAAAATCTAGGTATGAAAAGAGAACTAATGAGGGAGGTCAAAGTTCGGCAGCTAAAATACTTTGGCCACATAAAAAGGCATAACACCTTGCAGAAGACCATAACAGAAGGGAGAGTTGAAGGCAAACGTGCAAGGGGAAGACAGCGCTATAAGTGGGAAGATAACATCAAGAGATGGACAGGAAAGAGTCTATCAGAGTGCACCACCAAGACAAGAGACAGAAGACGTTGGAGATCCATTACAGCCAACCTTCGTTGTGGAGATGGCAACTGATGATGATGATGATGATAAACGTAAAGGTAATCGCCAAGACTGTAACAATCATCGAGGCATCTCTCTACTATCAATCGCTGGGAAGATATTCGCCAGAATCCTTCTTCATCGCCTTACGGCTCATCTTGACAAAGGTCTTCTACCTGAAAGTCAGTGTGGATTCCGGAAAGAACGTGGAACCACCGATATGGTGTTCGCTGCAAGACATCTTCAAGAAAAATGCCAAGAACAGCACTGTGACCTGTACACAGCTTTCATCGACTTGACAAATGCGTTCGACACGGTCAGTAGAGAGGGTCTATGGAAGATCATGGCAAAATACGGCTGCCCAAAGAAATTTATCTCAATAGTGCAGCAACTGCATGATGGAATGCAGGCTAGAGTTCAGGACAACGGTGAGCTATCGGAGCCTTTCCCAGTCTCAAATGGAGTTAAAAAAGCGTGTGTACTTGCACCGACTCTTTTCAGTATCATGTTTTCTGCTATGCTGACTAATGCTTTCAGAGACGAGGACACAGGAATCGACATCAGATATCGTATTGATGGAAAATTGTTTAACCTTAGGATGCTTCAAGCAAAAACCAAGGTCAAATCGCACACCATCAGGGATCTTCTGTTTGCTGACGATTGTGCCCTCAGTGCTGGCTCAGAGGCTGATCTGCAGCGTAGCGTGGATAGATTCTCCGAAGCCTGTTCCAACTTTGGGCTTACCATCAACACGGGGAAAACAGAAATCATATACCAACCAGCTCCTGGCACAATTTATACTGAGCCAATCATCAAGGTAAATGGTGAGAAACTGAATGTTGTGAAGAGGTTCACATACCTTGGTAGCACACTATCCCAGAACATCGTCATTGATGATGAGGTGAACACCAGGATCTCCAAAGCCAGCAACACATTTGGCAGACAACGTTTGGCATCGAAGTGGCATTAGTCTACAGACAAAGCTGAAGGTGTACAGAGCTTCGGTGCTTCTAGTGCTGCTTTATGCATGTGAAACATGGACTGTATACAGGCGCCATGTAAAGAAGCTCAACCACTTCCATACAGTCTGTCTCAGAAAGGTAATGAACATCAAATGGCAAGACAAGATCCCGGATACCGCCGTTCTTGACAGAGCTGATATCCCTAGCATCGATACTATTCTGATGCAGTCACAGATTCGCTGGGCAGGTCATGTAGTCCGCATGCCAGACCATCGACTGCCAAAGATACTCTTTTATGGTGAGATGCAGAAGGGTAGACGCTCCCATGTTGGCTAAAAAAAGCGCTTCAAAGACACGCTTAAGGCTTCATTAAAAACCTTTGACATAAACCCTAACACATGGGAAGCTGCTGCGCACATCTCTTCGAAATGGTGCAGCGGAATGCGAATCTTCCAGAAGAGCAGCAGCGGAACAGCGGAGACAAGCTAGAAAAGACCGTGTAATAAAACCTTCTTCTGATGCAAACATTCCCTGCCCACACTGTCCGAGATCCTTTCAGGCCCACATCGGGCTCATCAGTCACCTTCGTACTCACAGACTATCCTAACAATCCTAATAATTGGATGAACAGAGTGGTCTTCATCACCCGTGATGGACGAACAACACAACACTATCTTTGCCTCCTCTAGTGCGGCATGCACCTTGCACCAGGAATCTCCTAGTCAGATCAACCACTAATAACCTCTGACTACATATGACTTCTAAAGTCAACACAGACGCGGCATCTTCTAATCGCGTATACAATTCACATCTAGACCTTAATGACTCCTAAAGTCAACACAAACGCGGCATACACTCCTCGTGTATACAATTTACATCTAGGCCCTATAACATCACTTCTAGACTCAAAAGTCCAACAATAATCACTTCATATAATATATCACATCTGACCCGTCTTCCACAACGGGCGTATCACTTCCAGACTCTACAGTCTAACAATAATCACTTCAGATAATATCGCATCCGACCCGTCTTCTTCAACGGTCAGTCACACCACTACCTCTAACATTACAAACTCCTCTCGGTCATACAGACAGTTCACTATCCAACATGGTCTCCACGAGCTCACGTGAATCTCACCAACATGACACCTCTGAACAACACAACAAGTATATTACTTTAGAAATAACACATGACCGTGAAACACTCGCATGTCACAGTGCTAGTGGCATTCAACCGTAGCAACCATTCACTCCGTTACCCACACACACCTTGAAACATACGTCATGTGTATCATGACATATATAAATTACCAAACCTAGTCATAACGAAAAATAGAGATGAAGATATTCAATAATGATTATCCCCACAAAAAACATTTAACAAAGTTAGTAATAAGTAACAGAAAACCAAGAACGAATGTTACAAATAACCTAAACTGTCCACTTTATAAGGACAATCAAGTCAGTTTTAATATAACTATTCCAGAGGGGGTGATACACCTATTTATTTGAGCAAGCTCTAGAGATTCTATGTCAGACTAATTACTTTAAGTGTTAACGTAGCAAGGAATCCAGCAAATAGGAAAATATATTCCTTCGGCGCCGTAGGTAGTATCAGCTGAGGGTATGTATATACACAAGAAAATGGCGTGTGGAGATTCGATGATTGCCGCTCCTTAACTCGTTGATAAGAATTGAAGTCTTGACCCCACCATTAGGGAAAGAAATGCGTTTGATAAAAAGCAAAGACACTGGGCACTCAGTTAGTGGCAAGGCTCTGGTGAGTTACTTTGGTAAGCTGTGGCTGTCTTAATAGAGACGCACTGAAGCAACAATTCACATGTTTAGGGGTGATGGCAACAAGTATAATGCTTGACGCGTGTAATAATAACAACTCCGTAAGGCGTGGATTTTAGCGTAAATTAGGGCGCCGGGAAATTAGTACATCATGTTTTCTTGCTAAGTTGTTTTATATATGAGGCTGGCAACGTCAACAAATGAAACTAGTATATTCATAAACCACTACAGCAAGCGCTGGTGATTTCTTCTGGCTAGTCGAGCGGAAAACCGACAGCAGAGGTGACCCCAGACTCCAAATGGAGCAGTGATGACTGATGATTACATCACATGTGCCTAAAGGTATAATATTTTGTGAGATATGTTCACTTTGTTAATTGTAACTCAGGCAACTCATTATTCGTGCTGTCCAGACACATTTTCCCAGTTAATACCCAGAGGAATATGGTGAATTTTATTCATCTTCACTGAGCTACACAGCGTAATCGGGAATTTAATTTTTCTAATAGATTAACATTAGTGAGTGGACAGCGAGAATACCCCTTTAAATTGGCAGCCCACAAATGTACTTAGCAGAGGCACTTGTTTTCTATTGTGTCTAAAACAGTTCGTGATTCAAGACTACTTGTGGTTACAAGCTATTAGACGGTTCGAAATACTGAAGTTACTACACCACTCGTGTGAGAGAAGTACACTCATCACCAAGAAGTGACGAAAACCACGGCGACAGGACTCACCTAGAGTTAAGTTTTCTTGTACGAAAGGCGAAAGCAACGGACTTGATAAATCCTCACCTACGTCTCCGTGACGAAAACTTTTATTTACATCAAAATTCATCATTCCCTCTTTTTTTAAATCTGTTCAAGACTAATTCATTATTAAATTTGTTACTTGTTGTTTTAAAACTAAACAATCATAGTCCATTAAGTTTTTATATGTATGAAAGCGAACGTTTGAGCAAGATTCTTTAAACGTACATCTAAATATCGGAACCTCGTCTACCCCGTAAACAAGGTGTAGAGAGGACCCAAAGAGAACAAGGCTCCTGAGTAAAACATGTAATCAAAATGTTTGACAAACAGGTGATTAGCCCATTGTGTCCGAACTTGCCCTGAAGTTTACTTTTATATACGTAGATATATTTACATCTATAGAGCCATTACTTATAAGAGGAATTTCGTTGAATTACACGTGCTGGGGGATTGAACGGGCTGAACCATTGCTTAAATCCTTCATAAAAGGCGACGGACAGATATAAGTTAACCATTGCTGAGCCCTATGCTGCATGGTTCTTGACTTCTGAATTATCTTGTAAACTCTCCCTCAAGATAGAAGCGTCATTACTCTTCTATCTACATCTCTGCCAAGAGTAATCTTGTGCGAAAGTAAACACCTTTGACGGCCTAGTTTAGACAATCTTGAGTTTTGGCCATTGTTGGACCACTACTGCAAAGCAAGGGAGGCAATCCGTGACAAGATTGTCCAGAGACCTTGCCGGCGATCATTACACGATATGTTCAGTATACAAAATATTAAAATCAAGATAAACTTGGAAATTGCATTTTTCTGCAAGTCATTTTTCTGAGTGGTCATTCGTTAGCGTAAAACCACTATTCTTTGCTAATTCGACCACATTTTGTTAGACGCATCCCAGGATTCACTGAAGCAATCAACTCGCTTCTGTCAATAGCCCGTCTGTCTAAACAAACGTTACATATACCACCACTATTAGAAGAAGTACATGAATACTTTGGCGAATGCTTGTTGCAGAAAAGCCAACTGCAGTGTTAGTTCACGTTCCATGGGAAGCCAAAAGAAAAATAATTATTATGAAGTAATATATGAACAGGAAAGCCAAATACAGTATTTAATTAATTTATTTAGCAATATTTTTTACCATGTTGAAAATATAAGAATAAAAATACAGAAAATTGAGCAAATCATTTCATTTCTTTATTGATTTAATCCATCCCTCCTGTATGATTTACTTATTCATATATCGATTCTCCTAATTTGTAAATTCAATGCTCTAATTACATCATTTCTTCGTTTATTTTCTTTACTGACTCAAGAAGTCATTTTTAATTTCTATTTACCACGCTGTTCGCGACTTTGTTCATCCCTGTTGCTCGGAGTAAAAGTGGTGAAAAAGGGGGGGTCAGAGGTCTCCACTGTTAGGAGTGCTCTGTGCCTTCTCCATCCATGTAAATAAATAATGGTTTTCACCATTCCGGTGGTCCAAGCTATAGCAGTCCGAGCAATTTTTCAGATGTTGTCGAATGCTTTTCTACATTCCCGGCCAGATGTATTCGAAGGAAATACGTCTAATTAAGACCCGTGCTTCTCGACGCGGTTTATGCAGTTGTTGCATCAGGCGGGTTCGATATAGGAGTGGGACAAATAACCATCTTCTGTTCCAGGACCCGTCTGTAGACTAAACTATTCTCCTTATAATATGCTCACTGTGGAGTATGGTAGTAGAAGTTATTCAGAATTGCAAAACAAGGCTTTTGGCTTGTATCAACCCTTGGAGCCTTCTTCATCTCCGATCTGTTCGGGCTGATTCGAGATGAGAGGAGTTAATGGACCACTTGGGCGTGTCTTGGGGTCTATCTTTCTTGGGTCATCTTGGGGTCTTGTGTGGGGTCCCCTGGGATGATACATGTCCTCCCTAGGATGACAAGAAATACTAGATCGTCTAATACAGCAGCATTAATTCGACCCGCAATATGCCGCGTTAAAACATCAACTGCCGCAACAGAAAGAGCCACGGGCGCGACATTCTTAAGGGGTCCTTGTGTTTCTATAGTGTGACCAGTGTACTGGTTGGCTTTCAGCAAAATGGCGAAATTACAGGTTCGAAATCAAGACCAGGGTCATAAAGGCAGTTTACTGTTTGGTTACCAACAGCTATGAGCTATTTGGTGGGAGGATAAAGGGGAATTTTGTTGGCATGTCGTAAGGTCATGATTCCTTGTCGATCCAGGTATGTGAATATCTTAATGAATTTTTCGGCCATTATGACAGATGAAGGAGTGTTCAGTAAAGCAAAAGAGAACCAAATGCATCATTGTCAGATATATACATAACAAATCTAAAATAATATTGTTGACATAATAATTTATATATGCCATGATGTCATTATTATTCTCTCTCTGCTTTCTATAAAGAGCGGGGCTACCTCTGCTATTGGTTCCTTGTAATTGCACAAACCAGTCACTAGCTTTTACAGTTGTGGTTTATGTGGCACGTTATTTTATATTTGATACTGATAGTACCACACACAACTGTACATCTATTAGTATTTCATACATGTTAAATGGAAATACAAAATAATAAAATGTTCATTGTACAACTTATTTCAATGGTTTTAAATATCAAGACTTTGATACACAGAATGGGCGTAACGTGTTTTGCAATTGTTTAAGATGCAGTCTTTCCTCAGCTAGTTAAGGTTACTGGTTAGTATACATTCTTAACATCTAACAGTTGAGGAAGGTTTCCTCGGAACTGTGGCTCTCAGTTTCAAAACATATGTTAGTGTTACACTTTTTAAATTTTATACGTTACTTTTATTCACATTTCGACTATCCTATAATGGAATGCTTATTACTAAAGCATGGTTGGGTAGTCCGTTATCTCACTGAAGAAATGGAAAATGCAGTGGGGAAACCTTCAATACGCAGGTTTTTAAATTTTCTCCCACGCAAAAAGTAACCTTCGCGATGTTCTCTTGGGTGGAATCCAATCCCAATTTAGTTCAATTTATTTTCTAATTATAAGCCACCCACAAGGTAAGACGTCTTGTTGTAGAAAGTTTCCCAGCCACGTATCGTGTTTAATAACGGGCAGGTCGTTCGTCTACGGTGGGGAGGGAAGGGGGGGGGGGGGGAGTATTACTAAGCATTAACATCGCAAATTTTAGCTCTCTGCGACGCTTCACGGCAAAAGCTGACAGAAAAAGTAAGTAAGTCAGTATTTGTAACAATGTTCAACATATTTTTTTACGGAAACACATTTACTCAATATCCACCAACACATTCGTAACCAAATAAATCGGTACACGGCGTGACAGTAGATGCGTTTTCCAGTCCAATGATCGGTTTATTGAATTCGTCTTCTTCTTCCAGCTTTTTTCTTGCACGAGAAGCATATGATTAGAGTTGATTCCCTTACTAGAAACCTTCAGCAAAACACTTCTCGAGTTCTTGATTTTTCAGACAGTCTGTTTTACATCATGAGGTTGTCAGTTCCAGACACAACCTTTCCTTTAGTGGCATCTTACGACATGCATGATGAGGCAGTGTTTCTAATTTTAGAGACTGTTGTGGAACTTTACAGAATGTTGTTTCTCAGATTTGTGTTGTTATTGTTTTGCTAGCTCAGTTAATAGCATTGCCATCTGAACCGTGATGGTGCTCCACTTATCTTATCAAAAGTCCATCTCTTTGATTATGACATTTATGTCTTTATGACTTTTAAATTTTGTCGCTATTCTATTCGTTCTTCCTCTCCACAGAGGTCTCCAGGTACTCCACAGGGCACATAGAACATTACTAGCATCACCATCATCATCATCATACTCCTACAGCTCCCTGAGAGGTATAGGCCTTAACACACTTCTGCCGAGTCTTCCTGTCTCGTACCATCAGCTCAAGGTCTTTCTATGCCTTCTTCACCCCCTTCACGTGTGTCTGTTCTCTTCTACATGTGTTCTTTGTTCTCCATGTGTTCTTCGTTCTCCGTGTGTTCTTTGTTCTCCCTCAAACTCTTTTACCCTGAGTGTCACAGAACATTTTCATGAGTATGAATAATGAAAGTGATTTGCGTTAAGGGTCACTGAACTGTTGTTGACACTTGTTTTAGGGTAACTCAGCTACTGAGTTAATGTCTGACTTTATGTCAACATGGTGTGACTTGTGCATGCGTTGGGAGAAAGCATGTAGTGAATACAAGTCTTGTGTGACTGAATGTTTCTGTGTGTGACAGCCGAGCTGGGCGCTCGAGAGTGTATATGGAAGCCGAGCTGTAAGCTCGTATTTGTGACTGTACAATTCATATATGGGATTATTATATTAATGATGTGATAGGTGCAATGCATTAGCATACAGGAGACGGTTTTTCGCTGCCTAAGAGTGTTTCAGGAGGAACTATATTTATATTCCTGTTGTAGAGAACAGGATAGGGCGTTGCAGTGTTCGCCCCTGAAGCTACCGTGAAGAAAGGCGACGCGTTTCCCGCCTGGTAGCTGGTTTTTGGAATAAATACAGGCGAAGTGTTTTGTCCCACCTGGGAGGAGATTCTGTGAATCTATATGGCGATGTGCATGCCGCCAATCGCTAATAAGTGATATACACCTGGATGGTGATTTATTTGTGCGAGGAGGGTATACCGCATATAGAGGTATTTAGTGTGCTGTCTGTGCACGTCAGGGGAGCTAGTCCCTAGTTATTGTCGTGAGTGTTATTTCCTAGAGGCAATGTCAACCTGGAGTTGAGTCAGTGTGATTGCCAGTATAAGTGATATCCGGGACACGTATGTGAATGTTTTAATAAATGTTATGGAACTGTAACCAGTGGCGTTGGGTTGATTTGTGCGAGCCATTGTTTATCACCATCTACACCCACGCCACACCCCATCATCATATGTCTTATATAGTATCCTGACATCTGGGGACATTATCGTTTAAACAGTCTTTGACATACCGGGAGCTCGTAGGAGGAGACTTGGGAACCTGGGGAGCTAGATGAGATCAACCACCTTACCCCCGCATCTGTAAATGTAAACAGACTGTTATTACTACACAGTGCTGGCGATCTACGGTCGTAAAGTCGAAATATACTCTCAGCCAATCAACGGAGAGCAAGTTGTGACCTACTGACCAGTTAAAGATACAGCAGTGTTTTCAAGCTGTGTTCCTGCTTGAAATAGTTGGAATACCCTGTCGAAGTCTGCGCAGTAGAATTAGACTGAAGTTGCCTACTGCTTAGTCAACCTTGCCTTGTTTTACGGTGTACTGGCTGTTACAATCAAAAGCTGACCTGTCCTACAGATTTGCACTGGCCTTTCGGAGTGTGTCGTTTTGAGTTTGAGTTTCTACGTCACGTGATGTGCTGTCTACATCCTTTCACGAAGTCACCAGGAAAGACGAGTGTGAACAACTACTACGAACATTTTTCAGCCTAGTGGATTGTCAAGTTTACCTGTACTTAAGATACGTAATATTTTTATAAATTAGTGTTGATTGTTTGCGTATTCGTTTTCCTTGGTTATCGTCTTGGGTAAATTTCTTTGTGAAGTGTGTTTTCATCTGTTTTGCTTAGTTTGTTTATTTTATTTTTGTTTCGGGTGAATCTGTTGTTATCGTGAGTTTTTGCATTCTTTGCTGTGTTATTTGTACGTTTGTAAGTGTTATTTGATGTGGTACTATATAATACTTGCCTTTACTTTTTCAGATTTATGTAATTAATTTGTAGTACATTAGGATAGATATGTTTTCTTGTTTGAAGTAACATAGTTAGCTTACTTGTAGTCATTTAACTAGGTTAGACCTAGATTATAAGCATTATGCCTATACTTACTTATTTAGTAGTTAGTATTGTAGACATATTTTACATTAGCTTTAGTGTTTATATTATAGTTCTGATTAGATGTTAATAGTTTTCTGTTTCTTTTTATTCAGAATTTGTTTCAGTGAGCTGGAGTACTATCGCCCAGTACTCTGATACTTCTGACTTTAACACCTTGATTGGACTTGCCATTCAAGATACTACTTCAGAGATAAGTTGATTTATTTCGTGCAACATATACTCTTCTCTGTTTACATACCATTTAAGCTTTTTCTCGTGGTCATCCATTGTGCAGTGTTTGTATTCGTTGTGTTTATTTTTGGCTATATTTTTGTGTGAGATTAATACATCTTTCTTTCCTGGAAGGAACCTGTATTGATCTGTCTATAGGTCTTGGGAAATTAATTCCATTTTGGGCTGCCGGTCTTGTGGAGACTCGGAGGTGTAGCCAAGTGGTATTAATTGAACATTTATTTGCGTTAGCTGTTCAAGTCTGGTTTGTATATCTGCTGTCGTGTAAATAATAGTATTTGTCATGTGGTGTTTACATATGGTTTTCTTGCTTCAGTTCTTGGTATCACTGTAAATAAGTTCATTTTACAGTTCCATTGTTGTTGTTTTGTTTGCAGGCATGGTACTATACACCTATAACTATTTTCCTTTTACTTTCATCTGCTATCCCCCCGCCTGTGGGTTATTGTTTGTCGTTTTTGTTCTTATACTGTATTTCATCTTCATCAGATCCATTTGTCTTCTTGGAAATCATTTATATATTTTATGCATGACTTGATATGTGTGAGTATTGAGAGTGAGTGCTATAGGGTAGGCATTAGTAATAAGTTATTTATGCATTCATTATTTCATTAGTATTTCTTGCTTTGCTATTGCAGCAAGAGTCTTAAGTGGGACTATTTTCATTAAATAGTGTTACCCACTTTCAATTTCATTGGCTATACCTACTGCTCAAAGAAATTTAGACATGGGCAATTCTGCAGGTTCCATGGATGATTCATCTTCATCATCATGTGAGGAGCCAATGCAACAGTGTAGTAGAACATGTGAGAACAGAAGAAGGAGGATAGCTCTGAGAGAGTTGGCATTGGCAATAAGGAATGGTGATGCATATGAGGTGTATAACTCGTATAGAAGTAAGAAAGAGAGATAATGTGAAAGTTTATCAGTTGAAAATGAAGAGTACCTTTAAGACTAAGGCACAACCAAAATGCAATCAATATAAGGAGAGACGTAAATCGGATCTAAAGAAGAGGTCTGATCCAGCAATAAATAAGGAGAAAGCTGAAACAAGGAGAGTGTCACTGCAAGCCGAGACAAATGATGTTGGTGTCCAGAATGATTACACTTGGGAAAGCACTTCATTTCCATATGAGATGTCATCAACAGTGACTGAAGTCAAGATACCGGATAAGGGTACAATAGATAATGATTCAGTCAGTAGTAGGGAAATGGTAAGACCACAGGAAGAAAACCAAAGGAGTGGTATAAAGACTACAGAGCTAACCTACGCGCGTCTTGCCCTCGCTAGCTACGAAAACGGATCTATGGTCGGGACACACTTCGGCAGGGAACCACTGGTGGTAGGAGCTATAAAATTCCTGTCGCATAGCGGGCTTAACAAAGTCCGCTAGGTTGTCTGAACTAAGGGCCAAGTAAAGACTGTCTGAGTCTGTCTCGCACAACTGAAAATCTGACCTATCTACAAATTTATCTAGACAGTCGTAATAAAATTCTAACATTCTTAATTTGGCGTACTGATAAACGAAAAAACCTATCTGCGCGGGCAGGTCCCAACTAATTTTCTTTCTAACCATTTCTACTTCGAATATATCGTCAGTCACTAAAGTCATTTTTCTAAAGCGGGGGCAGTTTATTAATTTAGACGTATCCTCTCCCGTCGTGTACGAGACATCTACGTGCTTCGCCTTATTGGTCAACGTTTTACCATAGGCGGCGTTACCCAACAGTTTCATGGTTTCGCTGGTTATGGCGTAGGCAGGATCTGTATCTATTACTCCACAATCTGGGATGGTTGTTCTATGTCCAACACAAAAAGACTCCATTCACTACAAAAGCGTGCAGTGCGTCTAGTTTCTGACAACTGCCAAACACAGTGTGTAGATATATATAAAGATCTCAAAATACTGCCTCTAAGAAAGCGCTTTCTGTTTAACAAAGCTAAATTTGTTCACAAAATCCTGTCACAGAATGCTCCAACATATCTGTGGCCAATGTTCACATACAATGAAAGACGCAGTCAACGCCTTAACAAAATACAAGTGCCCAAGCCTAGGCTTGACTTATTCAAGAAAAGCTTAGCTTACTCTGCTGCTCATTTTTGGAACTATCTTCCACATTATCTAAAACATAACAACCTCAGTCACTATTCATACAATCGTAAACTTTTCGAATACTTTATGAGTTCAGATTATCTGCCCCCCTAATGTGATTATTTTTCCGATCAAATGGTATAATATCGAGTGTAGGTTTAATGATGATGTTAGTGCTTTTCAACATATTTTGTTTCATGGAAATACTTAGTTTGTACTTTTCAACATATTCTATTTCATGTTTATAATTAGATACTGTGAATGTGAGTATGCTATTATTTTACCTTTACAACGTTGAATTCCTTGAATTGATGGGTAAAATATATGTGAGAATAAATGAAATCAGTATAAAAGACGAGAGAAAGGAAGGGCAGAATGTCAGACGGGCATGTGAGCCCAATTCTCAATCCTTTGAAAATAAAGTTCTATCTATCTATCTATCTATCTATCTATCTATCTATCTATCTATCTATCTATCTATCTATCTATCTATCTATCTATCTATCTATCTATCTATCTATCTATATATCTATCTATCTATCTATCTATCTATCTATCTATCTATCTATCTATCTATCTATCTATCTATCTATCTATCTATCTATCTATCTATCTATCTATCTATCTATCTATCTACCTATCTATCTATCTATCTATCTATCTATCTATCTATCTATCTATCTATCTATCTATCTATCTATCTATCTATCTATCTATCTATCTATCTATCTATCTATCTATCTATGTCTCCCTCTCTGATAATGTTTGTACTTTTCAACATATGTTATGTCATGCTTATAAGTAATTAATGTTAATATGAGTGTGCTATATTATTATTTTACTTTACAACGTTGAATTCCTTGAATTTGATATGTAAAATGCATATGTGAATAAATGAATTCAGTACGAAAGATGAGAGAAAGGAAGGGCAGAATGTCAGACGGGCCTGCGTGCTCAATTCTCAACCCTTTAAAAATGAAGTTCGTTCGTTCGTTCTCCTTGGCGGCGCGCATCTGAAACAGTGTCCCCAAACTGTTTGAAACACGTCGCGGGCGTATATTCAATCACCTGGTAAATACAGGTGACTTCTAATCCTTTGGCCAGGTACCAGCAAAGCAAAGGCGTCGCCAACAGAATCTTTTTACCCACGTAACTCCCGATCAACGTCCTTATGGGGGTAGATAGGAGTTTATGTTTCGCGGCGTATTCCCGCATGAAAGGCCCAATATGATCCCTCGTGACGTCGACGTTCTTAAAAATGGGCGTCATCTCAGAGAAATGTTCCTGTGGGGAGCCGGGGACATGAATGTCACACTCGACTAGACCAAACAAGGTTTCGTCTAGCACAGAAGCGAGAATATTTTCTTCTGTTATCGGGTATACATGTGGCATAAGACGGTTTCAGAGTCGGGGAGGTGGAGCGCAGAAAGCGACCGATTGATTGATCGTCTTCCTTCAAGGTTTGCCACACGCATTCCCACATTTCGACCAAGGTGACGTCGCACTCGTTCTTCAAATAGGCACCAATTTCTTGCGTCTTTTCGTACAACTCAGCCAACGGTTTTTTACTGACTGGATTAACGTCACGACCGGTGGTTAGTGGGCAGTTAGGATGGCCGTGGAAAAGACAGCCATGGAACTGGTAGACGGTACGCGAGTCTTTGTCCCACCCATCTACACTAATGTGCCTATGGCCCAAAGACATATCACGGCCGTTAAACTGGGTCTTTAAAATCACATTACTCGTGTGCGACACCCAACTCAACCAGTCGTGACACTGCACGGTGTATTTATTGATCTTGTGGTACCTGAAACCGTCCTCCCTGTTTCGTCCAACGGGAAAGTAAGTGGACATTTTCTGCATTAGCGCCCACAAATATAGTTCGTTGGCGTCCAAACCTTTAATGCATTGTACCATCTTGCCCCCTCTAATGCATGTTTTGCCTTGCTCATGAAACCTATGAAATATAATTGAAGGTCCATCGACTATATTTTGGCGCAACGTATCGTGCAAATCTTGCTCGCGCTTGGAGCATAAAGAAAACGAGACCTGTGACGAGAGGGTTTTAAAAGATATTTTAACGTGACACCGGGCACTGAAATCGCATCTTTAAACATGTCTACACCTAACCCCGCATAAAAACTAACCTGTTGTTTTAACGCAATTAAGAAGGGGACGACGTCTTTATTGTTGTACCACGTCAGAAAATCGCGCAACATCGTCATGCGGTTATCGACCCAAACCCTCTGGCACTCGGCGTACTCGTCACTAGAAATGTTAGAATTCTTTAGGGCGGAAAAATAGCCGAGTGGGGTGGTAACGCCGTTTCGTTTAATTTTTCTAAATCGGTGACGTACTCGTAACAGAAAAAAACCTTTGGTTTCTGTTACTTTATAAGCGGCCAGGTATTTACTAGAACTAAATCCGGGGGCTAAGTAGCTGATGATGTCTAAAAAACTTTAGTTGTGGGGTGGCGATACACATAAAGTTATTATTTCTCTTGACTAAATATTTGAAATCTTGGACAAGGAAATATTTGATGAGGTACGGTTTTATTTTTGTTTTTAAATTTTATTTTCTATTTTTTATTATTTTTTTTTATTATATATATATATATATATATATATATATATAATTTATTTATTATATAATTTATTTATTTATTATTTATTTATTTTATTTTATTTATATTTTTTTCCTCACTGTTTTCCAGTCCTTGTAGGTGGTTGAAGTAACAAGAAGAGACATGGTACGCAACCAGACGATACGTCAAGGCCTAAAATGTAACCCCCTACAGACCCAAGTAGAACAGTCCCAACTAAGATGGTTTGGCCATGTCTGCAGAATGGGAGAAGATCGGCTACCACGACAAGCATGGGAAACAAAGAGCCAAGGATCCAGACCCCGAGGACGACCCAGAGTCCGCTGGGAGGACAACATTAGACAATCTTTGAAGGACCGAGGACTAGAATGGAACCAGGCCAGGAGGAAGACAGCCGATAGAATAGTCTGGCGCTCTCTCTTCCAAACCTCTACACCTCACGGTAGAAGGGGAACGACTAAGTAAGTAAGTAAGTATTCATTATTTCTTATTTTTTTGTTTTTATGTACTATCGACTTCCGCTTTCCGGTTTAGTGGCAGCCATCTTGCTGCATGTGACTGGACATAAGGGAGTATTTTTTATCTTATGTTTATAGTTTCATGTTCTCTACTTAATTCTCATTTTTTCCCTCCTGTCTCTTGTTTGTCTGTCCCTGACGAAGGCCTTGTGGCTGCAACGTAGGTTTTTCTTGTCCTTTCTTCTTGTAAGACGTATTACTATTTGTGTGTGTGTTTCCCCCCCCCCCGCACCCCCCCCCCCCCCATTCAACCGTCAACTAATGAACACAAGTTCAAGTGGAGAGAGTAAAAGAATATAGATTGATTTCATTTTTTATTCTGTATACAGTTGGAGCAACACGCTTTTTTCATTGTGTGTCCCGACTATTTTACGTAGAGTCAGTCCTTTGGCACGCAGTCTAACTTTCCGAATCTGTGTTGCTAAGTTGTCAGCAGGGGGGCCGCTTTGTACCGCGTGATTTTGTCCCGCAATCTTCATTATTGATAACAGTTTAAAACAGTAACACGTTTATGTGACGAATTTGTCTGGTACAATAATGAGTAGAAATATTTGAATAGATCTTGTGAATTATAAATATGTCGATGTGTTCAATTACAGAATTTGAAAGGACTTATTTTGTGACGTACTCTTGCTCGCGGAAATTTGAATATTTGAAGAAAAGGCGGGGGCTGGTGATTGAGACTGATGTGCGTAGAATACAAAGACTGCAAGTTAAAAGTTGTTAGGTCGTGTTTTTAATATGGGTAAAGGTAGACATAAACATAAGAGTTTTTAACGTGAGAAACGTTAGACAGAAATATAACTTTTTAACATGAGAAAAGGAAGACAGACAGAAGAGTTTTAAATATTGGTTAAAGTAGACCGAACTGGAACAGTGTTTAACATGAGTAAACGTAGACAGACATAGAAGAGTTTTTAACATGAGAAGGTAGACCGAACTGGAAGAGTTTTTGAGTAAAAGTATGCAGAAATAGAAGAGTTTTTAACATGAGTAATGGAAGACAGAATTCTACAACTTTTTTTGTAACATGAACAATGATAGACATACATAGACAACTTTGTGTTTTGAACATGGGCAGTAATAGACTGACAAAAATGACGTTCTTAGCAAGAGCAGACAACGAAAAAGATGAAAAGTGTGAGAAAAAGAAGAAATTTACTAAAAACTACTACGCAAAAGTTAAAAAAAAAAAGAGAACTTCTGAAGATTATGAAGGGGAAAGAAGCAATTCAAATTATTGTCCTCACAGTTCCCTGTGAGTTATTGACCTTTAATCAGTTTACGTTACACCTTCTCATTGTATACAATAATTCTGAGATCTATCTTCATCGTGTTTATCGCATTAAACTCTGACCTTTAATCAGTTTACAACAGACACTCTTATCGTGTATAATAATTTTCAGATCTGTGTATGTCTACTTCGTTCCATTTAACTGTGTCAATAGTACCCTTCTCACTGAATTCTTTTATCTCCATCTTTTTTCTTAGGGCAAATGATTCAAGTTCAAGGACTGTCTTGCAATGCAATCGTAAGCTTTGATCCCTGATTGTCCGATACAATGCATGTGTTTTTTATGTCAAACTTGTTCCAGTTATGTTTATTTCGCGTGGGTGATCTTGTCATACAGTTGTAACCCTTCAGTTCCTCGCCGGCACATGTTCTGACTTGAATTATTCTCTGGGTCGCACAGCGATACAAGGAAACTTTAACTGGCATCTTTCATTTTTATTATTATTTTGTCTGAAGTTTATGTAGCTTAAAATTTCTCCAGGACAAGGCAGCAGGTCCCTTGACCAACCCTCCTTATTAACTTTTTACGACATGCGAGGTAGATTATAGTGTTACTCAATGTGGGCAACCCTGAGCCAATAACAATAAGGAACCAAAAGCTAGAAAAGAAAGGGACTTTACATACCTAGGATGCATAGTAACACCAGACGGCGGAACAAGCAAATACATCAACAACATAATATATAAAGCGAGAACAGCCTTTGCTAGTCTCAACAACGTCTGGAAGTCTTCCCAATACAACATAAACACTATACTAAGATTATATGAGAACTGGGTACTTTCTGTGCTTCTCTGTGGTGTGGAATGCTGGAGAGTAACGGAGAAGGAATTGTCGAAACTGTACTCCTTCTACACAATTGCCTAAGAAAATTTCTCCGAATATTTTGGCCGAATACTATCACAATCAAGAACTACTTATTCGGAGTAACTAAGAGGGCATGCACACCAACATAGCTAGCAGACGCTGGAGTTGGGCTGTCCACGTCCTCAGAAGGGACCCCGATGCCATTACAATAACAGGTATACTATTGTTGCGGGTCTTTATATTATTCTTATAGTTGGAGTAGACGTCTTGCTACTCTGCCCAATATTACCTAAGGGTAGAAATGGTAGACCCCGAACACAACTAACCAACTCTAAATACTTAATATCACCACCAAGGCCGAGTGGACAGTTAAACAAACGTTTATTAACATAAACACAGCTCTATAAGTACCAACTTGGAAGCCATTATAGCGTATCGCATAATGTCATATCATAACCCCCAAAGGAGCATGGGCCTTCAACAAACACATGCCAAGTTCTCCTGTCACGTGCCATCATCTCAAGTTCTTTCCACGTTATCCTCATCATTTTTACCTCTGTTTCCAGCTCCCTTCTCCATGTGCTTCTTGGTCTACCTCTGCCTCTCTTGCCCCGTGGATTCCAAAACAAGGACTGCCTTGTAATGCTATCAACAGGTTTCCTCGGTGTGCGTCCTATCCATCGCCATCGTCGTCTTCTCATCTCTTGTTCCACTGGCACTTGTCTAGTTCTTGTCATCAGTTCCACGTTGGTAACCTTGTCATACCATTTTAATCCCTCTATTCTACGCAAGCACCCATTTATGAAAGTCTGTAGCTTTCTAGTTGTTGTCTTTGTTGTTCTCCATGTCTCAGAGCCATACAATAGGACTGACCTCACATTTGTGTTGAAGATTCCTTTTTTCGTGTTGAATCCGATTTCGCTTGATCTCCATATATCTCCCCAATGCAATGAAAGCTCCTCTTGCTTTTTTATTTTTTATTCTTATTTTGATATCCTGCCATCACTAGGACAATTGAGACGGGTAAACTAAAAAAAGGTCACTGCACAAATGAGAAACATAGGTGCTACGCACCAACGAATGACAGCGATGAAGAGGTCAAGGATGAATTCTATCAACAACTGCAGAAAGAAATGGAAGACACACCTAGATATGATCTTATTATAGTAATGGGAGACCTCAATGCGAAAGTTGGTACACACAACACATGTAATGAAAGAGTAATGGGGACATGCGGCAGCGGAACACCAAACGAAAATGGGGATAAATTAATAAGTTTCTGTAGTATTAACAACCTGGTCGTTGGAGGAACACTTTTCCCACATAAAGAAATTCACAAATTAACATGGGAATCACCAAATGGTCGGGACAGAAACCAGATAGACCACATCATGATTAACGGTAGATGGAGACATGCATTACCAGATGTGAAGGTAAGAAGAGGTGCAGACGTGGGAAGTGATCACCATTTAGTAGCAGCAAAACTGAAAGTGAAACTAAGAAGGGCTGGACCAATTGTAACTACACAGAAAAGGTTTGACATCAGCAAATTGAAGGACCCCCTTACCAGAAAAGCTTTTGCGGATGACATAAAGAAACGATATCAATTTGCCAAAAGGGACCTCAAGACGCAGCAATAGACACCGCAGTCAGCGACTCATAGCTTGAATGCCTGCGTCAGAACCAGCGAACCAGAGCTGGTCAAGACCGTGCTCCACCTCCACGTGGTGGTCCTGGAAACAGTATGCAGCATTGCAGGCTGGCTGAGCGAGCACGGATCGCAATGGGAAGGCAAACCCGGTCCTAAAAAATGCCGTGCAGAAGTCGGATGTGTCGACCTTCTTCTTCTTCTTCCTCGTTCGCCTTCAGACTTCCACATTTATGACTCTAATAAAGGCAGTAGTCAACCCAAGGCTCCCAACATCTCCAAACAGTTTTTCGTTGACAGAAGTGGGTTGTTGCCATATGCTACTCCGTTCATTACTGTAGGTTGGGCAGTACTGCAGCAAGTGTTCGACTGTCATTGGGCTGGTACCGCAGGTGCAGAGATCTGTTGCACCAATTTTGTATTTGTGGTATAGATGGTATCTCAATCTATTGTGACCAGTGCGTAGCCGAAAAATGATGACCTGTTCTTTTCTGGATAGTTGATGATATGCATCATTTTTCAAATGTCCCGGGTGCTCTCTTTCCCATTTGGACTTGAATGTAGCCTTTATAGTTGTCTTTGCCGTTGCGTAAGTTGTCTCTATATCATTTTGTTGTAAGGCACCTCCTTCCTTAGCAAGTCTATCTGCCTCCTCATTTCCTGGTATGTTGCAATGGGCTGGTATCCACTGGATAGTGCACTTCTTGAAGCATTCGGCCAGTCTTTCAAGGGAGATTATCAGATCTTTCAATCCTTTAGTTTGGTGGCTCTTCAGTGCTAAAGGTGCAGATATCACAGCTACGTTGTAAACAGACACAACGCAACCACCGTCCTTTTCAGGGCGAACGAGGAAGAAGAAGAAGAAGAATTTGCCAAAAGTCAGGAAAATACATTGGCTGATGATATAGACCAGAAATTCAACACCATTTCAACAATAAATAAGGAAAGCAGCAATTCATGCTTGGGATTCCAGGAAAGGAAGAAGCAAGACTGGATAACACCAGAAACATTAAACACCATAATACTGAGAAAGGAAATGAAAAGAAAATAAACAGAAGCGAAGTCCCCCAAGTTTAAGCAACTATATAGCGAACAGTACAGTCAGCTGGACAAGGAAGTTAAACGCCAAACCCGAGCCAACAAAAAGAATTTCTTAGACGATCTTGCATGACAGGCAGAAGAGGCAGCACTGAGAAATGAACAAAGCACAGTATACAAAATAACTAAATTCATCAGCGGAAAACGAGGTGCAAACAATATTACATTAGTAAGAGATAAGCAAGGACATCTCATCACGACAGCAGAGGAACAGGAAACAAGATGGGCAGAGCACTTCAGAGAAACTCTAAACAGGGAACCACCAGAGACACAATTGAATGTTCCTGATGCTGAAAACGATCTAGATGTAAATACAGACATTCCACGAAAAGAAGAAATCATCACAGCAATCAAAGGGTTAAAGAACGGAAAAGCTCCTGGCCATGATAACTTAAATGCAGAGCTGTTTAAGGCAGACCCTGAGCTAGCAGCAGAACTATTAAAACCACTATTTGCACAAGTGTGGAAAACGGAGACAACACCATCAGAGTGGAACAAAGGAATAATTGTCAAATTGCCCAAGAAGGGAGATCTTGAACACTGCAATAATTGGAGAGGAATCACTCTTCTCTAAGTTCCCAGCAAAATACTAGGCAGGATAATTATACAAAGAATTTCAAAAGCAGTAGACCACAAACTGAGGAAAGAACAAGCAGGATTTAGAAAGAACAGAAGATGTGTAGATCATATATTCACTCTCAGGAACATTATAGAGCAGTGCTCAGAATGGCAAAGACAGCTGTACATTAACTTCGTTGATTTTGAAAAGGCTTTTGACAGCATACATAGGGACAGTTTATGGAAAATACTGAGGGCTTATGGAATTCCAAGCTACATAGTGTCAATCATAAAAAGCCTCTATGCCAACTTTACGTGTAGTGTTGGGCAGAGCAACCTAACCTTTGAGGTGAAGACAGGAGTACGACAGGGATGCCCCTTATCAACCACTCTATTTTTAACAGTCATAGACTGGGTGATGCGCCAGACAACAGAGGGCAGTCCAAGAGGAATAAGATGGACTACATTTTCTACATTTGAAGATCTGAAATATGCAGATGACATTGCACTACTAGCACATTCACATCAACACATCCAGGAAAAAACGGATAGACTTAATAAGTTTAGCTGGCAGGTGGGCTTGAACATCAATTTAAAGAAGTCAGAGGTCATGACGCTCAATGTGAGCAACCCTGAGCCCATATCAGTAAGGAATCAGCAACTGGTACAGACAGACACCTTCACATACCTAGGATGCATAGTAACACCAGACGGCGTGGCAGGCAAAGACATCAACATCAGAATGAATAAGGCAAGAAAAGCCTTTTTTAGCCTAAACAACATCTGGAAGTCCTCTCAATACAGCACAAGCACAAATATAAGATTATATCAGAGCTGTATTCTTTCTGTGCTTCTCTATGGTGCGGAATGCTTGAGAGGTACAGAGAAGGAAATGTCGAAACTGTCCTCTTTTCACACAACATGCCTAAGAAAAATTCACCGAATCTTTTGGCCGAATACCATCACCAACCAAGATCTGCTTACTCGGAGCAAGCAAGAGGACATGCACACCATCATAGCTGGCAGACGCTTCAGCTGGGTTGGCCATGTCCTCAGAAGAGACCCCGATGCCATCACAAGAACAGCTATGCTTTGGACCCCTGAAGGAAAACGAAAGAGAGGCCGACCAAAAACCACCTGGCGGAGGACTGTGGAGGCTGAGATGCAAAGAATGAACTAGAGTTGGGGCACTGTACGAAGGATGGCCGTCGACCGAGGAAAGTGGAATCAATTTGTTGTTGCCCTACAAGATGCCACTAGGCGTGAAGTCCACTGACTGCTTTGACGGTTGACGGCTAAGGATCGAAGAAGAGAGATTTTGATATCACTGTCTGTCACTCCAACTGTGTCTTTTTTGCTGCCAAGATATGTGTACCATTCTACATCTCTTATTGGTTCTTCTTCAAGTTCAACCCTGTTATCATTACCTGCATTAATTCTCATTATCTTTGTCTTTTTAACCTCTACACCTCTTTGTCTTTTCCCTGTTTATTTTCAGACCCAATTGATGTGACCTCTCATCGAGTGTTTTCAATTTGTCCAGCCTCTGATTACGATTATGGGACAGAAGAGCCAAGTCATCAGCAAAATCCAGATCATCCAACTGCTTAGTCAGAGTCCACTGGATTCCATTTCTGTTGTGTATTGTCGATGTTCTCATAACTCAGTCTATTGCTAGTAAGAATGAAATGGAGACAAGAGGCATCCCTGTCGGACTCCTGTTCTTATCCCAAACGGTTATGTAAGCTGTCCTTTAAGAAGAACTCTGCATGTCATGTCTCCATATGTCATCTTTATTAAATTAATGATCTTCAGGGGAATTCCATGATGCCTCATCAATTTCCAAAGTGATTCTCTGTCCACACTGTCAAATGCCTTTTCGTAGTCCACAAATCCGATGTATAGTGGTGAGTTCCATTCCAGACTTTGTTCAACTATTATTCTCAAAGTGGCTATCTGGTCTTTCCGGATCTGTTTTGTCGAAAACCTGCTTGTTCATCTCTTAGTTTCTTGTCTATGGACTCTTTTAATCTCTCGAGGATAATCCTGTTTAATACTTTTCCTGGCACTGATAGTAATTTGTGCACTCTTGTAAATTTCCCTTCTTAGGCAACTTAATCAGATATCCTTCCTTCTATTCTGCTGGTATCTCTTCCTTTTCTCAGACTTTACCAAGTAATTTATATAACATCTCTA